>WOXC01010074.1:0-270000 GCA_011680675.1 Gymnobelideus leadbeateri
AGAGTAAGCATCTCACCTAGACTGAGTGAAATCTTGAGAAAAGACAGGATCTTTCCCTAACTTCCTCTTCTGGGGCCTTTCTATCCATAGGCACTATAATATAATCTGCTCTTTTGTTACTCAGATGTTTTGTGTAAACTGAAGTTTACCTTGACCACAAAGAGACCTAGGGGTGGCCTATTAATATAAATGTAAAATTAGGCAGAATGATTACAGAGGACCAGTAATGAGAAATTCACTGTCTACCTACTGACAGAAAGGTCAATAGACTTAAGACAGAGAATTAGACATATTTTTTGGACATGGCCAATATAGGAATTTTTTTAGCTTGACTATGAATTTCTTTTTAAATATTAATGTATTTATTTTTAGTTTTCAACATTCACTTCCATAAGACTTTGAGTTCCAGATTTTCATCTTCCCCTGCCCCAACTCCAAGACAGTGTAAAGTCTGGTATAGGCTCTACATATACATTCATATTAAACATATTTTCACATTAGTCATATTGTAAAGAATTTGAACCAATGAGAGGAACTATGAGAAAGAAGAAACAAACAACCAAAACAGAACTAAAATATCAAATAGCATGCTTTGATCTGCATTCAGACTCCATAGTTTTTTTTCTGGATATGGATATCATTTTCTATTATGATCCTTGCATTGCTAAGAGACAAGTCTATCAAGTTAGTTATCACACAATGTTGCTACTACTGTGTACAGTGTTCTTCTGGTTCTGCTCATTTCACTCAGCATCAGTTCATATAAATCTTTCCAGGTTTTTCTAAAGTCTGCCTGCTCCTCATTTATTATGAAATAATAGTATTCCATTACATTCATAGACTACAACTCATTCAGCCATTCCCCATTGATGGGCATCCTTTCAATGTACAATTCTTGGCCACCACAAAAAAACTGCTATAAATATTTCTGTACATGTAGTTGACTATGAATATTTACTACAAACATTTTGTTTTTCTTTTTTTTTCTAGTAGGGAGCAAGGGAGGTAGAAGAGAGAAGAAATAAATTTTTGTTAACTGAAAAAAATTTCATTTAATTTAAAAACAATAATAAAGTTAAGCAGGAAACCCATTTTCTACCTTATTGTTAAGACTTTTCCAAACTGGAGGCTCAGAGCAGTTGTAATGTAACTCATAAATTTTTGTCAAAGATAAACTCCCTAATAAAAGAGGGGAACCATGTGAATCTTAGAAGCCATTCTGTGCCCTCATAATCTTTTTTTAAATTTTTTGCTTTTTGGAGGGCAATTGGGGTTAAGTGACTTGCCCAAAGTCACACAGCTAGTAAGTATATCAAGTGTCTGAGGCTGGATTTGAACTCAGGTCCTCCTGATTCCAAGGCTAGTGCTCTATTCATTGCACTATCTAGCCACCCCATGCCCTTATTATCTTAAAACAAACTGAATCATTATAATGGTGTCATATCTGTAGCATACTCTCTCCTCTCTGGTCCGTAGAATACCTGGTGTCCTTCAAAGGTCAGCTCAAGTGCTGCCATTTACATAAGGCTGTTCCCAGTTCGCCCAAATGCTAGTACCTCTCTTCCACCTTGCCCTTAACTAATAACTTTACAAGTATTTTATATATTCCTTTTATATACTTACATATGTACTCTCCCATTGTAAGCACCTTGAGGAAAATCCCTGTTTCACTTTTGTCTTTATATTCCTAGTATCTTATAAGAATGCCAGGCACATAGTAGGTCCCAAATAAATGTGTGTTGATTAAAATAAAAATGTTTGGTGTGAACAACCCCTACAGTTTAAATGCCTTCTTTTTTTTCCCCCTCACTTCAGAAACATAGAACTTTTAGACAGTCTTGCTTTTCCTGTATTTTATGATGGTCATGAGCATGACAAAAATATCAACAATTCATAATAGAAAGTTGGAATACAGTGTTATTTCCCATTTTTTAAAAAAAATTGGTAACTAGTCATTTTTATGTCTACTCATTTAAATATTTAGTGTCTATAAAATTATACCAATAGGATTATAAAAACTGTCTTTTGAGAATTTCATTTCTTTAATTAGACTAAAGCGTTTGCAAGAATTGAAAGCTCTTCAGAAAACAAAAAAATTTGGGGAACTAAGAGAAATTTCTGGCAACCAATATGTGAAAGAAGTTACAAATGCGGAAAAAGATGTCTGGGTTATAATCCACTTATATAGATCAAGGTAATCCCTATTCTATTTCTCCAAAATGTTCATCTATAATGTTTTTAAATGTACTTTCATGTTTGTAAGGTTCAAGTAGACATACCACAAGCAGTACTCAAGAGAATGCTGCATATAATAATATTTAATAATCATCAAAGTTTTGTTTTCTTTTGGTTTTTGCTTTATGGAGTAAGAAATTAAATTAACCTAGTTATTTGAAAATAGTTCAAATTCTGGTTTTGATAACCACATCTCTTTGCTTAAAAATAAATGTTACTTTTGTACAGAGTATTTTAAAATGCAGGTTTATAGTCAGGAAAAATGTTATTTTTGTTAAGTTTGCAAGTTTCTCAGTCAATTTTATTTCTAGGAAGAATGCATATTGTGAAGCAAATTTTTGAAGCTTTAAAATAATTAAGTTTACCAACATCTTATCTTGTACTAATTTTTCCAGTACAAATGCAGTCTCATGGCCTGCAATAGATTACAATATGTGGTGGTAACCTCTTAAGGTAAAACTTTTTTCCGAAATTGGGTTTTTCTTATAAAATGATACATGTAAAATTCTACACCAGATGAAAAGGGGATGACCATTCTAAAGTAAATCTGTTTAACTCATCACAAATTCTGACCATGTTCATCTACTTGCATTATCTAGAGCAGAGGTTCCCAAATTATTTGGTGTACCCACCCCCTTTTCAAAATAAATTACTCAGTGCCCCCTGGAAATCTGCTTTAACTTTTTTTAAAAAAATTGTGTCAAAGGGGTCGCTAGGTGGCTGCAGTGAGTAAGAGCACCAGCCCCAGAGTTGGGAGGACCCAGGGGTCAATTCTGGCCTCAGATACTTAACACCTACACAAAAAAACCTGGCCTAGCAACCTTGGGCAAGTTACTTAACTCCAATCGCTTTAAAAAAAATTTGTCATTTCAGAAAATATATAAAATTTTTATGACACATCTTAAATTTAATAATTTATTGTAAATTTGTGGGTTTTTCCTGCATTAAAATTTTGATGATACAATATTGCATCATATAACAGTTATAAACAAGTCATAGCGTACACATATTCCTGCTTTAGAATGGTCCCTCAGATGCCTCTTCCCTATAGATACACCCTGTCTAGCAACAAAAAAGATACAAGATTACTGCCTTGGGGTATGTAGTCCAGAGGTTTTACAATGTAACTTCTGTCTTGAACCCCATGGACCCAAGTATCCTTGCTCCCAAGGTCCTGACTTTTTGTGGTAGTTGCCTTTATTTTTGTATAGCTTCCCTTTCTTTGCTCTTCCTCTAAGGAGTTGGATTCCCCTTGGAGTCTCTTTCTTACCATTCCATTCTGATTCACTCAAGGAATTAATTTGTACCACAGGAATGGATCATCTGTCATGACTGCATTTTTACAGTTAGCATAAGGCCTTAGAATCTGGCCCATTTTCTGTGAAAGATCAACTCTCATACATAGATAATGTAAATCGTATCACCCTTTTCAAAATGAGGAGACTGAGGCTCATAGAGATTAAGTGACATGCCTAGGTCACAGGACAATGATTCAAATATCTAAATTTTTTAAAATAGAGTAACAATTTATTCATATTACAAAACTACTTTTGAAAGGAATGTTGTATGCCTAATATTTTTATTTTAATATTTAATTTTTTCCAATTATATGTAAAAACAACTTTTACCATTCTTTGTTCAGATTTTGAGTTCCAAATTAGCTCTTCCCTACTGCCACTCCCCCATTGAAAAGGCAGCCAATTTGACATAGTTATACATGTGTAGCATTGCAAAATGCATTTCCATGTAAGTCATGCTGTGAAAGAAAAAGACAGACAAAAACAACCCAAGAAAAATAAAGTAAGTAAATAAAAAGTACCTTTGATCTGCATTTTGGTTCCACCACTTCTTTCTCTGGAGACTGACAAAACTTTCCATCATAAGTCCTTCAGAATTGTCCTGGAATATCTAATATTTTTAAAAACTGCATTCTAAATCCAAGGCTTTTTTCAAATTTCCATGGCATTTTATATGTCAAATGTGTAATATCACTGAAAGTTTTTGTTGTATTTTAGTAACTCAATAGACTATTTGAAAGAAGCATTTAGAATTTATAACTAATGATTATCGGGGCAGCTAGGTGGCGCGGTGAGTAGATCGTCGGCCCTGGATTCAGAAGGACCTGAGTTCGGATCCAGCCCTCAGACACTTAACGCACACACAGACAAAAACCTAGCCATGTTACCTTGGGCAAGTTACTTAACCCCAATTGCCTTCCAAAAAAAAAAAAAGTGATGATTATCCAAAGCAATGACACAGTACTAGAAGACAAACATGCATTCATGTAGGTACTATAATTATTTGTACTTCTCTGCCTTAAGTTACCTTTTTTGTAAAATGAGCCAAAATATTATCCTTAGGTACTATTTTTTCTCTTAAGTGCTAAAATGATATTGATGAAATTAAATGGATCAGTATCTACTTTTCTTTTTGTCTAATCTTTTATATATTTAGTTTTAGTTTTCAACATTCATTTCTACAAGATTTTGAATTACAGATTTTCTCCCTGTCTTTCCCCTCCCTCCACCCACAGATAGTGAGCCTACTGAATTCCCCTTCCCCCAATCTACTCTCTCTTATATTGGTATCTACTTTTCACCTAGAGTTACAGCAGAACTTTTTTATTTGAGCCGAAAAGTGTCTTCACTGAAGGTAGTTTCATGCAGATTATTCCCATTAGGGGTAGTATGTAATGTCATTATATGATAAACTCTAAAATGGTATATCAGGATAGACTTTGGTCTTGTTTTCCCCGGTCGTTCCACCCTAGACATGGGGCCATCATGGAAAGTCTAGAGGACAAGGGATGGAGTAGATTTGTTATATACACAGAGGTATAACATCCTTCACACATACTTTTCAGCTTCTTTTTACTTGTCTTAAGTAAGTGTTTCTTGCCTTACCCAGAGGTTTTGCACATCCACTCCAATGGGCAGAAGTGTTTAATAGGCCCAAAACTTTCTGTGGGGCTCACATAGTGCCTTCTCAGATCAGCCATCTTTCCCTATTTTCTCCTTTCCTAAGATGATTGAAAGTTCCTTCCAGGAGTCATAGGTGACATAAATCAAAATCACTTGAGATTCCCTGGAATACATTAGAACTGCCAGTGCCCTATCTATTCCTTGGGGGACCTTCTAAACTATAAATCATCTTGGGCCAGAGTTATCTCCTGGGAAATTTTAGTCTACCCTGGCTTACCCTGATCAGGAATCCAACCTCGGAGATAACACCAATGACTTTTGAATTACCCTGGAGTATAAGAGTAGAGACAGACTAATCTAAAAGAAAAAATGTTAAACGGTTTGAACAGAAACCATACATTTGTACAGATAAGGCTCTTCTGACTTATTGATTTTAGTCTTGGATATTATCTGTTTTGGGGGGTTTTTTTTGGAAATCAGCATGCATGTGTATATATGTGTGTGTGTTCTTCTTTTCTTTCAGTATCCAAATGTGCTTACTGCTTAATCAGCATCTGAGTGTTCTAGCAAGAAAGTTTCCAGAAACCAAATTTGTTAAGGCCATTGTGAATAGCTGTATTCAACACTACCATGACAGATGTTTACCCACAATTTTTGTGTATAAAAATGGCCAGATAGAAGGAAAATTCATCGGAATCATTGAATGTGGAGGAATAAATCTGAAGTTAGAAGGTAATTTTGTCTTGGGTTATTTTAAAGGTAATTTATAAAGATATGTCAAAAACAGCACCTGTAGCATTTTTCTGGCTGCCTATTAGATTACACTCTTTACTGTAAAACAGGCTTACTTTCATATGTCTTTGATGATGTCCTCTATGTAACTTTGAGAATTCAGGTCAACCTGAGTTAATACTGTACCACCTTTTTAACATGTATTGCATATCTTTCTTGTTGTTCTTCAGCAACTTTAATCTGTTGGCAATTGTAATGATGCATAATTGGTAGTCGTATAGTATCTCAACTGCTAAAGGGGTTCTAGCTACTGACTTTGTTTAGCATACCAGAGAGTTCCATGTTTGTCATGGAAATAGCTTTGAATTATCTTGGGAAAGGAAGAAATAGGAAAATAGTTTGAAGAGAAAACAACCTGCTTCCTTAGTTTTCCCTTCTGGCTCTGCTTCTGACTATCTGGACTTTGAGACAGTGACTCAGCTGTGGTCTAACCCTGGAATTTCCCTCAGCACCTGGGGTTTCCTCACCTAGAGCATCTTTCTACATTGGAATGTTCTGCTGTCGTGCTGGGTCCCCTTCTACCATTGCAGAGTTCCTTCCAAGGCCTTCATTTTGGGGAGGAATCCCAGGATAACTCAGCTTCATTTCCTTCCTGGTTCTTCTGCCTTTCTAGACTTTGATACTATTCTCCTCCCTGCCACCCCCCTCCTCCCTGCCATGCACACAGAGGTATGACATCCCTCACACATACTTTTCAGCTTCTTTTTACTTGTCTTCAGTAAGTGTTTCTTGCCTTACCCAGAGGTTCTGCACATGCACTCCAATGGGCAGAAGTGCTTAATAGGCCCAAAACTTTCTGTGGGGCTCACATAGTGCCTTCTCAGATCAGCCTCTTTTTCTAAGTTAGCACCAGGTCAAGAGGTGAGTGGATTTGTCCAGAAATCTATTCTGTGTCCCAGTCTATTGGCCAAACCTTTTTTCTTTTTTTGAACTTACTGTATTTCAGTGAGCCCTAGTTACATGACCTTGGAGTGGAGTTAATTCTCCACAGAAGTAGACAAATATGTTTGAATATTGTATGTTGCATTTGCTCTTAACATAGAATTAATAAGCATGTGTAAATAAATAGTATCAATAAAGTAGTGAATAATTTCCTGATTTCCTGAACCCAGGATATTTCCCAGGAACCGAAGAAGCTATTTTGAACCCAAGTATACTAAGAAATGAACAGTTTGGGTCTGTTTTATTCTTCATGGCTTCTCGCCTTTGAGCTTGCAAAAGAGTCTCCAAGAGGTAGATAGGCTCCAGTAGCGCCTTCCTTTAGACAAAAATGCAGAAACTCTTGACTATTTCTTCCTTTCTCACAAGATGATTCAATCTGTTTTCAGGAAAAACATGGAACTCTCTGGTTTGCTAAACAAAGTCGGTGGCTGACATGCCTTTGGCAGTTGAGCTACTATGCAACTACCAATTATGTGTCATTACAATCGTCAACAGATTAAAGTTGTTGAAGAACAACAAGAAAAATACACAATACGTGTTAAGTAGATTGTGCAGTATTAGCTAAGGATGACTTGAATTCTCAAAGGAACATGGAGAACATCATCAAAGATCTTTACTTGTCTGACTTTGAGTGCACCCTTCTCCAGCATCATCTCTCCTCACTTTCTCTTATCAGTCCCAGCGAGAGGGTGAAGAGGGAGAAAGAAAAAAAGAACATCTCAACCATGTGATTGGGGGGAAAGAAATCAAGAGAATAGACTGAAGCTACCCTTGTGTTGCCTGTCAGTTGCAACCTCCAAATCAAAGAATTGTACCGCATTAGGCAGCATCCAGACTTTTCTGGAAAAATATAAGCTTCCAACTCTAGAAGGAAATAGATTTTGTACCCTCACCATGTTACTTTTCTATACTCTGATAAGCCCTGGCCTGGTCCTATACTATTCCCTGACTTAAAAATATGAAAGAGAATCTGCCTCATATTATTAGGCTTAGCAGGTCAAAATCAAGGTTATTCAGTCATACTTTTAAAATGTATTATTTTGTACTCTGAAATTATGTTGATGAAATTATTCAATCCAGTCATTCTTAGGAAACAAAATGTTTGATTCCTCCACTTATTTCAGCTTAAATATTCCATGTATTGTAGTCTATTTATAATTCTGCTCAATATGAAGGCAAACTGGACTATTGGGGGTCTAGCATGACATAAATTGCCATAGAAAGGTTGTTTTTTTTTTTAATTATTCAGTTGTGGTTATATCTTGTTTTCTTTACACTTGTTTTGGGGCTTTTAGTACGGAAAGTTTTGCAGCTTCTGACATAATTCTTTTGTCCTGCAATGGAGTATTAAAGATTCGCTTTTTGTTAACCATTTGAAATTCCTGTATTTTAAGTTACCCCGTAGATTTGACTTCTTTTTGGAAATGCTCTTTCTAAAAATGGTTTGGAAATGTCAAGCTGAGAGATAAAGAAGATGAAGTGAAGGAACCACCTTCCTCTCACCTACCCATATGGAAGAAGAAAATTATCCCAAGGCATTAGCCTTGGGATCCACTCTGTCCTGTGAAGCAGGCATTTTACTAAATGGTGCTGTGAGTTTTGGGGGACTATAACCTGAACCTCTGTCCAGAGGAATGGACCTCCTTGAAAGGGATTCTCTATTTTTTATCTAAGGGCACATATAAAAATCTTTTCTGTGTTCAATACTGCCTTAAACAAACATTGTTCTTTTTTTTTTTTTTTTTGGCTTTTTGAGAGACATAAACCAGATTCTTATGTTCCCAAGGGAGACTAGGTGGGGAAACAGCCCACATTCTAATTAGAGTAAGGCCCTTGAGACTGAACACACTATCAGCCTCATGACCCAAGATTTCATTCATGAAACAGAAACTGCTGCCTGGTCTGTTCTGACAAAGGTCAGGGTATAGTTTATTTACAGTGGCTGTCACTCTTGTAACCAAGATACATTGTCTGAAAAAGAATATATTTCATGTAAAGCCTTATTAAAAGTATAATGCCCCCACCTTGAAATCAGAACTGTCCAAAAAAAATCCAGAAAGGTTGGGTACCTTCATTTTATAGTAATTCCATTTAGTTGAATTTAAAGTTTAAAGCTTAACTATATGCTCCAACTTCAATTTTATTTTATTTTTTACCTTTTCATCTTATTGAATTTTTGTCTAGATCAATACCTGCTTGTTGATTAAGTAATATTGTTCCATTTCTAATTACAGAACTTGAATGGAAACTAGCAGAAGTTGGAGCCATACAAACAGACTTGGAAGAAAATCCTAAAAAGCAGATCGTAGACATGATGGCATCTTCCATTAGAAACACTTCTATCTATGATGATAGTAATAGTTCAAACAGTGACAGTGATGAGACTAAGTGTCCTTAGAATTATTTAATAAATGGCTTTGCACTGTTTGTTTTGCCCAATTATGTTTATTATTGCCTTTATAAATCAGTAATTTGAATGGTGCAAATAAATTTGTTTTTAAATTAATATCTAAAGCAGAACTGATTATAGCTTTACAACCCGTCCATCTTTTCAACGTGTGTTCTGCCACACCGCCCTCTTGACCAGAAACCATATCCCAGAGGACATCACTCTGAGTCCATACAGCCTAACTGGTTAGTGCTTCACGTGTTCCACCATCTAACCACAACCATCTTGTAGTTATCTGTCTTGCTGCCATACATTTCCTTCCCCCACTCCCAACACCCATCTTTCTGGCTCCTCAACATCAAATCAATACTGCTGTTGCTACTTAGGGTATATCAGCCTACTCTCTTGTGCCTTCTCTCACTATCCCTGTGATTTTCTCAACCGGGGGTGGGGAACCTGTAGCCTTTAGGCCACAGGTAGCCTTTTAGGTCCTCAACTGCAGCCCTTTGACTGCATCCAAACTTCGCAGAACAACCCTTCATAAAAAGGCCTAGCATCTAAACTAAAACACTTCTCCTTGCCTTGCATTTATTTCCCTTGCTTTTGTTGTTAATTGTTTCAGTCATGTGTGACTTTGTGTGACCCCATTTGGGTTTTTCTCAGCAAAGACACTGGAGTTCTTTGCCTTTTATTCTCCAGCTCATTTTACAGATGAGGGAATTGAGGCAAACAGGGGTGAAGTGACTCCCAGGATCACACAGCTAGTCAGTGTCTGAGACCAGATTGGAACTTGGGAAGATGAGTTTTCCTGACTCTAGGCCTGGCACTCTGTCCACTGTATCACCTAGCTGCCATGTCCCTTGCAAATACTAAGCACTTAATGCCTTTTTTTCAATCATTCATATCTTTATGAGTAGTTCAGAAAATGTTAGGCATTATACATTTTCATTAATTTATGATATTTATATTGATTACCTGACATTTGCCTTTGTCATATTCTTTCTTTTCCCCATTAGCCTAAGAAGTATTTATCTAAGACTGCCACCCCAAGTTTCTTCACACCCTCACATATTAGCTTTTGGATGATCCAATCATTGTTTGGACTCAAATCCCATAGTGCAAGAAATGATTACATGAGATAGTCACGGAAGATTTATTGCAAGGATAGACATAAACAGGTGAAAATCAGAATACAGTGCTCTGATCAGCTACTACAGTCATCATCCTCAGCTCCAGGGAGAGGAGTACTGATAAGGTCAGACTGTCTCATTGGTTCTAACTCCTATAGAATGAACAGAAATATAATTAGGTCTGACTTTGTTAAGGGCCATAGCACTTCAAGGTGAAGTCTTCCTTTGGCCTATTTATTGCAAGGCAACTACAAAAAGGACCAGGAGTAGAGAAACTAGTGTTTTCTGTTGGCAGTACTATGGAGGTTATTGGTATGGTGATTAAAATAGTAGGAACCTGGAGGCTAGGATAATGACCACTACAAGAATCCATAGCATTAATTGGCCTCTACCATTAATTATAGCTTTATTTGGTGACAAGGTGACATGGTACTATGGCTACGTGTTGGACAATGTCAAAAGTTAGACTGAATATATATGTGGGAAAGAGTAATTTTTATGTTCAGGGCAATTGGGATGCTCTTTCCCTTGGGAAACTCTCTTAGTAGTTAGGAGAAAAAGTTCCATGCACAAAGGAGCTTTGGGAACAAGAGAGAAAAATATTTATGGATATTTGTGCAACTGTCAGAGCCTAGGGGTTAGTCAGTATATGCCTGACATGCTGGTGACTACAAAAGTTTTCATACTGCTGCCTTCCAAAGTCTATCCCCTTTCCCTCTACCCCTTATTCCCACCAGTATGGATTGCTATGGTAAGGGTATCTGAGAAGGATTCTTTTTCTCTAGCTCTTCTGTTTTCAGTCTGCCTGGATTTGCAAACCTTTGTTTTTTCCCTACATACACAAATTAGTCCACAAATGATCATTACACAACAAATGCCTACTTTTCTTCAAATGCCAAGAGAAATTACTTTCTGGGGTGGGGGAGGACTTTTGTGGTGGCTTTTATCTTGTCTTCTGCTAAATTTTGCTTTGGGAATTGGCCTGACCAATTTTTCTGGGCCTAATTTTTTTTAATCCTACTTTGGTCCTGGATAAAATTTTTTCCTAAATCATCAGTCCACAGGTATATTTTCATACTATCCATAATAACCAGGCCTGTGGTCCATTGGTGTGGGGCTGAGCCTTTTAAAATAAGACAATAATGGAGTCATCAGAAAAGTAGTAATGCTACCTTTGTGAGACTACTCCAATCCTTCCTGCTTCTCCTGTCAATCTCCTGGGAAAGATTTGTAGGCTAATTGTGCCTCAAAGACCCTTTATTTTTGTCTTTGGTTGATCTTTTATAAGCATCTCTGAACGTAGTCTGCTGATAGTCTCCCTTATTGATGGGTTATTGATGGATCGACAAGTCTACTACATCAATAATCATTTCATCCATAAGATATACAGGCACTGGGGTATAGAGATCCATTTTGCCCTACTGGAAAGTCAGAGGGGGGAGTGGGAGAGGATATAGGAGAGAGCAGATTGGGGGAGGGGGTTTACAATGAGATCTCTGTTTTGGCATCGTGGGTAGGGGAAATACAGGGAGAAAATTTGTAACTCAAAATGTTGTGGAAATGAATGATGTAAACTAAAAATAAACATAAAATTTAATTTTAAAAAATTTAGATGTAAAAAAACAATACTTTCATCCATTTGGCTACCTAATTCAGAAATTATATTTATTAGGTATCATGATCCAGTGTATAATCCCCAAATCAAAATAAAACCTTATCAGCCTAGTGGATTTCACCCTAAACACTATATTCTATTTGTAGTCATTATAAAACATATAGGATCCTAGATATAGAACTGGAAAGGACCCTAGAGAGATCATCTAGTTCCCTGGATGACCTCGCTAGGGTCCTTTCCAGTTTCCTTCCCCCTCCCTCATTTAACAAATGAGGTTGAAGCCCAGAGAAGTTAGATGACTTTTCCAAGGTCACTCAATGGCAGAACTAGGATTTCCACCTAGGTCCTCTGAATCCATACACAGTGCTCTGTATCAAAATATCTCTCTAAATATTATGCAGTTTAATTCCATGTTTACATCAGTATTTTCAAGTACCTAATTAATTTGCAGCTATGGTATAGTATATAGATCTATTTTTCATACTTATGTATATTAAACACCAGCAGCTTTTGTTTTTGGGGTTTTTTTTGCCCACAAATGGTGGTCTTTCTTGATGAGATCCTCTTCTGTTTCCAGATGGTTACTATTTGACCCGAGCCACTCTCCAGAACTTATGCTAGGACTAACTCTTTGCCAAATTGGAGAAATGAAAATATGAGGTGAACTCCGCATAAATAGGTCTGCAGAGAGTCCATATGGATCCTTGCAAAGTAGATACCCTTCTGCACTAGGGGATTCTTGTTTTAATGAAAGACCTGTAACAGGTTCTCATCTTTGTGGTGATAACTACAGGGATTTTTAAAGCCAGGTTTTCCATCCTGACAATATCTCTCATTTTACTGAAGTCTTCTGACCTGGTACATGCAATGACCTGAAAAAATTCTTGGGTACCTTTGTTAGCAATATACATGTACTTTTAGCACTTCTTGTTGGGGTTGAGCTTTAAATTGCCTGCTTCCCTGGCTAACTTTAGTTTTAAACTTTCTGTACAATGTTAAAAAAATTATATTTTGATCTTATTGAATATTTTCTAGATTAATAATTCCTGAGAGTATGGTAACTTCAGTGAGTGCCATCTTCCAAGAGTAAGTTTGGTACCTCCTCCTCATCATCATCTGTGTTTCATCACAATTAAATGTTTTACTCTTTCAAAGGTGGCAGTTCTTTGCCTGGGTCTGTTTGCATGGTGAGCCTTGAAGCACCTAGATCTGAATTAATTTCAAGTCTCCAGTATTTGAAATGAGGTACAGTAAATTAGCCAAAGATAAATAAATGACCAATAGAAATCCTCCACAATTTGATCCTGAGTCTGTGAGAGTCCACAAATGATAGAACATGATCAGAAGCAACTGAAAAATAATAAAACTCCATTGATAGGAATGTTTCTTGTCCTTTTTGTTATGAAAATTGAGTAGAATTAAATTTGCTCTTGCTAAAAACAAGAAAAAAACATACATTTCTATGACTGGAAAGGAAAATATAAAATTAGAATATACAATTCTATAGAATACTGAGTTTATTCCACTCAGAAATTAAAAATTAATGAGAAGGCATCATTTTTTTAAAATCACAGTAGATGTTAGTAGCCTACTGGATGTTGTTTCTCTGGTTTCATATCTTTTTTACTGAACAGTTTTTAGTTTGGTTCTGAATCTCAAGAAACAGAAACAAAACCACACCCGCCTCTAACCGTATGATTTATTAAAACCAGACTTCTGAAGAAACACTCACCAAAAAGATACTGGGAGTCATGTAATTGTGACTGAAGGAGCATGATGCATGGGAAAGAGTCCTGAATTTGGTGTGAGAGTTTAAATCCTGAGTTTGAGTCCCAGTCCTGCCAAATACTCCCTGTGTGCCTTAACCAAGTTTCTTAACCCTCTTGGCCTCAGCTGCCCTCATCCATAAAATGAGGAAGCTGAATTAGAAGGCCTCTACGGGATTTTCCAGCTAACAGATCTATGACTTGATCATCCATCTGTGCTGGGCTTGGTCTGGTTCTGGGAAATGAAGCCACAAAAATGAAAATTGTTGGAGGGATTGTGGGCACACTGATGCACTGTTGGTGGAACTGTGAATTGTTCCAACCATACTGAAAAGTATGTTAGATCTATACTCCCAAAGTCACTAAAGTGTATATAGCCTTTGCCCTAATAAAACCACTACCATGTAAATCCCCCTAAAAAGTCAAAGAGGAAAAGGAATCTCCAGCAGCAGTTAGGCCCTACTCTATTAAAAAACCTGGACTTCACTGAAAATGCTCTTTTACTTCTTGCCTCTTCTACCTACTCCCTTTCCCTGCCAATGTTGAGTACTCCATTTTTAAATTTTTCCTTTCTAATCAGTGAAATTATAAGAGACCAGGAAATGATCAAACAAACTATGAACAATGAAAAAATAGACGAGAAAGTGAAACATAAGAAAAACAACAGATGTGGAGAATAGATCAAGAAGAGAAAGTATAAAAATAATTGAACTGGAGTGGCTAGGTGGCATAGTGAATAGAGCACTGGCCCTGGAGGCAGGAGTACCTGAGTTCAAATTCGGCCTCAGACACTTAACACAAAAACTAGCTTGTGACCTTGGGTAAGTCACTTAACCCCAATTGCCCTCCAAAAAGCAAAATAATAATAATAATAATTGAACTAACTGAAATTTATGATAAAAAAGTATCTTAATATAATAATACAAGAAATAATTAAAGAAAATTGTCCTGAAGCATTAGAACAAGAGGGGAAAGTAGAAATAGAAAAAATCCATCCATTACCACTTAAAAGAGATCCTACAAAGAAAACTCATAGGAATGTCATAGTCAAATTCCAAAATCCCCAGCTCAAGGAAAAGTTATTAAAAGCATCAAGATTAAAACAATTTAAATATGATGGTGCCACAATTAGAATTACATAAGACCTAGCAGCAGAAACATTAAAGGACCAAAGGTCTTGGAACACAACATATCGAAGAGCAAAAGAACTGGGGCTCCAGACAAAAAGTTACCTGCAAATATACCCTGCAAAGTTATCTATTATGTTGAACAAAAAAAAAAATGTACATATGATAAACTTTCAGATTTTCAAGATTTTGTTAAAAAAAAAAACACCTAAATTTATTAGACAATTCGATATACAAGAACCAATATAAATATAAGGTACATAACAAAGACTGATTATAAAGGAGCCATAAGGACAGAGTGTTTATTTTTTATGTATGTAAAATGTAAAATTCATGTCTAAGATTTTTACTAACAGTTGGGTAGTTCATAAGAAAGATTTGGGAGAACCTGAGCATGATATGAATTTTAAAAGAAAAACCATTTAGGAACAGCTAAAAAAGAGTAATTATTTTATACAAATGAGCTGTAAGAGGAAGAACTGATATATAGGAATTAGATGTGGGAGAAGTTCTGGTAACCTACTTTCATCAGGAATGGGTGTAAGAGGAAACAATACATATATATTTAGAAGAGTACAGAAGTCTTCTAAATTCAGAAGAAATAAAATGGTAGGGGCATAGAGAAGGGGGAGAGGACAAGGGGGGATCTTTATAGGGGAGGGGGAGAGAATAGGTAAATAGGGATATAGAGGGGTATTTAGATTTATGGGAATGGGAGGATAGGGGAGGGATCCTTGCAGGGGGGTAGGCAAGTCATTGGAGGGCAAGGTAGTGGGTAAAAATAAAGTAGAGGAGGGGCGGCTAGGTGGCGCAGTGAGTAGAGAGCTGGCCCTGGAGTCAGAATGACCTGAGTTCGGATCCGACCTCAGACACAACGCACAAAACAAAAACCTAGCCGTGTGACCTTGGGCAAGTTACTTAACCCCAATTGCCCTCCAAAAAAAAAAAAGCAAAATAAAGTAGAGGAGGCAGGAGGGATAGGAAACAAGAGATATGTATATACATAAAAGCAAAGATCAGGAGTAGAATAGGCTCCAGAATATATGTATATGTATATGTGTATGTATATGTATATATGTATATGTGTATGTATATGTATATATGTATATGTGTATGTATATATCTATAGCTATGGAGAAACATATCTAAACTTCCTTGTGGCCTGGAGCGGGGATGGGAGGGAGGGGGAAAATAACAAAGTAAAAAAGTGCACAGCACAGAACAAAAGAAAACTCACAAGGGAGCAAAGAAAAGATGGACAATTCTCAACACAATGAGTACTATTTGTCATATAAGCTTTCTTAAAATGAAAATTTATTGTTACATATTTTGAATTCTCTCATGTTCTGCTATGCATATGACATGCTTTTATTTCTTTCTAGCTTTGTATTTAAGTTCCAATATTTAAATTTATGATGTGTTTTTGTTTCTTTTTTTTGTTTTCTGTGTTCTGGCATTTGAGTCTAAAATAAAATTTTGGAAAATTTTTTTTTCTTTTTCAGCTTTAACCAGATGTCTTCAGCAAAAGAATTAGTTTCCTAAAAACAGCTAAGTTTGGTGTAATGCATTGAATGCTGGTTATGAGATCAAGAAAATCTTACTTTAAAACCTTCCTCAACTACTTATTAGCTGTATGTCCCTAGGCAAGCCAATTAATCTCAGTTTCCTAATCTGTAAAATGGGATAGTATTGTGAGATCAAATGAGAAAACAAATGTAGGGGTGGCTAGGTGGCACAGTGAATAGAGCACCGGCCCTGGAGTCAGGAGGACCTGGGTTCAAGTTCGGCCTCAGACACTTAACACACACACACACACACACACACACACACACACACACACACAAACTAGCTGTGTGAACTTGGGCAAATCTCTTAACCCCAAATGCCCTCCAAAAAGCAACAACAACAACAAAAAAACATGTAAAGTGCTTTACAAAACTTAAAGTGCTACAAAAATAGTGTTATTACTATTATTATTATAGGGAAGGGATGGAATTTAGCTAATTTTGTGACAAGAAGATAAAATCTTACTAACATGCTCTTAATAACTATTAGCTAATTCCCAGAGCTTAGTGTTGTCTAGTTATATTGACCCAAAGAGGGAACATCCTCTTATTTTTCAGGTGAATATACATATAAAAATCCAAGCACAACTCCACATTATGTTGGAAGGACCACATTTACACTAGAATGCATAGCAATGGCCCCATCTACTGTTGACATGAAGTTAATGACCTCCGTCTCCCTGACTGCTCCCCCCTCTCCAGCTCCCATTTCTTATTGAAATCTTTTTTTTTTTTTTAAGCAATTGGGGTTAAGTAACTTGCTCAAGGTTACACGGCTAGTCATTATTTATGTGTGGGTGCTCATTTTCTGAGGCCGGATTTGATCTCGGGTCATCCCAACTCCGAGGCCGGAGCTCTTACTCACTGCGCCACCTAGCCACCCCTTGAAATCTTAATAAAAAGATCTCACTAATAGCAAGTGTTTGTACCACTACCAAATGCGTAATCATTGGTCGAGTTTCTTCCTTAGAAGGATCCTAGGTTTCAAACCAAGCAGAACCTCAGAGGTTTTCTAATCTAGCTCTCTCTTTATGAATAAGGAATCTGAGACCCCAAAAGTTTCAGTCATATACTCAAGATGACAGTGGCAAAAACCACAGAAGTAAAACTTGTGCTGTCTTTACTGTCCTTCCCTTCCTTCAGTCTTTCCTCCATCCTTACAAAATATTCATGGTGGTGAAGATTTTATTTTTTTTAATCAGATCTATGATTTAATTGTTATGATGAACTCCTGGTGAAGAAACTCCCAACAGAAATGCATATAGATACTTTCTGTGCAATTTATAGTCTCGGAGAGTTTCCAGGAACACTAAGAGGCTGGTCTTCTGGACTAACTGGCTTTTTGGCAGTGTTACAGAAGGCCGAATAAAAGGACAGTGTGTTACAGTAGAAAGAGTACTGACCCTGGAGTCAGACAGCTTGGGTTCAAATTCTGCTCTAATGTTTAACCTTCTGCAAGTCATTTTAACCTGCCTGGGCCCCAGCTTCCTCATTTGCAAAATGAGGAGGCTGGACAAGATTGGGCCCCAGGAGGTCCACAGTGCTCACTCATCATTGTAGCCTGAACTAGACTAAAATGTAATTGGGAAATATTTGACGAAATAAATAAAAATACAATGAAACATGGATAATATTAAGATGTTTTCTAAGTCAGTGTGTGCCCCATAAGGTTCTTATGTATTGTTTTGTGATCCCCATTTCTACTTTAACAATGCTGGACAAACAAAATTTTCATCTTTGAATTATTTTGTCAGAACCACCAGATGGCAGTAAGCCTTCATGTACCAAAAGATAGTGCATGGCATCTATGTGTCACATTTATGTATTTGTATGCTTGTATTTCATTGGGTTTTATATAGATAGATAGATAGATAGATAGATATAGATATAGATAGATATTGCTACAGACATAAACATTTTATAATCTGTAACATGGGCTTATTAATAGTAGTGCTGTGGACAGATTGCTAGGTGGTACAGTGTAGAGTGATGGGCTTGGAGCCAGGTAGACCAGAGTACAAATCCTGCCTCAAGCATTTTACTAGCCGAGTGGCCCCGGGCAAATTGCTTAACCCCTTTATTTTTTCTCCAGTCTGCCTTAGATTCCTCATCTGTAAAATAGGGATTTAAGTGCCTACCTCCCAAGGTTGTTGTGAAGATCATATAATATATGTAAAGTGTTTTGCAAACTTTAAAGTGTTATAAAAATGTAAGCTATAATTATTATTAGCTAACTGAAATATTATAGAAATGTTAGCTATTATGAGCTAATTAGGACTGTGTAAATATTAGCTGTCATGAGCTAATTAAAGTGTTATATAAATGTCAGTTATTATCATGAATGTGGCCAACAGCCAGTCTGGTAGAGTAAATGGAAGGAACACTAGATGTGATATTATAACAATTGGATTCAAATCCTGATTCTTCTTAGCTAGATAACCTGGCCTAAGGTATATAGCCTCCCTTGGCCTCGGTTTCCAGATAGTGAACACATTTATAAGCCCTCCAGGAGATCAAAAACCACTTCGTTCTTGATTAACTGGTTCCAGCATAACTATTTTTACTTCTTTCCTATTCCTCCATGCAGACACGTCATAGATCTTACTCGAGTCACTTCTTGGCCAGACTTCAGGGTTTCTTCCCTCCTTTCTTATGTGTTAATACACAGCCTTCCTTGCCTTCTTAACAATTTTATGGTTCAAGGTCCTGCTTCCCTGGTTTTCCTATCACTGGGATCAGAAGCATCTTCACTTTTCTTTCCTATTCTTTCTCCTCACTCTTGAACAGTAGGGGTTCTTAACCTTTTTCTGTGTTGCGAATAACTTTGGCAGTCCAGTGACATTTCTAAGTACATGAAATAAAATATGGAGAATTAAAAAGGAAACCAATTATGCTGAAAGTTTTTTTTTAATCAAGTTCACAGACCTAAGGTTAAGAGCCTCCACCCTAGAGAGAGATCTTCCATGAAGAATAAGTGATGGCAACAGAAAAATATATTATTGGTGACACTGCCTTCATCATGTCAGGCCTGGACTATTACTTTGGATGGGGAGGAGGGCTAGAGGGAAGGCCATGGAGTTAAGTGACTTTCCTGAGTCACACAGCTAGTGTCTGAGGTCAGATTTGATCTCTGGTTCTCCTGACTTAGGGCTATACCACCTAGACACCCCCTATACTATTACAATAGCCTTTTGATTGGGACTGGTCACCCTACTTCACTCCATACTCCACTTAACTGCCAAAGTTATCTCAAAGTCCAGGTCTGACCACATCACACTCTCATTCTGTAGACTCCAATGGCTCCCTCTGACCTCCAGTAAAATCCTCTGTTTGACTTTTAAAGCCCTTAAAAACTTGGCTTTTTACTACCTTTATAGTCTTTTTACATTACTCCATTCCATACTCTCTAGTGACTGTGGCCTTCTTGTTGTTCCTCCAACAAAACACTCCATTTCCAAACTCTGGTCATTTGTGGGGGAGGGGGCAAGAGGAGGAAGGCAGGGCACTTGGGGTTAAATGACTTGCCCAAGGTCACATAGCTAGTAAGTATTAAGTGTCTGAGGACAGACTTGAACTCAGGTTCTACTGACTCCAGAATCAGTGTTCTATTCACTGTGCCACCTCCTAACACTAATTCTTTATCTTCACCCAGATTTCTAATTCTCCCATCTATCAGTACTTTCCAAAGTATTCAACCCTTCACCCGTTCATTGTAACCTTCATTCCAGATCTTGGCTGGAGTGAACCAGTTCAGCTTTACACCGGCTTCTACTCTCATATCCCGTGTTCCTTTACATTGTTGGAACTCACACAAGTTTCCAGACCCCACCCCTGACTCCTTTGGTTACTCCATCATCTGCTTCCTTTGATCCTACTCAAGTATGGCTGATTGGAATTGGAAGATGTCTTCCAATTGTGCAGACTGAGTCCACTATAAATTTGTTATCCAATCTCAAATGGGCCCTATAGGGCCCTATGCTATAGGGATAGCATAGGAATTCTTTAAAAAAGAATTATTAGCTATCCCACTCACCACAGTAGCTATTCCAAATATTCTTTTCCTTCTACATTCATATTGTAAGACTTTATCTATTCCTGTAACTATAATTAATTACTATTAGCCATGTTTCCATAAGGTCCATGATATCGTGCTTGGCTATTTGGAAACAGGGAAAAACTACCATATACAGTCTTTGCCTTCCCAGCCCTGAGCTTTCTCTTTATAGAGATCTAAATTTCCTAAAAATGTCTTTCCAATGTTCTCACTTTACCTCAAACACCACAATACTTCTGATCTCCCAAGAATGGAATCTCAGCCATCTATGGTTTTCTCACCACACTTGAAATGACACCAGCCCTTCCTTTCCATTCTCTGAGTTGAATCCCTGATTCAGGCTTTGGTTATTTCATGTATGGACTACAGTAAACTCTTCAATGGCCATTTCAGAGCTTCAGGTCAAACTATCCTCCTGGATCAGCCTTTTAACTCATATTTTCCTTCCCCCAAATCCAGGTCTGAGTGTCATCCTCCCTATTAAAGGCAAACCTAACTTGTGTGTGTGTGTGGAAGGCTTGGGGTTTTGGCCCCTTTAGTTTCATTGATATGTTTCATTTTTGTATTGAAAACATTTAACAGATCACTCCAGTCTCATGAAAGGGCTCCTATAATAGAGAAAAGCAGTTAAGTAAAACTAATAATGACTTCCTCTGAAAGTACATATAACACATCACATATGTTTCACTCATACTTTCATTTTTTAAAAAATGGACATAAATCTATGTTCCCCTCTTTCATTCCCCATTGGGGAAAAAAAGAAAAGAAAAAATTCTTGTAACAAATATAAGTCAAACAAAATAAATCCTTCAATATCTGTATAAAAATACACATACACATGTCACATTCTGCACCCAAAATTCTCTGATAATGAAATATGACATCCTCTTCAGAGATATAAAGATAGCACATTTCATCATGGGTCCTCTGGAATCGGTCATTGTATTGATTATATGTTTATAGCTTTCAAAGTTATTTCTACAATGTTGTCATTGCATGATTTGTTCCCTTGATTCTACTCATTTCATTCTCCAGTTTATAAAAAATCTTCAAAACTGTTCTTTTGTATAATATTAATTTTATAGTATAAGTTGTTCTCCTGGTTCTGCCCACTTCACTTGGCTTCAATTTATGTGTCTTTCCATAATATTTATTGTACTTCTTTTTGTGGTGGCAAAAAAAAAAAAATGGAAACTAAGAGGATGTCCAGCAACTGGGGAATAGCTGAATAAATTGTGGTATATGAATGTGACAGAATACTAATGTGTTATAAGACATGAGCAGAAAGATGATTTCCTAGATTGAATTTAGAAATCATACCCCAGTTCTTTCAGTCTTTCTCTTTAAAAATTCCTTCAGACTTGTAACTAGCCACATATCTAAATGAATGCTCAAAGTAAATAGGTGTTCCCCCCTAATAAGCCTATTATTTCTATAAATAATACTTACATTCCTGCAGGACCCTTCTCTTGGTCATTGGAAATATTTAAGTCGAAGATAACTGATGATCTGTAAGAGGATCCTTGCATCAAGGGGTCTGGATTAGAAAACCTTTAAAATTTTCTGATTCTTTAATATTATATACATTATAATATGATTTCACCCATGTCAATCACTGAGTCATATTATCTAAAGTTAAAATATAAACACAATTACTAAAATTTTATTTTGTTTCTCTATGTACTCTTCTTTTGGAGGTCTGGAATGGATATGGGTGGGTGACTATCCAAAAAATAGTGGGTTTTATTTTGCCCATTCTTGATAATCTAATGTGTACACGCCAATATCCTACTTTCTACTGTTATCTTCCTGCTATTATTGAAGACTCACAGCACAATCTCACCTAATCTAGGAAAATTTCCTTCCTCTTTTGGGTCAAGGAGAAGATCATTACTTTCCTCAACCATTAGTAAACTATGAGCATATAAATCAGTTGCCACAAAGAGTTGTTGTTGTTTTTTTTTTAAACAGCATTAGTCAGGAAATGATTTATTTGCTAAGCAGGAATAAAAGGTATCCAAAGAAGACATTGGTTTAGATTGTAAAGTCATTTGTAAAATTTTATGGAGAAAGATGATAGACAATCATAGAATCACTTCTTAAATCAGTGAAAAGCAACGGAGGGGAGATTATTTTAAACAAATCTTGTCAAGACTCAACTACCCCCAAATCATCCTGAGGATGCTTAAAGATAGAATTTTAAAAACATAAGGAAGACTACAAACAGATGAAATATGGAAAAGAGCTACAACTGTTTTTATAACATACCCTCTTCTTCATCAGACAGTGGAATCATAGTACTAAATATACTTAGAGAGGAAGAAGAAATGGTACTGAAGAAACAGCAGTGACAAAAGCAGCTGGGGTAGCCCAAGTATTCAGTGAGATCTGTGCTGGAGGTAACACAATTGTGAGGGCTTTTCATACAGTTACTATGTTAGTCCAGGCCTTCATGTCCTTCTCTATCTTCCCCCTTTGTTATAGCTACTACCTTGTGACTGATGTCTCCGCTTCAAGTCTATCAATTTCAGTCCATCTTCCATATTGCTGCTAAAGTGTGTGTAGGGTACATTCAGGGAAGATTGCTACCTTTGCTGTGAGGGCTGCTTTCCATCTGTCTTACCTGTGGCTCCAAGAAGCTGTGGCACACACTGCAGTCACACCCCAGTAAACCATTTCAGTAGACAGGTTAAACTAGGTCGAGGGTAACCGAGGGGTCTCAAACCCCCTTAGGGGGGTGTCTCTGCTCCAAGCATATGAAGACTTCGCCTGGTAGAATGGGCAGACTGAGAACAATTTGTTCCAAAGGCCATGAAAGTGGGTGAAGCAGGCCATGTGGAGTGCTGTGAGCTTGGTTAGACATCAAACACACCAAGGTCATCCACTGCATCTTGAGCAATCACCAGTCATCTCGACTCTGTCATGAACTAGGTTGCTCTGTGACATTCACAAGGGACCGCTCTCTTAGTTATTACTGCCAAGATTCTTGCCAGAGTCCTCCTTAATAGGCTAATTCTTCAGCTGGAAGAGGTCATCTGTCTAAGAGCCAGGCTGGTTTCAGAAAGGTCAAAGGAAATGTTTATATGGCCTTTGCTGCTCGACAACTCTAGGAGAAATGCCAGGGGCAGAATAGAGGTCTGTACACAGTGTTCATTGATCTGACCAAGGTATTTGATACTGTTGGTTGTGAGGGCTTATGGGAAATTTTGTCAAAATTTGGTTGTCTGGAGTTTGTTGGTATTGTACATCAATTTCATGAGGCATGTTTGTCCAGGTTCTAGATAATGGTCAATGCTCTTTGCACTTTGTCAGTCTCCAATGGAGTGAAACTAGGTTTTTTAGAATATTTTCAGCAATGTTGTCAGACATCTTCAATGAGGATCAATATAGCATCAAGGTCAACTACCATACTCATAGTAAATTATTTAGAGGAAGAGAGTGCAAGATTTTTTCTTCACAGATGACTGTGCCCTTAATTCGGCTTCTAAAGCTGAGATGCAACAAAGTACGGATCAGTTCTCTGCTGCTTGTGCTACTTTTGGCCAAACAATTAATATCATGAAAACACAGGTGCTCCATGAGCTAGCACCACATATGTGAAATCATCAGTTACAACAAATGGAGGAGTTTTGAATACTGTGGATAAGTTCACTTTCCTTGGCAGTATACTTTCCAGGGATGTACATATTGAAAAGAGGCTGACACGTGGAGAGCTAGTTTAGTGCTTGGGAGGCTCCAAAAGAAAATGTGGGAGATAAGAGCTATCAAGCTGCCTACCAAACTGAAGGTCTACAGAGCCCCTGTGTTGACCTCATTGTGGTATACCTGTGGAACCTGGACAGTATAGCAGTACCATGCCAGGAAGCCGAATTACTTCATTTAAATTGTTTTAGAAAGATTCTGAAGATCACCTGGTGTAGCAGCAAGCACCCCAACATCCCCAGGGCGGCTGCCAACACAGGTTCTTAGATCCGCCCTTCAAAAGCAAAGCAACTCAAAATTGGTTAACAAGCTCACTTTAATCAAACAAACATATTACCTAGTTCAGGGGGAAAAGGTCAGCACCCCGAACTTCAGATTATACAGACAGATCAAACAGACAGGCTTCCAAACTGTCCAGCCACTATCAATACCAAAATCACAGTTACCAGAGAGGGAAGCATCAACATCTGGGTTTTCAAAGCCAGGGGGCTCTCAACAGCTGCCTAGAGTCTCATCTGGTCAAATCATACACTTTTCAAAAGTTGAGCCCCAAAGCAAAGCCTCAAATCAGGGATTATATAGCCTTCTCCTGGCTCAGAGAAAGTCACAACCCTCTTGACCCACTGCCCAATCACACAGCATCAAGGTGTGGTCATTCCCGAAAACCAAGCCTCCTACCACAGGCTCCATGTGACCACATTCAGCCTATTAGGGGGCAGAGTATATTTTCAAATCAAAGAAAGTTCTCAGAGTCACTTAAGTCAATTAAAGGGCCTAGGTGCAGGGAAGATCTTCAAATCTGCATTTCCATTACACCAGGCAGGCTAAAGTACTGGACACTGAAGCCTTTTCTCAAACTAAAACACTATGCATTCAAACTCTATTGCAGAGAGTGCAACTGTGATGGGCTGGTTTGGATGACAAACATAAGCTTGCCTAAAAGACTATTTTATGGAGAACCCACACAAGGCAAGCACTCACATGGTGGTCAGAAGAAGCAATACAAGGACACTCTCCAGGTCTCTCTGAAGAATTCTGGAACTGATAGTGTGATATGGGAGACACTGGAACAGGACTGCCCAGCATTAAAGAAGGTGCTGTGCTATATGAGTAAAGCAGAATTTAGGTAGCTAAAAAGAAATGCAAGGTGCACAAATTTAGAGAATTGTAGCAGCAAGCACCCCAATATCCCCAGGGTGACTGCCAACACAGGTTCTTAGATCTGCTTTTGTAAAGGAAAGCAACTCAAAATGGGTTAACAAGCTTACTTTAATCAAACAAACATACATTACCTAGTTCAGGGGAAAAAGGTCAGCACCCCAAACTTCAGAGTTACAGAACTTACAGATCAAACAGACAGGCTTCCAAACTGTCCTACCATTATATCAATACCAAATCACAGTTACCAGAGAGGGAAGCATCAACATCTGGGTTTTCAAAGCCGGGGGGCTCTCAACAACGGCTTCCCAGAGTCTCATCTGGTCAAATCACACAACACTTCTCAAAGTGAGCCCCAAAGCAAAGCCTCTCCTCAGGGATTATATAGTCTTCTCCTGGCTCAGAGAATGTAACCACCCTTTTGATCCACTGCCCAATCACACAGCATCAAGGTGTGGTCATTCCTGAAAACCAAGCCTCCCACCACAGGCTCCATGTGACCACATTCAGCCTATTAGGAGGCAAAGCATATTTTCAAATCAAGGAAGGTTTTCAGAGTCTCTTAAAGCCAATCAAAGGGCCTAGGGGCAGGGAAGATCTTTAAATCTGCATTTCCATTACATTCAGCCCCAAGATCTTTCTTGCCCATAGCATACACAATTTACATTTCAATTAGCACTAACCATCTCTTAAGTCATATTTTCAAGGTACATCTAAAGTTACCAAAGTGGCCACTGGGCCTTAAACAAAGTACATTGCATTTTCACATCAATTCACAAAATACAAAGCATTATCACATAAAGTTCTCTTGGGAGGAGGGGGGTGTCCTTCCCATAACACTGCTCCAGCCCCTGCTTCCAAGTCCAGAGGGGACTAAGCAACAAAACCAACAGGTTGGAGTCCTTGGGGGGTCCACGGCATTTCACCCCACCCAACATGGTCACAAGTCCATCCCCCCGGGTCCCAAACTGTGGGATACAGCAAGGAAACACATTCAGTGCCCCAGCTTTGCCACACAGTCATTATCTTGTCCTGTGGCTGAACTCCAAACTCCTGGGTTCCTTCTCCTCCAGCATAAGGCAGCAGCTCCAGGTTTCTCCACAGGTCTCCATGCAGGCAGCTCACCATTCCTGCTCTCAGCTCAGTGAAGTCAGCATGCAGGCCATTCTTCTCTCCTGCTCCATGGCTCCATAGAATCACAGCTACCACAACTGGGAAACAAACAATTATCCCAGCCCCCATACTTTCCTTTTACTCAGCAGATCCCATCCTCGTCGCCATTTTGTAGCAGCAAGCACCCCAATATCCCCAGGGTGACTGCCAACACAGGTTCTTAGATCTGCTTTTGTAAAGGAAAGCAACTCAAAATGGGTTAACAAGCTTATTTTAATCAAACAAACATACATTACCTAGTTCAGGGGAAAAAGGTCAGCACCCCGAACTTCAGAGTTACAGAACTTACAGATCAAACAGACAGGCTTCCAAACTGTCCTACCATTATATCAATACCAAATCACAGTTACCAGAGAGGGAAGCATCAACATCTGGGTTTTCAAAGCCGGGGGGCTCTCAACAGCGGCTTCCCAGAGTCTCATCTGGTCAAATCACACAACACTTCTCAAAGTGAGCCCCAAAGCAAAGCCTCTCCTCAGGGATTATATAGTCTTCTCCTGGCTCAGAGAATGTAACCACCCTTTTGATCCACTGCCCAATCACACAGCATCAAGGTGTGGTTATTCCTGAAAACCAAGCCTCCCACCACAGGCTCCATGTGACCACATTCAGCCTATTAAGAGGCAAAGCATATTTTCAAATCAAGGAAGGTTTTCAGAGTCTCTTAAAGCCAATCAAAGTCTCTTAAGCCAATCAAAGGGCCTAGGGGCAGGGAAGATCTTTAAATCTGCATTTCCATTACAAGAATCTACCTCAAATGTTCACATGGACCATTTGTGCCTGACCTGTGATAGAGCATTCCAAGCTCATATTGGTCTGATCAGCCATGGTCAAACACACCGTAACTTGACTCTGTCATTTTTGTCCTCTTTGAGAATGAAGAACAACTAAAGTTATTTTTTCCCCTCTGGTTGCAATTTTGACCATGTCACTTCAATACACTCCATTAACTCTAAAATCAAATATAAATTCTTTTGTTTAGCTTTTGAAGTCTGTTACAACCTTCCATCTACCTATCTTTCTTCTTTGTTCTATAGTAACCTCCTTTCCAAACTCTGTAATCCAGACAAATTAGCTGTGATCTCTGTGCCTCACAAGACATCCCATTTTTCATGCATTGTATTTGTAGCTCTCCGTGCCTGGAATGCACTTCCTTCTGCTTCCTCTCTTCCCTCTAGATGTAGCTCAAGCAACACTTCCATGAAACATTTTTTTTAATATCTACAGACTTCTGTCTTAAATTACCTTGTATTTAACTACTTTTCTTCATACATACATACATATATATACATAATATGTATTCCATATGTACTTATATAAATAAGTCCTCTTTGTCTTTCCTGCTAAAATGTAAGTTCCTTGTGAGTATGGATTGCTTCATTTATTTAATTGTATCTTAAGCAGCACCTGGCACATCATAGATGTTTAATAAATGTTTGTTGATTAATAGTTTTATCCTAAGTTTCTTGAGTGCAGGGACTGTTTTATTTATTCTTGTTTTCACTTCCTAGCAGGTAGCACAATGCCTAATACATAGTAGGTACTTAATAAATGCTTATTAACTGATTGATACCAAAAGCATAGAAAAAAAATCTCAGACACTTCTGTTTGGGATGAAAAACTCCATCCAAAATTTAATCAAGAACATGGAGATTTCTTAGGATAAGAACAGGAAATTTCATTCTCTTCCCCCAGGAGAATAGGGCAGTCCTCCCCATGACTGATCATGAAGAGGACAGGTAAGTTAAAACTCCTCTCTTCCCCCCTCCCCCCGGCTGTCCTTTCTCCCATTGGCTGAGAGGTGTGCTCAAGTCTAGGTTTGAAAATCTTCCCCAGTGGCAAATAACAGGGAAGTCCACACTATCCCTCCTCAGTGGCTGGGAGGCGGGCTTACATAGAACAGGGAAATGGGGTATGGCCAAGTCAAATGTACCTATCCTTACTTGGCAAAAGCCAAAGTGAAGAAGGGAGGGACTAAAGCAAGGTTAGAGGCTGAAAAACCCTAAAGGGCCTAATACTGATAAGGGTGTCCTGAAAGGGCTTGTTGCTAATAGACAGCAGAAGTGGAGGGGGGCAGGGAGGAAAGGGAAGTCACTGTCAGAACTGACACCAATTTATAAGACAAATTCTGAGAAGTTTTCAAGTTTTCATTCACAGACACTACCATTAACCAAAAGAGGTGACTAAGAAGAAACCAATAACTACTTGCCTCACATGACTTTTCATCTCTCAGAAATTTTTCTGAAAATAACATGCATGTGCACCAAGGACATTCTTGATAACAGTATTGTTATAACGGATCAGATAGGCTCTTTCAAGTGATAGTCCACAGTATGAGAGATGTAAATAATAAAAGATCCCATTGTACTCACTGTTTCCTAACTATAAAACATCACCAAAAAAAAAAAACCCTGTTGAGTCAGCAAAGCCTTGTTACTGTTCAGTGGTGTCCAACTCTTTTTGAAGCTCATTTGTTGTTTCCTTGGCAAATATACTAGAGTGGTTTGCCATTTCCTTCTCTAGCTCATTTTACTGATAAGGAAACTGAGACAACCAGGTTAAATGGCTCGCCCAGGGTCACTCAGCTAGTAAGGGTTTGAGATCAGATTTGAATTCAGGAAGATGTCTTCCTGATTCCAAGCTCAGTGCTCTATGCATAGGCCCACCTTCAAGGCTATCATCCAACAAGGTGTCTTCCATGCATGTGATGTTTTATATATATTGAAAATGCAATGATCCAAGACTGCAGTTTGAAAGTCTACAAGTGCTGAGTGGCCTCTTTGATAGTACAAATAATACCTATGTAAAGTTCCTAACAGCTTCCAAGTAGAAAGAAGAGGGCTATAACTTTGTATGAAGGCTAGAGAAGTTGTAGAATAGTGATTTTTTCAGGGGTATGGTGTTTCTTTATAAGAAGAGGTTTCTGTCTGTTTCCAGAATCTTTGCATCCAGGGGTTAAGCTCTTTTGGAAATCAGACAGCTAATCAGATCTTGTAAGCATATATGTCTGAAATCACTTCTGCCTGCTAGCAGGAACAATATCTCCATCCCAAGCTCCAACCAGGGTTAGAAAATCCCTTCTGTCTCTGGTCAAATCCTGATTGTTAATCTGAATTCTCTTCAAATAATTTCAGGGGATATCTTCAAAAGACTTCTAAGGACTGTCTTAATCTGAAGCACCATACTTTTTCTTGGCCCAAATCCCTTGTGTCTTGCCATTCAATCAAATATGAATATATTTTTACAATTGCTAAATCAACAAGGCAAGATCATTGTATTCCTCTTGACTCACATTCCTGTTTTTATTCTGTGTATATAGCTGGTCACAAGCCTCATGGACTTTGAGCTGCCCCAAACATCTTTCTAGATTCATTTTTCACTACTTAATCTGTAGGAGGTTGACTTTGGAGAGCAGAAAAAGATTTTTTTTTCATCAAAAACTAGAAAAAATACACCAAATGACTTTAAATATCCCAAAAAAGCTGAAAGTGAGGTAATTTTCTGAAAGTATCTGGCAAGCAGGATCTTAGTAAATTGATTAAGGGAAGCTTGAGGATCAAGTCAAAATTAATCGGGCTGCTTTAGGAAGGGTAAAAACAGTTTGAAGCCAATGGAGGAAGTGTAAAGGGAATCAAGAGGACTGCCAATCATGGTGAAAGTTAAATTGAAGCTAGACAATTTGAATTTGTGTTTGACCCAGTCTGCACAGTTCTGTGATTTCCCCCAGCAATGCTATCCAGCCTGGGGACAGAACTGAAGAATGGAAGATGGCTAGGGTCTAGGTCCAAGAGTGGGGAACTGGGAGACATAAAGGGAGGAAAGAAAAAAGAAGAGGGCATTATTGGAAGTTAGCACTAAAGTCGATGACTGTTGAATTCTGCCTGGGAAAAACTAGTTAAGCACAAAATGATTTCTTCTGACACTGCATTCAATTTCTGCAACTGTAGTCCTTCTATCTCACCCCACCCCATCCCCAATACAGAGAACAGTAAATGGGTTTCATCATCTGTTTTCTGGGATTAAGACTGGTCATTATATTTAATTTGAATTCAACCATCTTTCAGTGTTGCAGGTAGTCATCATATATATTTTCTTCCTGGTTCTAATTCCTTTGCTTTGTATCACTTCATATTAGTCTTTCCATAGTTTTCTGAATTCTTCCTATTCATCATTCCATACTGCATAATATTATCCAATTACATTGACATACCATAGTTTGTTTAGCTATTTCCTGACGGCTGGGCACCCACTTTCTATACTTTTTTTTTGGTAATTCAAAAAGTGTTGCAATCAATATTTGATTGGACCTTTTTTTTTTCTTGCCCCAAAACTTTATTTATTTATTTATTTTAAACAAATGCTTTATTAACTTCTGTTTTACATCATTTATTGCCGCCAGATTTTGAGTTACAATCATTTTCCCCCCCTGTTTTTCCCCTACCCACCCTCCCAGAATAGCAGTCCCGCAAGATAGCGCTTCCTCCAATCTGCTCTCTCCCATACCTTCTCCCATACCCCCTTCAACTTTTCCATTAGAGGAAGGTGAATCTTTGTGTCCCGATGCCTGCACATCTTATCTCCCAATTACAAGCAAAAGAGTGTTAATAATAGTATTTATATATATTTGAAACATTTAATGTTAAGACCTCGAATTTCAGATCCATTTCCTTCCTCCCTTGTCACCCATTCCCTCTGGGAAGATAAGTAATTCAGTATATGTTGTACATGTCTAGCTATGTAAAACATTATCATAGTAGATATATTGTACAAGGCTGCTTATAATTCCCTCCCACTCATCCCACCCCCCACCTGGTCCATTCTCTACATGATCCTGTCCCTCTTCTATAGTGGGTACTTCCAACCTCCCCTCCCCCCAAGGATGCCCTCCCATCCATCATCCTTCCTCTCATCCCCCTTCCCCCTATTCTGCTGTAGGTTGAGAGATCCCATTTACTATGTATGTCATTCTTTCCCTGAACCAAATTCAATGAGAATGTGGTTTTGCCTTTTTGCCTTGCTATTCTCCCCCTCCCTTGCAACCACTTTCCCTTGCTTCTTCTACATGAGATAGTTTACCCTACCCTGTCTCTCCCCATATCCTCTTGCCACTTTCCTCTCTCACCTCATAATTTCATCCCTTGAGTATTCTCCCTTCCCAACAAATTCAACCTATGCCCTCTATCCATATATAACTGTAACCATATACACACACATTCACATATGTATTCATATGACCACACCCCCTTCTTCCATTATTTTCATAGTGAGAAAGATATCATCAGTCACAGTTATTGTTTTTCCTTATAGGAATGTAAATAGTTCGACTTTGATAAGTTTCTTTTGATTTCTTTTCCCTGATTACCTTCTCAGGCATCTCTTGCTTCTTGTGTCTGGATGTCAAATTTTCTATTCAATTCTGGTTTTTTCCTCAAGAATGCTTGAAAGTCCTCTATTCCACTGAATGACCATATTTTCCCCTGAAACAAAATACTCAGTTTTGCTGGGTAGGTGACCCTTGGGTTCATTCCCAGCTCTTTTGCCCTCTGGAATATCATATTCCATGCCCTTCAATCCCTCAGTGTGGAAGCTGCCAGGTCCTGGGTTATTCTGATTGTGTTTCCACAATATTGAAATTGTTTCTTCCTGGCTGCTTGTAGTATTTTCTCCTTGATCTGGGGATTCTGGAACCTGGCTATAATATTCCTGGGAGTTTTCTTTTTGGAATCTTTTTCAGGAGGTGATCTGTGGATTCTTTCAACCTCTATTTTGCCCTCTGGATCTAAAACATCAGGGCAATTTTCCTTGAGAATTTCTTGAAGGGTGATTTCTAGGTTCTTTCTTTGATCATGGCTTTCAGGTAGTCCAATAATTTTTAAATTGTCTCTCCTGGATCTATTTTCCAGGTCAGTGGTTTTTCCCATGAGATATTTCACATTGCCTTCTAATCTTTCATTTGTTTGGATCTGCTTAACAGCATCTTGATTTCTCATAAAGTCATTAGCTTCCATTTGCTCCAGTCTAAATCTGAAGGAATGAATCTCCTCAGTGAACTTTTGAGATTCTTTTTCCATCTGGCAAATTCGACTTTTTAAGGCATTCTTCTCCTCATTGCCCTTTTGGGCCTCCTTTGCCATTTGAGGTAGTCTATTTTTTAAGGTGTTGTTTTCCTCAGTCAGGCTGTTGACCCTCATTTCATACTTTTCCTGCATCCTTCTCATTTCTCTTTCCAATTTTTCCTCCACTTCTCTTATTTGATTTTTAAAGTCCTTCTTAAGGTCCTCTATGGCCTGCAACCCACTCATGTTTTCCCCTGGGGCTTTTGGAGCAGGACTTCTGACCTCACAGTCCTTTTCCCGCTCTATGCCCCCAAAATAGGAGTCTAGGGTTGCATTTTTCTGTTTCCTTTGCCTTGGCATGTTGCCACTTAATTATTTGACTTTTGGGCTTGTTGCCACCCTATGGCCTGGTGCCAGACAGGAACTTTCGCCCCAAACGTGTGAGGGGGCCAACTTCCGTTTCTGGCAAGCTGTAAACCCACCCACGACCTCCACCCCAGATCACAATCCAGATCCAGGGAGGTTAAAGCAAGAGCGATTACCCCACAAGACTGATCGCTGGATCTCCCTACAGTTCGCAGGCCAGGAGCTGGAGCTGCCTCTGAAAACTACAAAATGGCATGTCTCCTCAGCGGCTTCTAGCCCCCAGGGGAGGGGGGCCGACGCATTCCCCAAATACTGGTCCCAAAGTCCATAGGGCACTAACCTCTTACTTTGTCCTAGGCATGTCTATGTTGATAATTCTGGAGTCGCCACAGCTGCTGGTGTTCTGGGGTTCCTCCAGCCGGCTGCTGGCTCTGCCGCCCTGGGGCTAAAACCTCGGCTCATGGGGACCTGGGCTCCGCTCGGCTCAGCTCCCTGCGCTCTGCCCACTGCGTGCTGCCGGCTCCCAGACCTTCCTGCAGGGCTGCTGGGCTGTCCTCAGCGGGAGGTTAGCTTCTCTGTGTCGTTCTGTGGGTGCTGGGGCTCCAGAAGTTGTTCAGAGTCCCCTTTTACATAGTTTGGGGGGAATCTGGGGGCAGAGTGGCTTGGATGAGCTGTTTCTACTCTGCCATCTTGGCTCTGCCCCCTGGACCTTTTTTCTTTCTCTTTCTTGGGGCATACATCTAGTAGTAGGATTGCTGGATTAAATGTTCTTAACAGTTTAATGGATTTTCTTGCTCAATTCAAAATTGTTTTCCAAATGAGTAAACTAATTGACAACAGCTCCACCAACGATGTATTAGTGTTTCTCTCTTTCCCTCACTGAACCTCCAACATTCACTATTTCTGTCTTGCTCATCTTTGCCAGTTTGCCAGTTGGGGCATGAAATCTTGGAGTTCTTTTAATTTGAATTTCTTTCATTATTAGTGATTTAGATAACTTTTTTCACATATAACAAATAATCTATTAAGCACTGACTTTGCAAAATACTGTACTGGGAATACAAAGAAAGAAAAATGCCCTCAAGGGTAATCAGTTGAAGGAATTAGTTTGGAAAAGTAAAAAGTGAGAGGAGGGCATGATAGCTGTCTTTAAGTACTTGAAGTGCTGTTCCATGGAGGGGAGATTAAACCTGCTCTGTTTGACTTCAGAGGACAGAACCAGGAACAGAAGAAGGAGCTAGGTGACATTTTAGATTGAGGGCTGACCCTCTCCTTAAGAAGACTAGTGTTTAAATCCTTCCTAGAATATTTACTCGGTGTGTAACCCTAGGCTTGTCATTTAACTTCTCTCAGTCTCATTTTCCTCATCTGTAAAATGGGTAACAATAACAGAACCTACCTCACAGGGTTATTATTTATTTTTTTCTGGGGGAAGGCAGGGCAATTGGGATTAAGTGACTTTCCCAAGGACACACAGCTAATAAGTGTTTAGTGTCTGAGGTAAGATTTGAACTCAGGTCCTCCTGACTCCAGGGCTCGTGCTCTGTTCACTTCGACACCTTAGTTGCCCCCTCACAGGGCTGTTGTGAGGATCAAATGAAAAAATGCCTCAGAAAGCACATGAGTAATGTGAGATGAGAAAGAGGGAAGTAAAGGGAACTCTCAGGAAATGATATCAATTTTTTTTTCAGTGAAATATGAGGGGTTCTCAGCTGAAGTAGGAGGAGGGAGAACCAAGAGAAGTTTGAGGGACAAAAAGTTGTGGAAATGGGGTGGCTAGGTGGCCCAGTGAATAGAGCACTGGCCCTGGAGTCAGGAGGACCTGAGTTCAGATCCAGCCTCAGACACTTAACACAAAAACTAGCCATGTAACTTTGGGCAAATCACTTAACCCCAATTGCCCTCCAAAAAAAAAAGGTGTGGCAAAGCCTTTGTGGTGAATAAGATAGTGAACAGATTAGGGGAGAGGAGTTGGTCTAAACGGGTTGCCTTCCTGAAGTGAGAACCCAATTGAGATTATGTAAGTAAACTTGTAGTTGACCTAGTCAGCACAATTTCCAGCTTTGTTGAGAAGCATGTGAATAGAATCATTGGTATTGGATGTCGCTAATAATCCAGTGCTGGGTTTGGCAGGTGTTATAAGACTAACCTTTACCTGCATTTCCCTAATTTAGCTTCTCCCTTTCTCCCCAGTAACACAGAAATCCTTCCCTAAACCTAAAGGATTATCTTTTCAGTAAAAGAAGACAAATCAGTCCCCAAGATTTTATTAACTTCAACTTCCCCAGACCAGCTTCCTGGTTACCTGAAAGCATAAGAAGTCTCAGTCATGAGCAGTCAGGGATTTCTGAAAACCACAGGAGCCCTGACCGAATGTCTAAATACTTTTCCATATGGAGACAAGATGAGATGGGGGATGGTGTAACCACAAGCAAGGTGGGATTTTTGTTGTTTTTCTTTTGGAATTTCCCAGCCTCAAGCTAAATTGTAAACATCTGAAGGCCTTTGAGCTCTGGTAATCCACAGCTGTAGCACTCTAGGTGCTGAGGCACTAAACCTGTCAGGTGCCTTTTTGCTACACATGGGTCTGTGTGTGCTGAGCCAATCAGATGCTGAGTAAAACCATATATAAACTGGAGGACTGGTATTGCCTCAGGGCTCATTCTCTGGAAGAATAGTTTGTCAGAGACCTCTTGATGTCCTGGAAGAAGACTCTGGGTGGCTGTTGTTAAGGGCTTGTCATCCCCCACACCTTGAACGTGAACCCAGAAGAGAAAATGAAGATTGAGGATTTAGTGGTGGTGGCAACAGCAAAGACTAGCTGAGGGAGCCTCCCAGTTGTGAAAGTGAATTGAACTGGAGGGCAGAGACTGGCCCCAAGAGGAGGCTTAGTTTAAGCCTCTTTTAAGAGCTCTTATCACAGAATCTCCAGGATTTGAAAGTAAATTGAGGTAGTGATGCTGGTAGTGTGTACAAATATTGTTGTTGCCCTGTTAAGCTTTATTTTCCCAGAGAAAGAAGCTGAGGTGAGGAGCCCCTGGAGCCTGCTGTAAGGCAGGAGCAGGGAGAATTTGGAGTGGAGCAGTCCCTTCCCCTGTGAGTTGAGACAAGGAGCAGGAGTGGAGAGTTGCCTTCAAGAGCTTCAGGCAGGAGTTGGAAGCTGTCAGTCCAAGGAAGAGGAGCCATGGGCCTCAAAAGTCAGCTCCAAGTCAAGATGAAAACTTTGCAGCAAGGTAGGAACCGTGAGGGCCAGGTGGGAGCCTGCAACAGCAGCTTGAGGAGGACACACCCCTAAGAGGACTTTACTTGGATATTTTGTTTGAATTGATGGAATTGCAACCTATTGACAGGTTTGGAGGGTGTTTGTGTTCTTTGCTACCCCTTAAGCCTGTACTGTGCTAGGGAAGACCTTGGTCTCGGACCCCCTGATCATATAAACAAGTATTTTGGGGAATGCTATGTTATATATTGAATGCAATAACATATGCTATATGCCATGATAGGTTTGTTTAAGGCTATGTGGCCAACCTGGTAGTAAGTTGCTATATTATGAATGCTTTAGTTTATTGTTTTAAAGTTTTAGTTCCTAATAAAGCGTTCATTAAACCTTGTGATTAGACTCTTAAAATTATGCAAAGCAGCAGCCCTCAGGTGTGCTGTTGATTGGCATTACAGGTGGCCAGAGAAGCTAAGTAGCATTGTATCAACTCCTAAATTAGGGCAAAGTATACCTCTTATTATGTTTTAGATGACTTAGAAGTGCCTCACTTAGTAAAAGCAAACCCGAACTAAGAGTGACAGTGTTAGGGCTGTTCCAGCAGTCTCTGATTGCAAGGCAAGATCAGCTGTTGGATAAGGAGTAAGGAACTAAAGATAAGGGTAAAGTGTAAAGATGAATTGGTTCATTTAGGATTCAAGATGGTGAAGGAAGGATAATATAGCCAGTTTATGGGTGATAGCTCAGGAAAGGCCTGAAGTGTAGAGTGAAGTCATAGTGAAGATGAAGAACAGGGCTGAGGGTTGTCAGGCAGAGAAAAGTAAAATAATGATAGATCGTGACTAGATGAAGTAATTTCAGAGTTCATGAACATCAAAGTAAAGATGGGTCATGGCAAGATCAAGAGTTCAACTATCGGGGGCGGCTAGGTGGTGCAGTGAGTAGAGCGTTGGCCCTGGAGTCAGAAGGACCTGAGTTCGGATCCGACCTCAGACACTTAACGCACACCCAAATAAAAAAACCTAGCCGTGTGACCCTGGGCAAGTTACTTAACCCCAATTGCCCTCCAAAAAGAAAAAAAAAAGAGTTCAACTATCACTTGGTAGCTGATGTGGGGTTGAGCAGGTCATGAGAAAGTGTGAGATAAGGGTCTTTGAGGGAATATCAATATATATTAAGGTCTTCTAATATGATGGCAGAAGTTGGTGAGAAGAATGTGTTAATGGACTTTTAGAAGGGGTGTCTTGAAGGTCAGTAGATAAAAGCTACCAGAAGTTTTACTGGACAATAATTATGGACTGAATGACTCAAAAGAGAAGAGGTTACGCAGTGATGGGGGTAAAAGGGAAATCTAAAACTGGCAGTGAAGAGCAAGGAGTATATCAAATTCCCACCAGTATCGGAAAAGACATCCTGGGAAGCAGTGTTGTTAGAGGTAGCCAGGTCTCCAGTGAGAGCAAGATGGAAGGACTGAGAAAAGAAAACATTAGATTATCATTTCCTCCTAGGAAGTGTTCCTAAGTAACCCCTGCCCTCAACAGTGACAGAATCGGTGTGGATCATAGGTCTCAATCAGTATGACAATCACATAGGTCTCTTCCCTTGGACACAGACAATTTTAAATAAAACTTACTGATGGAAATGTCAGTTATATCCAAAATGCAAAACTTCTAAAAACAATATACGCTGATTTAAATTCCAAGGATGAAAAGGCATAGGAAACGAACGGTCTAACACCCCTACCTCCAATAAGTCCAACCTGCTTTGCAAGACGGACAGAATGTTCCTTAAGCACCGACTGGGTCATTAACTGCATGCTTATTTTTAAGGAGGCATCGATTTTGACAGTTATGTCTAGGGCCACGGTTGCTCCTGAGCATCAAATCTGGGGGGCCACCGGGGAGAAAATGCGAAATCGTGCTTGGCCTCGACTGGGGGGGGGGGTGAAGCTCCTCTGGAGCCACAAGATCCTGGGGAGAGAGGGGGAGGGAGGCGGACCAGCCGCTGTCTTCAGCCCGGGCCCCACGCACGCAGGGAAATCTCCCTTCTCTCCGGCCGCCCACGCGGCCTCGAGGAGCGGGGGCGGGGCGCGGTGCTGTGGAACGGCCCCACGACCCGCAGAGTTTTCCTTCTCCGCCTCCGTTTGGTCCAAGACTTTCTTAAGAGGCAGGACCTCTGTCCTTGGGAAAGCCACTCCAGAACTCCACCTCCCGGCTTTCCAGTAACGGGATCCGTTCCTGCCAAATGCTGGGAAGGAAGGCAGGAGAGAGACCAGCGGGAAAACCCCAGCTTCCTCTTTCCCCGTCCAGTATGGGAGAATAGGGACAGAGCTATAGCCGGGTGGGAGGCGGGGGTGGGGGTGGGGGGGGAAGAGTTGGAAGAGTAGGAAGACGAGAAGCTAGAGGAGGAGGGAAACCGCTGGAGCCTGCGCAGGCGCAGGCCGACGCGAAAGCCGGGCAAACCGGAATCCCTCACCCCGCCGTCCTCGAGCTCCCTCATCCAGGCATCCGCATGCGCACCAAAAGACTCGGGGAGCCTTGGAGGCATGGCTGAGAGAACCAGGCGAGGTCGGGCTGGGCCTCCACTGCTGGCGAGGACGGCAGTCGGCGCATGCGCAGAGTGAGAAGCTCAATCACAGATTTGATTTGCGGCTTGACGATTAAAAAAAAAAATTAGGGGGGAAAAAGATCCGCTCCCTACGCGTGCGCGCTGCGGGCAAGCACAGCCAGGGCGGCTGGGCCCGGGGCCTGTCGGTTGCCGGTAGGCTTGATTTGGCGGCGCATGCGTGCTAGCAGTGCCGGCGGATGAGGGGAGGGGAGAAAAAGAGGAGGGGAAGGAGAAAGAAGAGTGGGGTGGCCGCAGCGGCGGCCGCAGCAGCAGCAACCGCGGCGGCGGTGACTGCGGGTACTGCTCGCAGGCCTCGGGTGCTGCTGCTGCTGGCGGTGGAAGCTTGTGGTGTATCGGTGGCTCCTTGGGAAAGGCAGCAGCTGCCGCAGCCACACGGCGGGGTGGGGGGAGGGGGGAGAGGGAAGAAGCCGCCGGAGCCCGCTGGAGCCGCCAGCCTTTCGCACGGTGAGCACTGAGGGCGCTGGGGAGGGCAGGGGGCCGGCCGGCCGGCGCGGAGGCGGGGGCGCACCTCAAAGTTTGACAGCCGGGCAGGAGAGTCTCTCCAGGAGTTGGCTCCGGGGCCCGCCCGAGGAGGGGACACCCCTCCCCCCGCGGCGAGCCGTGGCTACCTGGCGGGCAGGGGGGGGGGCGGAGGCTGGGGGCGGAGCGGAGAGCCGGGGACCGAGGGTGTTTCCTCAGGGACCCGCTAGGCCTTGTGACCCACTTTATTTCTGTCACTACTCAAGGCACGTTTGGAGCGCAGCCCGATTGGGCGTCCGAGTCGCCCTGGGCTCTTGGTCACCCCCGCCCTGTCGCCGGCGCTCTCGCAGCTCAGTGAGCATCCCTCCTCCCCCGCTGCCAGTGCCCGCTGGGCTCCCGAGAGTCGTGCCCGGCGTGGCGGGGAGCGGGAGCAGCGTGGCCGCCCCCGCCTCATCCGGCTGGGCCAGGCGGGAGTTCCGAGCTCGGACTCCCCCCACGCGTGTGCTGCTCTTCGGGAACCCAAAGGGAGGTGGCAGGTTGCCCCTTGGCCTTTTTTTTTTTTTTTTGCCTCGGGGCGCTGCTGACTGCCGCTCCTGCTCCTCCAGTTCTGTCCCTCGGCTCCTCCTTAGAGGTGCTTGGGCCGCAGCCGACGGGCAGAGCCTGGGATTTCCCTTTTCGGTGAGGAGCGTGGAAGCGCCGTGTTCTGGGGAGCAGAGTCAGGGGCGCTGAAGGAGGCTGGGACCTGGCACTCGAAGGATGTCCTTAGTTTGTGGGTTCCGGCAATCGGGACTGCGAAGTACTGGGAAAACTTTAAGGCATTAGAGAGAGTGAGTGTGTGTGTGTATCGGCGCGTGTCTGTGTGTATATATCATTTATATATAATATATATACAGATACACATATGTGTGCCTGTAGGTATGCCAGCCTGTGTGTGTGTGTGTGTGTTCTGTGCCTGTGTGTTGATATACGTATACGTGTAAATGTATGCATTGGCCTGTATGTATAGATTGTGTGCCAGCGCATGTATATATAGGTATATGGGTGCCTGTGGAAGGGAATAGGTGTATGTTTGTATATGTGTGCCTCTCTATTCATGCCAGCATGTGTATATACATATATTTATATTTGTGTGCCTTTAGTCATACCAGCGTGTATATGTATTTTTATGCTTGTGCCTTTATTCACGCCAGTATGTATATGTATGTGTGTGCCTCCTGATGTGTGCTCATAAAGATGTGTGTGACTCAATGGGAGTGTATATATGTCTATGTATATATGTGTGTGTATATGCATATGCCTGAAGGGATATATGTTTGATAATATATATTTATGTATCTGTATATGTGTGTGCATTTGTATATGCATGTTTGTGTGTATGTGTATGTATACATCAGTGAGTGCATATACACATGTATATGTGTATATCATATATACACATATGTACTGTCTAAAACAGGCAACCCCCAAAACTGAATATGAAAATAAAAAGGAAAAGGGAAACTTGTTCAACCACACATTATCAGTTCATTCTTATGATCCCCAATGTCAGAGTAATGCACTTCCATTCAGGATTGCATTTCAGTATCTTGGTGAGGGTTGGTTGGTTGTTTTTTGTCGGGCTGAAGGTATGAAAAAGGAATAGAAGGAAAAGAGACTACATTGTTGAATGTATTTGCTATAAATATTTAAAGATTAACATGGAAACATCTTAATCCAGGTTGCATTTTAGAAATTGCATTCTTTTTACTGAAATAAGTCCTTTGAGATGCCTCCAATCTGATATTGCTTTAAGACTTGTTAGGGAAGAAAAATAATCTAGATTCAAATGTTAAAATACTTGGCCAGAAAAAAAAAAGATTGCTTCTAAAGTTAAGAACGAATAAAGTTGTGTGAAATGAGTTATATTTCTTTGCCCATTCATATATTTGATGACCTTTTTTAAGTAACAACTTATTTTTTAATTCAAGAAAACAAAAGCTAATGGAATACTCTGGACTTTGTGGATTTGTGGACTTTAATTTTGACCATGAACAGAGATTTTAAACTTCAATAGAATGTGGAATAATTTGCATTTCCATATTTCATTTATTTGGTTTAGATACAGACTATCATGGTACTCTTTGGATTTGACATAGTAGTTGTCATGCTTATATTTTCAGAGTTTAGCTTCATTTCTACTTCATTAATCACTGCTATGTACTGAAAGTTTTCCTTTCAACCACTTAGGAAAAGTGAATACTCCAATAAGTGAATTTCATATTGGATTTGGTTTGTCTAGATATTCTGCATTTCATGTTATGGAATTCAAGCATCTCAGCAAGTACTGTATATAAAATTCATATTAGGAAATAGAGTTCTCTTGTAAAAAATATATTAACTGTTTTAAGACCATTTCATGATGAAACTCATACTAAAATAATTTTTAAAAATTTAATGTTAATGCATGTCCTGTTTTATATATTTTTAAAATTACCACTGGTTCTAATATTAATTCAAGAAAGAGTATATGGGGACTAAAAGGAGGTAAAATATATATATTTTTTATTTCAAACTCCCTCTAGTGGCTAATAGGGTGTATCCTCTTGAAATTACCCAGGACTGGGATAAAATATGGGGAAAGTTATTGTTATTCTGTTCTTGTAGATTTTTTTAAAAAGTAACTTACCAGTCTTACTTTTCTTTGTAAATTTTCTGTTACATTTGTATATCTTTGTATTATAGAACATAGGATTTTTGTGTTTGATCTCTTATATATAATTTCATTCTTTGGTTCTGAAAGATGGGCATTTATTTCCAATTTGCTTTACATTACAGTTTCTGTTCAGTCTTGAACACCACTAAAGGTAACACAAGTAGTCATTCTCCACCATTGCCCTGACCGGTGACCTCCTTACTTTTCCTGCCACTGCTAATATTCCATTGCAACCCATGGACAAATGAATGATTTTGTAATACTTGATAAAATTTAGTTTGCCATACAAAAATGCAGCTATAAAGTCTTAGAAATATCTCTCTCTTCAAATTTGAAAGGCCAGGTTAGTTTGCAAGCAGTCTGTGTTGCCCTATATATATGCTCATACTGGTATGGACTATGGGTGTTAAATACCCTTTATTTCTGGACATCTGGAATTGAGTGTGTCTTGGTCTGCACAGTTCCTGGGCTAAGTCCTCTACTTCTGGACACTTAAAATTTTTTTATTTAGTATTTTATTTTTCCCCAGTTACATGCAAAAACAATTTTCAACATTCATTTTAAAACCCTGAACTCCAAATTCTTTCCCCTTCCTCCCTTACCATCCCACTCATTGAGAAGGCAAGCAATTCAATATGGGTTATACTTGTGTAGTCATATAAAACATTTCCAGATTAATCATGTTGTGAAAGAAGACACAGACAAAAAAAAAAACCAAAACAAAACCCTCAAGAAAAATAAAGTAAAAAAGGTATGCTTCAGTCTGTATTCAGACATTATCAGTTTTTTCCCTGGGGATGGATAACATTTTTCATCATAAGTCATAAGATATTGCTGTTATTTTGTACACAGTACATTTCACTTTGCATCAGCTCATTTAAGTCTTTCCAGGTTTTTCTGAGATCCTCATCATTTCTTATAGTACAGTCACGTAACACGGTTTGTTCAGCCGTTCCTTAGTTGATGGGCATCCCCTCAGTTTCCAATTCTTTGCCACCAGAAATGCTGCTATAGATATTTTTGTTTTTTTTGTCTATTTAGATACAGACCTTAGTAGTGACATTGCTAGGTCAAAGGGTATATGCATGGTTTTATAGCCTTTGGGGCATAGTTCCAGATTGCTGTAAAGAATGGTTTGAATCAGTTCACAACTCCACCAACAGTGCATTAATGTTTCATTTTTCCCACATCCCCACCAACATTTGTCATTTTTCTTTTCTGTCTAATTAGCCAATCTAATAGGTGTGAGGTATTACCTCAGAATTATTTTAATTTGCATTTCTCCAACAGTGATTTAGAACATTTCTTCATATGGTTATAGATAGCTTTGATTACTTTGTCTGAAAACTTCAGATCTTTTGATCATTTAACAGTTGGGGAATGGCTTTTATTTTTATAAATTTGACTTAGTTCTCAATATATTTGAGAAATGAGGCCTTTATCAGAGAAACTTGCTTCAAACATTTTTTCACTGTTATGGTCGCTAAATGTACTTCCCTTTTTCCTATTCCCTCCCACCCCATTTATTCTCTCTCCTTTCACCTTGTCCCTTCTCAAAAGTGTATTGCTTCTAACTATCATTGCTCCCCATCTGCCCTTCCTTATATCACCCCCCCTTTTTTTACCCCTTTCCCTCCTACTTTCTTTTAAAGTAAGATATATTTCTGTACAGCAGCATTTGCTGGGTAGTTGAGTGTGTATGTTATTTCCTCTTTGAACCAGTTCTGATGAGAGTAAGGTTCATTCCCTCTCCCCCATCTTCCCCTCCATTGTAAAAACTTTTTCTTGCTTCTTTTATGTGAGGTAATTTTACCTCTCCCTTTCCCTTTCTCCCAATGCATTCCTCTTTCTCCTCCTTAATTTTATTTTTTTAGATATCATCTCTTCATATTCAACTCACACCTGTGCCCTATATATACTCCTAACTGCCCTAATAATGAGAAAGTTTTTATGATTTACAAGTATCATCTTCCCATGTAGGAATATAAACAGTTTAACCTTATTAAGCTGCTTATGATTTCCCTTTCCTGTTTACCTTTTTTATGCTTCTCAAATCTTGTACTTGAAAGTTATATTTTCTATTCAATTCTAGTCTTTTCATCAAGAATGTTTGAAAGTCCTTTATTTCATTGAATATCCATTTTTTCCCTTGAAGGATTATACTCAGTTTTGCTGGGTAGTTGATTCTTAGTTGTAATCCTAGCAGCTATTTCCTTTACTCTCTATAATATTATGTTTCAAATCCATTTTTTTTTTTTTTGCTTTTTGGAGGGCAATTGGGGTTAAGTGACTTGCCCAAGGTCACATGGTTATTTTTTGTGTTAAGTGTCCGAGGCCAGATCTGAACCAAGGTCTTTCTTACTTCAGGGCCGGTGCTCTATTCCCTGTGCCAGCTAGCTGCCCCTAAATCCAATTCTTTAATGTAGAAACTGCTAAATCTAAATCTCAGCCTGACTGGCTCCATGATACTTGAATCGTTTCTTTCTGGCTGCTTGCAATATTCTGCCCTTGACTTGAGAACTCTGCAATTTGGCTATAATATTCTTGGGAGTTTTTGTTTTGGGGTCTCTTTCAGGAGATGATTGGTGGATTCTTTCCGTTTCTATTTTACCCTCTGGTTTTAGAATATCAGGGCAATTTTCTTTGATAATTTCTTGAAAGATGATGTCTAGGCTCTTTTTTTTATCATGACTTTCAAATAATTCAGTAATTTTTAAATTATCTCTCCTTGATCTATTTTCCAGGTCAGTTTGTTTTTCCAGTGAAATATTTTACATCGTCTTCTATTTTTTCCATTCTTTTGGTTCTGTTTTGTTGTTTCTTGATTTCTCATAAAATCGTTAGCTTCCATTTGTTTGGTTCTAATTTTTAAGGAATTACTTTCTTCAGTGAGCTTTTGTACCATTTGACCAATTCTACTTTATAAGGAGTTTTTTCCTTCAGTGAATTTTTGTCCTTTTTTTCCCCCATTTGTTCAGTTGGGCTTTTCTCAAGCCATTCTTCTCCTTATTGACTTTTTGTACCTCATTTACCATTTGACCTATTCTGTTTTTTGAGGTGTTTTTTGTCGTAAGCATTTTTTTGTCTTCTTTACCAAGCTGTTGACTCTTTATTCATGATTTTCTTGCATCACTCTCATTTCTCTTCTCAATTTTCCTTTTACCTTTCTTACTTGATTTTCAAAATCCTTTTTGAGTTCTTCCATGATCTGAGACCAATTCATATTTTTCTTGGAGTCTTTGACTTTGTTATCTTCTTCTGAATGTGTGTTTTGATCTTTGTCACCGCAGTCACTTTCTATGGTCAGATTTTTTTTTTCTGTTGTGAGTTCGTTTTTCCCATCTGTTTTTAAAATTTTTAAGTCTTTGCTAAAGTAGAACTCTCCTTCTAGGGTGGAGGGTGCATTGTCGGAAGCTTCAGGGGGTTTGCACAGCTGTTTTTAGAGATACCTCTAGGGACCTGTAAGTTTTCATTTCTTCCAAGGTGTTATGATCTAAGGAGAGGTGTGACCTGTACTCTGATCCGACCACAAGTGTTCTTTTATGTTCCTGGAACTGATGATCCCCTCCCACCCCCAGATGCAAAGAGAGCCCTGTAATCTACTTCTGATCAATTAATTGTTCGACTCCCTTACCATCTGTGGGCTGATAACTCCTGAAGCAGCTGCGCTGCTCCTTGATTCAGTGGCTCCCGAGTACTGCTCCTGGTTTGCTGGGGTCTGTCTATGCTGACATGGCCTGCACTGAACTGCACTCTCCAAGTGCTATAGATCTTTCCTCCAGACCTTCTAAATTTTCATTGCCTGGAAAATTATTTCATCCCATCCTTTCATGGGTTCTGCTGTTCCAGTAATTATTTTATGGCATTATTTAAAGGTACTCAGTAGGATTTGGGAGAGCTCAGGCAAGCGGCTGCCTTTTCTTTGCCCTTGTGGTCCCACCCACCTTTCTGCACACTCTTTTAGCAAACTTGTGCCCACCAGAACCATATTAAGCTCTGGATAGTTCTCTGAAATGGACTTTAGTACAGACCTTCATTCCAAGTGAAAGACTGCTGGTTGATTCAAAACAATGGCTAATAGAAAGTAGAAGAAAGGATGGGGATGCCCTTTGGCTTGGCATATGCTTGGCCAACAACACAGAAACATGAACCATCTTCAGGCTCAGAGACTACCAGTCAAATAGTTCACCTGAATAATTTTTGCCAAGCTATTGTGTCATTCTCAGTTCTTTTCAGTTGTTAGATTTTCTCTTATCCCTTATAATCCTTCTGTCACACGCACGCACACACACAAACTGACAGACATAATTAAATTTCCAAATACAGGGGAAAATCAATTGACTTTTCAATAAGTTATTACATTCCTAATGAAATACATAGGTAAAAAGAGCTAAGTTCAGTATCATCCACTGCTGCACGCTGAGCATCTCTGAAATATATGTCAGGAGACTACTACTGCAGCTGTTGTTTTGAGAAGTGCACAAGAACAGCATGTATATATCCTGTGTGTGTGTGTGTGTGTGTGTGTGTGTGTGTGATATATATTTTATCCACTTTTTTTTTTGCTTTTTGGAGGGCAACTGAGGTTAAGTGACTTGCCGAAGGTCACAGGGCTAGTTTTTTTTGTGTTGTGTCTGAAGCCGCATTTGAACTCGAGTCCTCCTGACTCCAGGGCTGGTGCTCTATTCACTGCACCACCTAGCTGCCCCGTAAATCCACATTTTTAAAGAGTCTGGCAATGCTTTATTGGTTAAAGTCATAGAGTTCCATAGTCCCTGAAGAATTAAATTGAAGGCCCCTAAAAGGGCAATGAAGAAGAATAATGGTGGATGTGAGTAGGCTGCAATTTATTGCCAAGCAAACATTGCCCAAGAGCATTGTAAAGGATGTCATCAGAGAGATGTTTGGCTGGAAAAGAGGTCATTTGGAGAGAGTGAGAGATAAATGCCTGATGTATACAGTTGGTATGGTGATAGCAAAAGAGCTAGAAGGCTCTTGGTCTCCTTGTGGAGAATCAGTGGGAAGGCATGGACCAGTGTAGCAAAAGAAGAGGGGGCCACAGTTGGGTTGCACTCTTCATCCTTGTAGGGAATACCCACATTGAGGAGATCACATGAGCAGTAAAATATTGACACATGGGAAGAGAAATGATATCTGATTCTGTTCCTCTTTATCTCTGCTTCTTGGGGTCTGGTACTAGCAGTAGTATAGTATGGTAAAAAGAATTTGTGTTCTTTCTTTTTACTTTGTTATTGTGGCAGTGGTTGGGCACAGAGGCAGGAATGGTTTCTTGTTGAAAAAAAAAATCGCTAAAGACCCATATTTTGCTCACTTTTATGGGATGACTCCATTAAAGATTGTGTCCTGTTGTACTAAATATGTATACATAGATTCATATACATGTGTCTATATGTGTGTGTGTGTGTATATATACATAAAAATGTATATATATACATAAAAATACATACCATAAAAATAAAAGAAAATAAACATTTAGACTCCATGAGCACAGCTTTTGCATAAGCAGTTTGATGTGACACAACAGTGGTTTTAGTACTATTTTTTTCCTTCTTTATTTGCCATTAGAAAATATGATCTTCAATTTGATGATCCTATTAGAATATGCATTTTTATAAGCATTGTTAAGCATTCTAAGTTGGGAAGTAAACATTCTATGGCATTTAATAATTTCAAATTAAAATTTCTTATTTCATTTGTTATTCCTTCCCAAATGTACTCACCAGGTGACTTTTTAATAACCTTTAAAAATGCTCAAGTAAGATAAAACTAAAGGGAGTGCAGTTTCTTATAATTTCAAAATTAGAAAAGACCTCAGAGGCCATCTAGTCCTGAATAATTATATAGGAATTTCATCTATAGAGTCTATTATAAATTCTTATCCAGCCTTCACTAGTAAATGTCGACCATTTCCTGAAACATTTCATTTTGGGACAGTTCTGACTGTTTTTCTTTACACTCAGCAGAAACTGTTTTCTGTAACTTCCATCCATTCTTCCCAGATCTTCCTTCTAAATCCAAGGAGAACAAGTTTAATTTTTCCCAATGACAGCTCTTAAAATTTTTAAAGATTGTTATTGTGTCCTCCTTGAATCTTCTCCATCATAAACATTCCCATTTGCTAATCTTATGTATGGTTTTCCATCCTTTCAGTCACCCTAGTCTTGGGGGAAAAAACCCCAAAACTATATTACAGGGTTACTGTTGTTTTCTTGAAAGCAAAACAATAGTTAATTTCAAATGAGATAATATATGCAAAGCAGTTTGGAAACCTTAAAATGCTATTTTGAAAAAGTTAGCTATGTCATTTGTACCAACAATAGTCCATCATTTTTCTAGAGAGGAGGAATATCTCCTCCTCTAGAGCTTTTTTTGGGGCTTAGTTATTAATTTATTATAATTATTATACTAACACTATTTTTAATTAAGTATTATACTAACACTATTTTTTCAAAATACTTATATAACCACTTGTTAATTAACCTTTTTTATAGCCACTATTTAGTAAGGAACTGGGGTGAGCAAAGTTGTTTGAGAATCCTTTTTCTTAATTCTACAGATTATTCAAAGATTAAGCTGCCTGAACTCACCCTGTGAAAATAATCTCAGCCCTTATGGTAGTACTGAAGTGATTCTGATTCAGGATCCTGAAATTTTTTTGTTGCTGAGTATCTCATTGAAATATGGTAGTGTTGCAATATCCTTTTTTTAATTGCTTTAAGCTAATAAGAAAAAGTAATTTTTATGATGAATGTGTTTTACATGAATGTTACTACTTGTTTTGTTTTTTTGTTTTTGGAGGGGGGAAGGCAGGGCATTTGGGGTTAAGTGACTTGCCCAAGGTCACATGGCCAGTAAGTGTTAAGTGTCTGAGGTGGAATTTGAACTCAGGTCGAATTTGAACTCAGGTCCTTCTGACTCCAGGGCCAGTGCTCTATTCACTGGATTACCTAGCTGCTCTGGTGAATGTTACTTCTGATTGAAAAGGTTGGGTGTTTTTATCGTGTTTGGAATATGATTCATATTTTATTGCATTAGACATAATTAGTGTGAATTTTATTATGTATCACTTAATTTGTTAAAGATAAATACATAGCAGTTTTTGTTTGTTACACATCTGTCTTCTTGCTAATTCTTTTATGTTTTGGGTTGTTTTTTTTTTTTGTTTGTTTTGTTTTTGCTTTTTGGAGGGTGGAAGGTAGGGCAATTGGGGTTAAGTGACTTGCCCAAGGTCACATGGCTAGTTTTGTGTTAAGTGTCTGAGGTCAAATTTGAACTCAGGTCCTCCTGACTCCAGGGATGGTGCTCTATTCACTGTGCCACCTAGCTGTCCCTAATTCTTTTAAAAATAATAAAAATGAAAATAGACATCAATTCCTGTTCTTCAACATATAAAAAGACTAGCCAGCCATGTTAACTCATGTGACCAGTCAGTAATTTTTCATTTGTGTTAAAGTTCCATACTACCTTCATATTGGTCAGTATGATAGCTATATATCAGATGAAATTCATCATTTGAAAACTTTCAATAGAATGTCCTTCAGAAGGATTAGAATTCCAAGTAAAATTTTCTACTTACTTTTAAACTGACATCCAGATAAAATTATTTTTGTGATTTCTCATTAAAAATATTCTTTGCCTACATAGTTCTGAGAGGACAAGTGGCTACTGGTGATAACAGCTAAGTTTGCCTTCCTAGCTATACTTTGTTTAGATTAATGTTACAATTGATTTACCTTTCTTGAGCATTTAGAGGGCAGCAGAGGGAAGTGACAAAGTCCAGGCAGTCGTTGGGGGAAAGATTGTCTAGTATTAAAAGTCACCTTTCTAGAGCTATTACTTTTAATAAGGAGTGAGTTTGAATTCTTTGTAATTTTAAACTAAATAAATATTAAGCGTTTTCTGTGTTCCAGGCACTATGCTAGGCTCTGGTGATGGGGGGGGGGAGGGGAAGACAGGCAAAAGACAGCCCTTGCTCTCAAGGGGCTTACAATCTAATGGAGACAGCACAGAAACTGATAAGGCAAGATATGTACAGGATAAATAGGAAATAATTATTAGAGGGAAGGTACTAGAATTAAAAGGAGTTGGGAAAGGTATCCTGTAAGAGATGAGATTTTAATTGGGATTTGAAGGAACTCAGTAGCTGAATGTGAGGAGATAGCATTCTGACATGGGAACCACCCAGAAAAAAAGAGTGTAGCCTTTTTGTCATCCATTTTAACAGTGACTTCTCTATTCTTTATTTACTTTTATGGGTTTTTTTTTTCCTGTTTTTTGGAATATAGCTTTTGGGATTCTTCCTATTCACTTAAATTTTTTTTCTTTATATTTATACTTAGTAGTGAGATCAGATTTTAGCAATAGTGTAGAGGCATTCTGCTTTTGAATTAAGGCTTTATTTAGCATATATAAGCTTTTACTTGAAATTTCACAAATTTAAGAAACTAGACCCCACTATTAATCATCTTGTGGTTCATTGTTACTAATTAATATTTTTACATCTGAATCAGAGCTTCATTTGGGCTACCTTTTACTTTTAAGTTCATTACTTTCATAGCACATGCCAGTCCCTCTTCTCTTTGAAACTATGTAGGATTTACCAGTTCTTGAAGCTGCAAATGTTTTGTTTACAGCTTCCTATTTTAAAAAGATTTGAGGGGCACTATTCTGAATAGATTTCCTTTTTGTTGTGATTTAGTTTTGAAATTGTTAGATTGTTTCCAAGATTCACTTAAGCACAACAAAATTATCAAGTGGCTGGATAATGTGGAGAGAGTTTAAGTAAAGTTCTCATGAAACATAAAGTTTATGAGAGGTGGGGGGTGATAGAGAACAACTACAATATTTTAGAGAGCTGTGTTTGGTTGAAATTTGAAGGATGAATTTGAGAAACAAGGGAGGGAATGGAGGTAGAAAGGTCTTTTAGGTATTTGTAATAATTCAGAAGGGTGGTAAAAAGATACTCTATTAGGATTGGTAGCAGTGAGAGGAGAGATTGAATGTGAGAGAGATTATAGAGATAAGATTGACAACTTGATAACTGATGGGTCGTGAAATTCAGAATATTCTTATTCTCTCTGTCTTCTCTTTGGACAGCAAACTTGGAAACATTTCAAAGTATTAGTTAAATTTAATATTGCTTTTCATTCATGTTGCAAAATTGTATTGTAGTAGCAGTAGTACTGGCATAACAAATATCTAACAAATATTTACACAAGAAATTAAAATATTGCAACTGTGATGACTATTATAAATTGCATTTTTAAACTTTCACTTTGGTTCAGTAAAATTTATGAAGCTCTTTTAGGAAGAGTAAGATAAAGTAATTATTCATTGGAACGTGTTAGCTTCTATTTGCTTAAGTCTTTTGTTCCTGTCAGAAATGTAGGTAAAAAACTTTTGTTTTTATGGCATGAAAGTTTTATTAGTTTCTTATGAGGATGTAAAATAAACCTATGCCATGTAACCTACTATGGTTACTAAAATTTAAAATGTGAAATGTTGAAGTAAAAGAAGTTAATGAAAATTAGTAAGTTATTAAAGGTTAAGTGTCAACAGTTGATGTTTCTCTTGGAGGGAGGGAGGGAGAGAGAGAGAAAGAGAGAGAGAGAGAGAGAGAGAGAGAGAAAGAGAGAGAGAGAGAGAGAGAGAGAGAGAGAGAGAGAGAGAGAGTGTGTGTGTGTGTGTGTGTGTGTGTGTGTGTGTGTGTGTGTGTGTGTGTGTGTGTGTGTGTGTGTGTTTGTGTTGAAGTCCTGAAGAACTATTGGCAGGAGATTAGATGAACTAGTTTTAGGACAGAAAAGCAGAGAGATTATGATCAAACCCCTCTTTTTATTGGGTCACTGAAGAATCCTAGGAGAACTTAGTTACAAAGGGAAAGACTTCAAGTCTACAAAATTCATGTCTAAATCATTTTCACAATCCCTTTTCTAGTTCTATGAAAAAAAAATTTTAGTGTGACCATATTTACAAGTACTTTAAGGTTCCATGGGTATATTCCATCTACACAAATTGCAACTTTTCTGATACTACCTTTCTGTGGGCAAAAAATTCATCATGCTGCAGCCAACTTGGTGAAGAATCTTTCTGATTTTAGCTTGTTCTCAGACAATAGTTGGAAAGGGTTTGCCAGTTAGTAGAACCTTCCAGAGCTTGTGCTGTACTGGCATAGCCTTTGTAAACAGAAGTAGCCAGTTTACCATAAGCTCCTTAGAGTACTTTGTAAGTGAATCTAGTACATTATTGCCTAATAGCTAAACAAATAATAATTATGAAAAGAATGACAGTTCTCCAGATTTGGTGATTCAAGACTCTTTGTTTTTAATTTTAGGTGCTTTTATTAGGATTCCTTTTGCATCTTGTTTTCTAATGCCTGTGTAGGGTATACTTAAACCTTTTTTGTTAAAAGATTAGAAAATGTTCAAGAAGAGCTAAGAACATATTAGTACCTAAATGAATCTTGCTTGGTGTTATAAACAGAAGGACTGAAACTATATATTAAAACTATATCTAAACTAAAATCTGGCCTCAGATACCTACTAGTGGTGTGACCCTGGCAAGTCACTCAACCCTGTTTGCCTCAGTTCCTCATCTATAAAATGAGCTGGAGAAGGAAATGGCAAAACTCTCCTGTATCTTTGCCAAGAAAACTCCAAATGGGTCACAAACTGAAATGACTGAACAACAACAAAAAAAGTCTTTGACTTCAAGGAGCTTACTTACATTCCATACAGGGAGACACATTTGTATGCCTTATGGTGACAAATTTTGTTTTGTTTTTTAATTCTCAATTTCAACATCAAATAGAATGGTTATGTTCATATACATAGAACAGAAAAAGGATTGTACCTGAAGATGTAGATCTCTATTTTGTACAATTTGTTCTCTCTCTCTTTTTTCTTTTCTTTTTGGAGGGCAGTTGGGGTTAAGTGACTTGCCCAGGGTCACATGGCTAATTTTTTGTGTTAATTGTCTAAGGTCAGATTTGAACTCAGGTCCTCCTGACTGCGGGGCTGGTGCTCTATTCATTGTGCCACCTAGCTACCCCTCAGTTTACTCCTTTTAAGAATATTATAAACTCAACCTATAGCTCTCAAATCTGTTTTGTTGGTCTGTGCTTTCTGACCTTTTTTATGTGTTTTTTTAAAAAAAAGCTTTGGTGAACCTTTTTTCTTTCTTTTCTGTTTTCTCTAGCTCTGTTCCCCCCACCTTTTTTCTACTCCCCCCACTGGAAAAAAAAAAAAGGAAAATCCTTGTAATGCATATTTTTGCATAGTCACACAAGTCTTATTCTGCCTCTTGGAGTCCATCTCCTCTCTCTAAAGAGAAGAGGTGGGTAGCATACTTTATAATTAGTTCAAAACTGTTCTTTGTAATGTTATTGTATAGATTATTGTTCTTTTTCTATGTACCTTAATCTGAGTCAGTGCATATAGGTCTTGTCAGGTTTCATTGAAACTATCCGCCCCATTATTTCTTATGGCACAATACTATTCCATTATATTCATATAGCAGAATTTGTTTACCATTTCCCAGTAGGTGGGGAACCGTTTAGTTTCTCTGGCTTTGCTACTACAAAAAACTGTTGTTACATATATGTTTTGTTTACATGAGTTCTTTTCTTCTCTCTTTGATCTCTTTGGAGTATAGGCTTAGTAATGATATTTGGGTCAAAGGGTATGCACAGTTTAGTGAATTTGGGGGCATAGTTCCATATTAGTTTCCCAGAGTAGATGTGTCAATTTATAGCTTCACTAGTAGTGTATTAGTGTTCTGTTTTCCTGAAGTTTCTCCAACATGTCATTTTCCTTTTTTGTTGTATTTGCCTAAAAGGTATGAGATAGAACCCTCCAAGTTGATTTAATTTGCAGTTGTTTCTCTAATTATTAGTATTTTAAAGAATTTTTAGTATGGCTATTGAAAGCTTACCTGTTCACATCCTCTGATCATTTATCGTGGAATGGATTTCATTCTTGTAAATATGAATCAAGTTCTTCTATATTATAAAAATGAGACCTTTATTAGAGAAACTTTTCTCCCAGTTAGTTGTTTTCCTTCTTACTTTCATTGCATTGTATTCATTTGTGCAAAAACATTTTAATTGTATGTAATCAAAATTGTACATTTTATCTTCTGTGATCTTCTCTGTTGATTGGTTATGAATTTTTTCCCTATTTACAGATTGAAAAGGTAATTTTTGCTGAATTCCTCTGATTTGTTTATGATGTGGTCTTTTTTTGGTCATATGCCCATTTGGAGCTTAGTATATGTTGTGAGGTAGTAGTCTAAACCTAATTTTTTTTTGCTAGATTGCTGACCAGTGTTCCTAGAAGTTTTTGTCAAATAATGAGTCCTTCCCCAATAGCCAGGGTCTTTTGGTTTATAAAAACACTAATATACTAGATTCATTTGCTTCTGTATGTTTTCTGTCTAGTCTGTTCCACTCATCAGCCTCTCTTTTTTAATCACTACCAAACTATTTTGATGATAAAAGCTGTGTAGTATAATTTGAAAACTGGTATTGGGGCCTTCCTTTCTTCCTTTTTTACATTATTTCCCTTTGGGATTTTTGACCTTTTATTATTTCAGATTAATTTATTATTGTTTTTCTTAGTTTCATAAAATAATCATTTGGTAGTTTGGTATGGAATTGCACAAGGAAATTAATTTAGATGATGTTGTGATTTTTTAGTATGTTAGCTTGGCCTACGCATGGACATTAATATTTCTCCATTTCTTTCTGTTTGTCCTTATTTCTGCAGAGTAATCACTCTGGTTGAATTCTTCTTTTTCCATTGTATATATCTTGGTAAGTAGATTTGCAAGTATTTTATACATTTTGTAGTTATTTTGAATAGAATTTCTTTCTTCCTTCTTGGTTTTATTGGTAGTATACTGACATGTCAATGATTTAAATTGCTTTATTTTATATTGTGCTACTTTGCTGAATGTATTATTTAAATAAATTTTTAGTTGATACTTTGGGGTTCTCTGGATAGAACATAATATCATATAAAAAAGGGATAATTTTATTTCCTCATTATATATATTTATTTCCTTGATCTCTTTTTCTTGTTATAATTCACATTTCTAGCACCATGTTAGATAGTGGCTGGGGTAGTGGGTATCCTTGTGTTACTGATCTTATTGGATAGATCTCTAAATCGTTGTCGATTACATATAATTCTTGGGCTTCATTGTAGATAAATACTACTTTCCACGTTAAGGAAAAGTACATTGATTCCTGTGCTTTATGGTGTTTTTCATAGAAAATGGCCTTGGGTTTTGTCAAAAGCTTTTTGGCATTGCTTGATATAATCATGTTTTGTGTTTTTTTTTTTTTTTGTTAATTGGTCTCTTATGTTTTTAGTTTTTTTTTTTTTTAATATTGAATCAATCTTGTATTTCTGGTATAAACCCAACATGGTCATAGTATATATATGTGTGTGTGTGTGTGTGTGTGTGTGTGTGTGTGTGTGTGTGTGTGTGTGTTTGTAGCCTATTTCCTAATTAATATTTTTAAATCAAAGTACCATAGTCTGACAATTTGCTTGTTAGAAAGCAGTTAGATAGTACACTTAACTAGATTGATAGAATAAAGAAGACATTCATTATGTAGATATTGCCAAAAAAAAAAGTTTTTACTGATTTATGAGTTTTTTTTCTTTGTTACAAACCATTGCCTTTATTATTGTTTACTACTAGGAGTGTATAGTTTTAGAAGGAAATTACAATTTAGATTTTGATTGCAAGTTCTGGAATTTCTTTCATTGGAGATTTAAAGAAAATGATAAACAACCTTTTAGCAACTTCCTTCTTACCTATAGAAGGATGGACTTAATCTTTAGTTCTCAAAATGTGACCCCAAGGCTAACAGTGGTTTTTTTGAGGCTAGTTAATGATCCATGGATTCACCTGCTATAGTATTAATATTTAAAATGAGAGTATTTAGACTTGTATCTGGTATAAATAATTTATCTGTGACATTTCACAAGAAAAATAACTCAGATCCTAAGATTATTGATTTAGATATAAAAGGGAATTTCTAGGTCTTCTAATCCAATACCTCCCCCTTCTTTTTGTAGATGAGAAATGCCTATCTAAGGTTAAGCCACTTGCCCAAAGATCCTTTAGTAAAATGCCTTTCAGTGGTAACTACTCAATAAATATTTGTTTAATAAAGGAACAGATTGAAAACTTTTTTTTAAAGCCGTATGGTGTAGTGGAAAGCATTCTGGATTTGGAATCCAGGTGGCTTGAGTTATAGTTAAGTCTCTACCATTTATTAACTCTTATGACATTGGACAAGCCTGTTTCCTCATCTGTAAGATGAGGGGCTTAAGCTAGAAAACTTTAAAGGTCTTTTCTGACTCCAAATCTGTGATCCTATGGTCTTAAAAAAAGTTATACTGGAGTTTTGGGGTGTTTTTGGGGGGAGAGAGGGTTTGGTTGCTATGACAAGTAAAGGTGTGTGGACATAAATCACAAAGTTTGAAAACCAGCAGCCTAGATAACAGCTTGAAATCCTTGCAAGAGTCATAAAAAAAGTAGTATGAGCCCTAAAACTTTTCCTATAAGTAAAAGTAGTCATCTTGTCTTAACCTCTTCTGGGGTAGGATAACTATTTTTTACTTAACCATATTCTGTGTGTTTCACTTGTTAACTAACTGAGGCAGTAGTTATTATTAAGTAACTATTATGTAGTTGTTCATCTATTACTTTAGGATGAATAATTTTTCTATCTCTTAACATTAACTCATTATTGGAGATTCAGTATTTATAAGGTTATTTTAACTCTAAGATAATTCAGGTGGATAGTATCTTTATAGTTCCTTTGTAGCTGATTTGAGTATTTATAAAACTCAGAATAACTTTGTTGTTCAGTTATTCCTTGAACACTTGAACAATATTCACTTGGTTCTTTCACTTATTTCATTTTGTTTATTTCATTCTTTATTATTTCATGCAAGTCTTTCCATGATTTTCTAAAATCAACCAGCCCATCATTTCTTGCAGCATCAAAAGGCTCTTCATTGAAAAAGCTAGCATGAAATATTCATGTTTTATCTCCATTTTTGTGGTGCTGTAGTGAAATTCACTTGTAAAATCTTTTTGGGGATGTTTAAACTACTTTCACAACCTGAATATGAGGCTTTTAATCAGGAGGGGAAAGAACAGAAAGAAAGAGCCTCTAAAGAAAATTGAATGTTTTCCTTTACTATCGTGTGTGGGGGGGGGGGGGGAGGGGGTTGTCCATTCTAGAAGAGGACCTGATATCAGGAAGGTGATACCATGACTTGCAAGTGGATTGGATTTAAGTGAGGGAGGACTGTGAAAAATCACCAGCCTCACTTTCTCCTCCAGAGCTATCTGGGTCCAGTGACCATATATAGATCAGGAAGGAGGCTGGAGGTTGCCCAGCAAGTAAATTTTATACTAGCGTGTGAACCACTAGATTGTTCACCTTTTATAACTGAGCAGCAACGTGGCATTGAAGTGATGGTAGGTTTCCGTGACTGCCTAGTCACATGCTTATGATTTGTCCCCCTTTATTAACTGTCGTGTTCCCTTTCTGGTGTCATAAAAAAAGTAGAATTCCAGGAAAGTTATTCTCCTCTTGAATTGTGTAGTAGCATATGTGGAAGAAAAAAAATTGAGGTTAGTGTCCAGGGAGAAGTCTCTTGTCTCTCTGTTTTTGAGACAATATTTTACTTATGCCTTCATGACTTAAGAGTGAAGCGGATTCATTTTATAGCCTATTTTAAAAATCTAATTATAGGATTGTAAATTTAGAGTGAAGGGATGTTAGATTGAACCCCTTCATTTTTTTACAGATGAGGAAAGTAAGACATAGAGAAGTTAAGTGATTTGACCAGGGTAACATAGCCAGTGTCTGGTATGGGCTTTGAAACTAGGTCTTCAAGTCCAAGTACCCTTCCCAATGTGTAATGATTAAATAATTTTTCTTGAACTAATAAGTATAAAATACAGTAAAACCTAGATTAGCCAAAACACAACTATCTGGAATATTCAACTAACAGCTGAATGTGAACTAACAGATAATTAGCATTTATTAAGTGACTGCTGTGCACCAGGCACTGTGCTAATCACTAGAAATACAAAGGAAGGCAAAATAGATGGTCCTTCTATTTTTAGGAGAATCATTCAATTAACAAATATTTATTTAATGCCTACTGTGTGACAAGTGCTTCCCTAGGTGCTGGCCATACAAAGACATAAATTAAACAGTTACTTTTCTCTAGGAGTTTATATTATTTTGCAAGTGGGGCACAGCATGTACAAATATAAGTTTACAGCATGCGCTAAAGTCTTAGTGCAGTCTATTAAAGCTAATTTAAAGCTATTAAAATTTTAAGCTGCATTAAGATTTTTGGAACCTATATATGCAATACATATTCAAAGTAAATAAAAGGTAATTTTGACATGAGGGGAAGTCTCTGGAAGCTGGGGAAAATTGGGAAAGACTTTATGGAGCTGAACTTTGCAGGAAGCTGGGAACCCAAGAGTCAAGAAGGGAGTTCATTCCAAGAATAGGGGACAACGTATGTGATGGCATGGATAATGGAGATGGAATGTAGTATGTGATGAACCTCAAGAAGGCCAATTTTTAAGGGGAATAATATGTAATAAGCCTAGAAAGGTAGGCTGGAGCAAGGTTGTGAAAGGTTTTACATGCTAAATAGAGGAGTGTGTGTTTGATCCTAAAAGCAATAGAAAGCCACTGGAACTTGTTGAGCTAGGAAATGGCATGGTTAGACTTGTATTTAAAGAATATTTTTAAATTTTTATTTTTAGTTTTCAGCATTCATTTCCCAAAGATTTTGAGTTACAGATTTTCTTCCTATCTCTCCCCTATCTCCCATCCAAAGATAGCAAGCAAGAATATTTTGTTTGAGAGCCCTGTGGAGTGTGGATGGGAGAATAGGAAGAGATTTGGAACAAAGAAACTAATTAGCAGTAATCCATGCTCAAGATGATGAGGGCTTGAATTAACATGATTGGAGAATGATTGGAGAAAAGGTAATGGTTAGTAGAGGTGTCACAGAAGTAGAATTGACAAGACTTCTGTTTGAATGGATATGTGAGATGAGGAAGAGTGAGGAGAAAGAGACAAATAGACACAATAAAGAGAGAGATAGTGAGCATCCGGAATTTAATTAAAAAAAAGTTCTCAGAGTATGTCCTGGAATAAATATTTAGTCCAACCTCATATGCCCTCTGCATCTGATGTAATTTATTTCAGTATGTAGATCTTAAGCTACTGCAAAAGATTTAGTGGTTTTTAAAAAATGACTTATTTGCATGACAGTTAAATGTATTTTTAAAGGATTTTTAATAACTTGAGGATAGAAAGGTTTGGAGATCAGTGCTTGGGTACTTGGAAAATCTAGCTAATAAAAATGGTGAGATAGCATGGTATAATGCATATAAGGGCCAGCCTTGGAGTATGGAAGTTCTCCATTGGAACCCTGCCTGATATATATCAACTGTGTGGCCATAGGAAGGCATTAAGATCTCCCAGTCTTCCTGGCTGCTCACTAAACTCTTATTATCCCTAGGCAACTTTCGGAGGCTATAAGTTACATGGTGGTTGTTGCCAGTTTTCATTGATGAAAGAAGTTTTTATACTAGGCGTTGTCTAAACATCAAAGTTAGAAGTCTGGGCCCAAATAATGGTAATGTTCCCTGAGCATTTCTATTAATTGAGGGTTTAGTATAGGTATTTTTTGATGAAACATTTGCCATTTAATTCATTTCTTCATATCAATAAGATATTTAGATTCTATCCTGAAATGGTCTTTGAATTTTTTAAAAGTTTTACTTTTTGTTTTTGTATTATAATCAACCTTCCCATATACCCTCTTTGAACTTTTCTCATAACAGAAACATTTGAGCAAAACCAAGATAAACATCATTGTGCCCCTTCTCTTAGTGAGGCTTTTTGTTTAATGCTCTTGGATTAAGAGTGTTACAATTAACTAGAGTCTGACAGCCTTTTAATAGTGTTTTTGTTTGTATTACTATAATAGTAACTTTCGTAAGTGACAAATGAGCTGCTATTGGGGGAGTTTCCACAAAAAATAAATCTCTTAGTTTTACTATTAAGATAGTTGGTATGTATCAAGTGAATGGATGGATTAAGTGGGTGGTAAGAGTATTAAAACTGGATTGACCAGTCTATTAAGGAAGTAAGAAAAAAACTTGAATCTTCTGAGCAGATCAGGTTGTATGGTAGCCTGCTTTCAAGTAACGTTGTTTCCTATTATAGGACAAAGCCTTCCCCCCCCCCGCCCCCCCCCGCCCCCCTTGCCCTTCCTCTCATCTGCACTTCCTCTCTTATGATACAAAGAGAGACTATAATCTGTTTTAGAAACTGGTGACTCCAGTAAAGTAAATATTGTTATGCTATAAAAATATGGTTTCTTGCTAAAATGAATACATTCATTAAAGAATAACCGGTATGCTATAAACTATCAATCTCTTTAGAGGATCTTCAGGAATATGATAAGTATTTAGGTGAATTTATGATTTGGTGTCCCATTCTTTTAGAGGCAGTGTAGCATCTTTTATTTTAATATATGATACTGTCAAAGACTTTACCTTGTCATACCGGAGATGGACTTATTATTATTTCTAAACTGTCCATGTGCTTCCTAAATTACATGTAGGTGCTGTACCTAGAAATGTGATTCTCTGAAATAAAATATAATTAATGTAGGGATGGATGGACAATGATCAAGTCATGGAGTCATCTCTTCTATGGAAAGACTCAACTACTATCGGTGGCAGAAACAAATATATCATTACCATAAGAAATTTTTTTAAATTACTGAAACCAAATTAAATAGACATTAAAAATATGGAGAGAACTGGATATATTTGTGATTCCTTAGCTATAAAATGGGAATAACAGTAGCACATACATCACAGAGATGTTCGGAGGATCAAATGTGATAATATTTGTAAAAAATATTTAGTATAGGGGTGTCTAGGTGGCACAGTGAGTAGAGCGCCGGCCCTGGAGTCAGAAGGGCCTGAGTTCGGATTCGGCCTCAGACACTTAACACGCACAAACAAAAACCTAGCCGTGTGACCTTGGGCAAGTTACTTAACCCCAATTGCCCTTGCAAAAAAAAAAAGTGTTTAGTACAGTGCTTGGCACATAATAGGTGCTATATAAATGCATATTCCCTTTCCTTTCCCTTCCTCCTTTTTCTATTAAGCAGTAGCTAGGTGGTATAGGGGATAGAGAGAGCACTGACCTTAGAGTCCAGGAGATGTCCATTCAGAGTTGGTCCCAGACATCAGCTGTGTGATACTGGGCAAGTCATTAAACTCTGTCTCTGTTTCTTATCTGTAAAATGTGATTGTTGTGAGGATAAAATGAGGTATGTTTACAAAGTATTTTTTAAATCTTAGAGGACTATTTAAGTGCTAGCTATTTTTTTTTTTTATTTGGGTAGTAGAGAAGAGAGTCAGGATTCCATCAGCATAAGGAACTCCTGGTATGGAAATTTCTGCCACCAATACAGATTGGAAACTGGTCTGTAACTTGTAATCTTACTGAGTTGCCAATAAGAGGTTAAGAGATTTATACATGGTGTTACATAATTAGCCCATGTTTTGCTGTGCCATGTTGCCTCTTATCTAAAAAAATGATATTGTTTTACTAAATCTCATAAGGTAATTGCAAACCAAAGCCAAATGAGTTGTCATTTTAGTATTAACTTTGTGAATAACTAAAGGGCATGGAGATGGGGAGAGATCAGACAAGTCATCTTCAATACTAATGTAATTGTTTTTATCACGGGAGAAGTATCTTCAGGATCTTGGTAAAGTATTTCCTTTTCTTCATTCACTATTGATCCTTTTGTTTACTGCGTCTGGAAAAGGGAAAGTTGGCATGAAAGTTTGGATGTTCCTAAGCAGGTAGGTACCTAGTTCTTTGACTTCAGAAAAAAAGTCAGGCAGTCTTATTCCCTAATGAAACCTAATTTGGCACTAACAACCAAGATCAAGAGATCTATTCATGATATATACCTTTCAAGCCATTGTGGTAGAAAAGTGTCATTACTTTGGACAAATCCCTTGGCATTTCTCAGTCTCTTTCCCAATTTGTAAAATGGGAAGTTTACCTTTGGTGATTTCACCCATCCTTTACATTTATGAGAAGTTTTCCAAGGAGCAGTAATGCTTTTATATTTTTTGTAGAAGGCTTGATATAAAACAGAAGAATGGTACATAATATCATGGATACTGCTGTAATGATTCAACCAGTGATCATTGAAAGGCTTAAGATTGGGAGTGTTTTCTCTTGTCCTTTAAGACCTTAACACTATGCACATAGTTATTTGGATGCTTTTTAGTTCTTCTGTGTAAGGGGGTAGAAGAATTCATAGAATTTCATCCTTGGAATGAGTCTTAGTTTATCTTGTTCAGCCTTAACCCAAAGCATGAATCCTGCCTGTTGTTATCCCTGAAAAGTACCCCAGTGCTCTGTCCTGTATGTACCCTCTCCTGTTCTCCACTTCCCCCCCACTCTCCTCTCCTCTCCCCTTTTTTATCCTCTCTGTACATTTTGTTGATCTCATCAACCTCAGTGGGTCCAACCATCATTTCCTTGCAGATTATTTACAGATCTACATACTTCATCCTTATCTCTTTCCTAGCCATAGTACTTCATCTTTTACTGCCTACTGGGCATCTCTGCTTGGCTATCTCATAGACCACTGTTTCTCAAACCTTTGTTTCTGTCTCTAACAGTCTGTCTCTTTCTCTGTCTCACACACACAAACACAAAAAAGAGAAGCTTTAAATAATTTTGTACATGTAAAACATTTTCCTGTTTCTTAGCTATTTGGGGGATATGTAGTGCTATTAGTGGGTTAGAATGTAAAGATAGTTTAGTAACTTTTGAGGTATTGTTTTAAATAACTAGATTAATTCACAGTTCCAACAGTGGTATAATCAGTATGCCAGTTTTCTCACAGTCCCTCCAATTTTTGTCATTTCTTTTTTCTGTCAGCTGTGGTAATCTGATAGGTTTGAGGTGGAATCTTAGAGTTGTCTTAACTTTCATTTCTCTGTTAGTGATTTGGGATATTTTTGCCAGATGGCTATAGATAGCCTTGAGAACTTCCTATTCCTTTGATTATTTATCAGTTATGGAGTGGTTCTTATTCTTATAAATTTCAATCAGGTTCTACATGTCTTGAAAATATCTGAAATTTACTCTAAAGATTTTCCCCAGTTAACTTTCGATTTTAACTTTAGTTGCATCACATTAATTCATATAAAAACATTTAGTTGTACATAATTAAAATTGCACTGTTTTTTATCTTCTGTGATCTTTTCTGTCCCTTGTTTGGTTTTGAATTCTTTCCCTATTCATAAATCCAAAAGGTAATTTCTACCTTGTTTCTCTAATTTGTTTGTAATGTGGCCTCTTATATCTAGGTTATGTGTCCAATTTAGTTTATCTTGGTATATGGTGAGGAGTTGATTTAAGCCTAATTTCTGCCAGACTATTCAACCTATAGTTTTCTTAGCAGATTAAAAAAAAAAAGTACTTCTCTAATAGCTAGAATCTTTGAATATATCAAACACTATGGTATTAGGTTTGTTTGTTGTGTTCATTGTTGTATACCTAATCTGTTCCACTCATCAGCATCCCTGTTTTTTGTCTTTGTGTTGTTTCAGTCATGTCCAACTCTTTGTGACCCCATTTGGGGTTAGCTTGGCAAAGATACTGGAGTGGTTTGCTATTTCTTTCTCCCGCCCATTTTACATAGGAGGAAACTGAGGCAAAAGTTAAGTGACTTGCCCAGTGTCATATATCTAAATAAATGTCTGAGGCTACATTTGAACTCAAGAAGTTGAGTCTTCCTGACTCCAGAACTGACACTCTCTCTGCTGTGCCACCTAGCTGCTCTATTTTTTTTTAACTAATACCAAACTATTTTTATGATTACAGCATTAGGCCCCTTCCTTTCCTACTTTTTTCATTATTTCAATATGTTGAGATTGTTTTTACCTTTTATTATTTCAAATGAATTTTGAAATTTTTTTCTAACTCTATAAAATAATCCTTTTGTAGCCTGAATGGTATGGCATTGAATAAGTCAGTTAATTTACATAGTCTTTATAATTTTTCTTATATTGGCTTAACCTTCCCATGAACAATGAATATTTCTCTAATTATTTAGGTATCTATTACTTTAGAGTTGTTTTGTAGTTATATTCATATACATAATTATCCACTATCTATAATTACCCACTCTCTCTTTCTTTATTTCTTATGCAATCAAATCTTCAAGGTATCCATTCCAAGTTATCCCCTCTAGGTGGTTTTTGCTACTTCCTTATAGTACTTGCTACATGGATTACCTTTTTCCACTGTGCTTTACTCCCAGAACAATGCCATTTATTGCAATAACTGTGTTAGAGGACACTACCCCATGATAAGATTCTTCCCTGACCATATCCCTAATTATATAGGCCTCCCCGCCCCAGCCTCCGAATCTGTATCCTCCCTGGTTACCTTTTGGTTTTTTTTGGTATATTTGCCTCAAAATCTCATCCCTAGGTTCCCACTTTCCCACTCTCCCTAGTGTCATTTGCCCCAAAGGTTTTCAAATCTACCCTACTCCCCATCAGTTCCTTATGACCATAAAGACCTTATCTCCCTTCACAGACCTTTTCTCTTCATCCATACTCATCCACTGATGACGTTAGTAGAACCCCCTCCCACCACCCAAGTAAGGTCTTCTTTCTTTCCCCCCTTCCTTCTCACCCAGTCCTCTGTAGGCTCTTTTCTTCCAGAAACCACAGAGGTCATTTTTTTCCCCCATTAGTGACTTGTGATTTGAGCCCAGCACATCACACATTCTTCTCCATCCTCCTGACCTACCTCCCTTTCATGTACCCTCCTATTTTGTAATATAGTCCCACAAAACAAACAAAAACCCATTGATTTCACCTATAAATAGGATGTTGCTGGGTTCTGACATAAAGCCCTGTATTTGCCCCTTCCCTTTTATGTCCATCAGATTTCTTCCTTTACTTTCTCCCCTTGTATACATTTAGAAAGAAAACTCTTAGAAAGATGGTCCCTAGGGGTGGCTAGGTGGTGCAGTGTATAGAGCACGGGGCCATGGAGTCAGGGTCAAATTCGACCTCAGACACTTAACACAAGTACTAGCCGTGTGATCTTCGGCAAGTCACTTAACCCCAGTTGGCCCTCCAAAAAGCAAAAAAAAAAAAAAAAAAGAGAGAGAGAGAAAGAAGGTCATTTAGTTATTACTCTGTTGTTGTTTTTACCTGCTGTATTTATTCACTATTCCTTATCTTTCTGTTGTTTGGGGTTTTCAGGAAGAAAATAATCTCTTCAGTTCTAGTTTTCTTTCAAAAAAAAGTTTCAAACACTTCTTTATGATTCAGTATCCATCTTTTTCATGCATGGTTAAGCTAAGGTTGCAGAGTTAGGTCACCCTGGGCTGCATCCTGAGCTTCATTGCTCTTGGAAACACATTATTTCATTCCCTCCTACGTTTTCTAGTGGGTGCAGAATATTCTTATAGTTATTTGACCCTCCTTTCAGTTGTATTTGAAGGTTGTTTGTTTGTTTGTTTTTGAGGGGTATGACGGGGCAATTGGCGGTAACAGACTTGCTCAAGGTCACACTGCTAGGAAGTGTTACGTGTCTGATGCCATATTTGAACTCAGGTCCTCCTGACTCTAGGACCAGTGCTCTGTTCACTGCACCACCTACCTGCCCCGAAGGTCTTCTTTCTTAAATCGATTTTAGAACTTGTTTCTAAATTGAAGTGTTAAATTTAACCACTATGTGTCTTGGAGTTTGCCCCTTTGGGTTTTTTCTTTTCTTTCTGGAGTTGATCTGGGCAGTTCTCTTCTATTATTTCCTTTGTCATGGTAGTAAGGTTTTTGTCCTGTCGTTTTCTATTAGGAAACCTATGATCTTTTGATTATGTCTCTACATACTGTCTTTGAGATCGGTGTGTTTTGCTTGTGTGTGAGCATATTTTCTTTTAATTTTATTGTGTTTTGCTTCTCTTCTAGATTATCCTTCACTTCTACATATTTGCATTCTCAGTCTCTCTTGCTTTTTTTTTTTTTTTTGGTGAGGCTTTCCATTGTGGATTCCAGCTTTTTTATTCTGCCCATTATTTTGCTGTGCAATCTATAAATTCAGTCATAATTCTCATTTCCTTTTTGAGCCATTACAGGGCAGCTTATTGTGGTTCCACATTCTCCTGAAATACCACAGGTTCCTTTACATCAAGTATTATTTTCCATTGTTTTGCAATATTTGTTCATAGATGCCTGAACTTGTTTACTAACACTGGAGGTCATATTTCCTTCTGTTTGTTAATGTTTTTCCCAACTGTTTAATCTGCTTACCATCAGGGTATTTGAGTTGTCTTCCTTCTACAATCTTTAGTAATTTTAGTCTTTTCCTCTGTTTATTTTCACCTTTTGCTCACTTTGTAATTACTTCCCCTCTTATTCTAGTAGTTTATCTATTTTATTGTTTCCTATAGAAAACAGCTCCTTTTTTATTTATTAATGTAAAGTTTTTTATTTTAAATTTTGTTGATCATTTTTTATTCTCAGGATTTCTCTTTTGGTGTTTAACTTATGTTGTTTGCTTCTTGGTTTTTTAGGGTTTTAATTTTTTTTTTTTTTAAGCAATTGGGGTTAAGTAACTTGCTCAAGGTTACATGGCTAGTCATTATTTATGCGTGGGTGCTCATTTTCTGAGGCCGGATCTGATCTCGGGTCATCCCAACTCCGGCCGGTGCTCTTACTCACTGCTCCACCTAGCCGCCCCTTTAGGGCAATTGGGGTTAAGTAACTTGCCCAAGGTTACACGGCTAGGTTTTTGTTGGAAGTGATCAGCGAGGCCGGCTCCGAACTCAGGTCCTTCTGACTCCAGGGCCGGAGCTCTATTCACTGCGCCACCTAGCCGCCCCTAGGGTTTTAATTTTTAGTAGTAGTTGCATGTCCAATTAATTTGTCTGTTCTTTTTCTCGTTTCTTTATGAAAATATTTAAAGGTATCAGTTTTTCCCCCAAGTTCCACTTTTGCTATATCCCCCAAATTTGGGTTTATTGTCTCATTTGTTATCATCTTTAGTAAAATTATCATTTCTACATTTTATTCTTAGACTCCCCAGTTCTTTAGGATAAAGTTATTCAGTCTGCAGTAAATTTAATCTTTTTATTGAATATAATTTTAATTGCATTGATGTGTTTAATATATAATATTAATAATAATATGAATTAATAATAATAAATTATGTGTTTAATATTTCTCCTTTTCTGCATTTGTTTGTAAGGATTTTATACTCTAATACATAGTCAATTTTTCTGAAGTCTCATACACAGCTGAGAAATATATATATATATGTACACAAACACACATATATATTTTTATATACTCCTTTCTATTTCAATTAGTAATCACTAGACATCTATCATATCTAACTTTTCCAAAATTCTAAGTTTCCCATTTCACCTTTTTCAAAGAGACTTGCCCTGATATCTTGCTTGTACTTGTATTTTTCTTTCTTTTTTTTTTTTGTTGGGGGAGTATGTATATACATACATATGTGTGTATGTACATTTATATTTGTGTATGTAGATATCGTATGCTCCTTTAGGATAGATATTCTTTGTTTTTGTCTTTTAATCCCCTCTGCCTTGCGTTATAGAAACAGCTAGATGGCTCAGTGGATAGAGCGCTGGCTCTGGAGTCAGGAAGACCTGAGTTCACATCTAGCTTTAGACACTCATTAGCTGTGTGACCGTGGGCAAGACACTTAACCTCTGTTTGTCTGATCCACTGGAGCTACTCCAGTGACCACATATGGGGTCACGAATAGTCAGGAACAACTGCATGACTGAACAACAAATTGCATAATGCATGTATTTAATAAATTCTTGCTAATAGATACTCATTCTGCCTTCCTTTGAAGACTGTCAGTGATAAAGAACTTTATGTATTTCGACATAGCCCATTACGGTTTGGGTGTAATGTGACCTAGAATTTAGTCCTCTACATCCTGCTGTGGGTTTTTTCTTTTCTTCTCCATAGTAGTAGTGAAACAGATTACTCAGCCCAGCTTTGCCATTTCTTACTTATGTGATCTTGGGCGACTTAAAACTTCTCTGAGCCTCAGTTTCCTCATACATGAAAGGAATAAACTAGATGATTTCTAAGGTCCCTTCTAGTTTTAAATCTATCATGATATCAAGGATACTTTTCATCTTTTCTTTACAGTTAACCAAAATTGAGAAATTAAGTGGTATCCTTTCTTACTTTGAAAAATCATTGAAATATTCTAAAATGAAATCTCAGAGTTTGGTTAGTTCCTTGAATATTTACTTTACTCTTTATTATGAGCTATAGAGAGTATTGGCTTTATTTCGATAATTTCCATTGATATTTTCACCATAAAACTGACAGAATGTATAAGGTTATAGAATCATATCAACATTTGGATCTGGCCCTTTCCTTCAACCTATCTGTGTTTCTGAAAGAAAGGAAGATAATTGGCAATTGACTGAAAGATGTTGATTTTTAGCATTTTATTTCCTGGCTAGTCTCAAGTGTGTAACTTAAATATTTTGGGTTCTTTGTGAATGCGCAGAAACTGCATCTACAGCTCAGTAGTGCCAAAGATTGGGAAATGGATTGGGAGACAGGCCAGGCCTGTGTGTCCAGTTCAGCAGGATGAGAGAATGCTAAGGAGATGAAGTATATTGAGAGACAGTGCTCTTCCCCTTTTTCAGTCTTGGTGAGATGCAGGTGTCTTATGTTTTTAATTTAATTTTTTTTGTCTGTCTAGGCAAGAATAGCTTACATTACAATAAGAAAACCTCTGTTTGTAGCAATTGCCACTTCAAAGCAAGAAAAAATAACGGGGAAAATTTAGGAAAGTTTGTGTGTGTGTGTGTGTGTGTGTGTGTGTGTGTGTGTGTGTGTGTGAGAGAGAGAGAGAGAGAGAGAGAGAGAGAGAGAGAGAAAGAGAGAGAGAGAGAGAAAATGTATATATAGAGAAAGCAATGGGAAAACAGGCATAAGGATTGGGCCTGGAATTTTATTCTTACAGGGAATTCTCAGATGAGGAAACTTCCTCTATAAAGCAGTTCTGCACCATCGATACAATTTTTAGTCTTAGAAAATTGCCTAGAACACAGAAAGAGCAAGTGACTTGTTTAGAGTCATAGTCATTTGTGTCAGTCTGTATTTAAAAGAGATATTCCTCACTCTGAGGCAAACTCTATCAACTAAGCCGTGGCTAGGAAATTGAAATATAGCATCCACATATTTTGTTTGTTTCATCATGTTTTGGGGAAAAGCCCAGTGCTTCTTAAAATATCCATCATGTTTTCTGTAACTGACCTATTTTCCAGGTCAGTTATTTTTGGTAGTATATCTCTCACATGTTTTCAGTCTTCTGTAGAATGTAAGTTCTTTGAGGACAGAGATGGTCTCACTTTTTTCCCTATATTACTAGCACAGTGCCTGGTACAGAGTAAATTATTAATAAATGCTTATTCATTTGTTTTGATTGTGCTATGCTATTTCTTGTTGTATTTGAATTTTTTAGTTATGTTTCCTCCATTCTACTTTTTGGAGTATCTGTTAATTTCTTAAAGTCCTCCTGTCTCTTTTTTAAACTGTTTATTATCCTTGCAAGTTTTTCTTCAAAAGCTGTAGTATGGCTTATCTCTTTCTTCATCTCCTCCTTCTTTTAAGTAGGCCTTTCATTCTCAGAGCCCCTGTGGCTAATATGTTCTTTCCCTTGTTCTGTTTGTAATTACTGCTGAGCTGTTCTCCATTATGAGGTTTATTCTGGGGTTTGCTTAGCCAGTAGTTTTAGGAGTTTTCTAAGGTTTATTTTTTCAATCTTTCCACTACAATGGTGTCTGGTAAAGGTGTGCTTCCCTTTACCCCTCTCCACCCAGTATTTCTTATGGAATTCTTTTACTTCTGTAATTGCTAGAATTACTGTCTTGCCTATCAGTTCAGGGCCCAGGGTATAAGTAGAGGGCTGAAAGAAGTTGTGAAGAACTCACCATCTAAGACATTTACTAGGGTAGTTGGCAATTCATAAACTTCTGAGTCCTCCCCTTTCTGTTGCATACTGAATAGGATAGAAGCTAAGCTAAGATTATGGTTGCTGGGACACAGTCCCTAACTGGGTGACTACCAACCCATTTTGTTATGTTTGTTGAAGAGAACATTCTTTGTGGAGTGGATGTTGAAAAGAGTTTATTGTGCCCATCAAGGGGCATACTTTTGGAGGTGGAAAATTAGTAGTCAAGGTGATTGTGGTTATTGAGTGGCAAAAAGCCCCTGGACGTTTCTACTTTGGCATTGACTATGATTGTAATTACATGATTATGTGGGGTCAGTATTGTGGCCCTTTGTTTTATATTTTTCTTTACCTGTGAGAATTAATTTACTGTAGATTAAGGGTTCTTAATTTAGGGTCCTAAGATCTCAAACCTCAAAGAGGTCTATGAATACATTTCAGAGGATCTGTGATTTTGAATGGGGAAAAAATTTCATCTTTATTTTCACTAGCCTTTGGTTTCCTTTGTAATACTCTGTATTTTGTTTTGTGAATTTTAATAAATTAACCTGAGGAGGGGTACTTTGCCATACTTCCAAAGAAATCAGTGGCACATAAAGAAGGTTAAGAATTCCTGCTGTGGTTTATTTTCCTTCATCTCTTTTGTTTGTGGATCATTTGTTCTACTACATGCCTTAGAGACAGCTAAGTTTGGCTAGAACCTTTCATGTTGCCATATTTGCTTAGAAGGCTCTTCAGGGCCCTTTCCCAGGAAGTGTTAATTTATAGGGTTCTTTTTCTTCACCACACCCCCTCATTCCCACTCCTACTTCTTTCCCAATCTAGGCAATTTTGAATTACAGTCTCTACATTGACATGTACATTCTTTATTTTCTCTCTGCCCCTTATATAAGAAAGGGGTTCTGACAGATAAGTTTTACTTTTTCTTCCATTCCATTTTCCTATAAATGTATTTATATATCTTATCCAGTCATCTTTTTGTTTTGTTTGCTTTATGAGCAGCAAAAAAACCACAAAAAGAAAGAAAAAGAAAAATCAGAACCTGTTAATAGACTCCTGTTGCTTTCTTTCCTTTCCCCTGGGGAACATACTTAAATCTCTAACCATTTTATCCCCTATGGGGTTATATCAGCTTCCCTTTTCTTTCTCCCTGGATCTTCTTCTCCATTGCTCTTAACCCTGCTCACCTTTAGCTTTAGTGAAATGTCAAAAGAACAAATATATATTCTTCTCTTCTTCTTGTATCCAGGCTAGTTCATTTTTAGCTCTTTTCTATCTCTAGTCTCCTCTCTCTTCACTTGAGTGACTTTCCTTAGTGTTGTTATTTCCTCCTCCTTACAAAAACATTGATTCGCTTATGAGAGAATACATGTTTTAGTCCATGGATTATTGGCTCAGACTAACTCACTGCTATGAGAATAAATGATAGAAATGATTATAACCAAAAAAGCAGTCTTGTCAGGTTGCTTACAGCTTTTAAGTGTGACTGGGAGCTTCAGGCTACTTGATCTGTTGTTATTTCAGAAGGCTTTTTTGTGATAGTATTTCTTTAATTTATGTTGAAATTTTATTTTCTAAAAATAAAAAATAAAAGAAATTTTATTTTCTATAAATTTAGCATATTACTGTTCTGAGGTTGATCTTTCAAAGATTATTTTAAGAAGGGAGTAAAATTATTACTATAGTTAGTATCAATATAAGACTTGTTAAGTTGAATTGTTAGTAAGTTAAGACTGAATTGATATCAGAAATATAGGTAAAGAGAAAAATAGGTAAATAAGATTAGCTTTAACAAGTAATAGGGACAGCTTTTCCCCTGAGATGGGAGAGGACAGCATATAGGAAGATATGGAAGAATTTGAGGATTTGAAGGGATTGGGGGTTGGATAGCAAGGAGATCAAATCAGTCACTACTTAAACTTAAACTTTTAGTGAAGTAATTATTTACTGTTCAGTTTAGATTACAGGGTTAGAGTGTCAGGTTTTAGGAGATAGAAAAGGATGCTGAGCAATTGTTTGGGGAATGAGGCAGCAGTGAGAACCCATCTAAAATACCAAAATTTACCTTTTAAATTCTTGACTCCAAATCAGAGAGGACTGTGCAAAAGGGATGAGTTATTATTCTGAGATCATGTAAAATAAATTTGTAGTGGACCCAATCAGCTAGATTTCATGATTTTCTCTAGCTCTACTAATAATGTCCCTTTGTTATCTACTATAGTCTACAGGTCTGAGCTCAGCTTTGATTTAGGCTTTTTCCTGTCTTCTCACTTAACATTTAACATGAGTCAGCAAACATATGAGTGCCTACTATGTAAAAGACTGTGCTAAAGAGATAACATATGTAATTTTCTTTAAAGCAGTTTATAATTCAGTTGAGAAGATAGGGCTGTGCACATAAAAAGATAGATAAGGATAAAGCTTCGACAAAGTCCAACTGGGAATTCCTTATTGTGGTATGTCAGTGACCCTGGGTTCTTAGAAGTTATGCTAGAATAGCATATGTTTTGGGAAGTTCTGCCAATCTGGAAAGGCTTTGTGGGCCTGCTGACACTCCCTGTAAAAAGACTTGTCTGGCCAAATGAAGCAAGGCTGATCACACATAAAACAGGCACTAAGTAATTAGTGTTTTGACTGTGGCAACCCAAGAAAATAGAAAATTACAAAATGGTCCTTTGCTTAACAGTAATAGTGGCAGAATAGTAGACAATGAGGCAGAGGATGTTAAGAATCACACACTTTTAATTTTTTTTTTTTAAATTTAAAAAGTGGATTTTATTACCACGGGACTGTCAGGGTACATGCCCAAATCAGACAGTGCTTTGGCACAGACATTGTGCTGCACACACTTTTTAGATAGTCTGCAAACATTGGCTTCTGTTGGCACCAAAAATATGAAATCTTTGTTCAGTGACCAGAAATTTTAATAGGCTAATAGAGGAAACGAAGCATGTCAGTACTGACATTATAAATGAAACCAGAAGATATAAGAAAGTTGCAACTAAATGACAGTTCATAGTTTCTTCTTGTTGTTTTTCGTTTAGTCATGTCCAGTTCTTCAGGATTCTGTGGCCCATAGTACACCAGACCCTTCTGTCCTCCACTATCTCCCAAAGTCTGTCCAACCTCAAGTTAGTTGTTTCCATAATGTGCTCTATATATCTCATCTTCTGCTGTTTCCTTCTCCTTTTGCCTTCCATCTTTCCCAATGTCAGATTCTTTTCCAGCTAGCCCTAGCTTCCCATTATGTAGCTAGAGTGTTTAAGCATTAGCTTCAGTATTTGTCCTTATGAGTAGTCCAAGTTAATCCTTTAAGTAGTGATTGATTTGATCTCCTTGTTATCTAAGAGACTCTCAAAAGGCTTCTCTGGTACCCTAATTCTAAAGTATTGATTCTACATCTCTCAGCTTTCCTTATAATCCACCTCTCACAGCCATACATTGCTACTGGAAAAACCATAGCTTTGACTGTATGGACCTTTGTCAGCAATGTGATGTCTCTGCTTTTTAGTATGCTGTTTAGATTTGCTATGCCTTTCCTGCCAAGGAACAAATGGATTTTTTTTTTAAAAGCAATTGGGGTTAAGTAACTTGCTCAAGGTTACATGGCTAGTCATTATTTATGTGTGGGTGCTCATTTTCTGAGGCCGGATTTGATCTCGGGTCATCCCAACTCCAAGGCTGGCGCTCTTACTCACTGCGCCACCTAGCCAGCCCTTTAGGGCAATTGGGGTTAAGTAACTTGCCCAAGGTTACACGGCTAGGTTTGTGTGGATTAAGTGTCTGAGGCCGGCTCCGAACTCAGGTCCTTCTGACTCCAGGGCCGGCACTCTATTCACTGCACCACCTAGCCGCCCCAACAAATGGCTCTTTAATTTCATGGCTGCAGTTGTTGTCTGCAGTGATCTTTCAGTCTAAGAATATAAAATCTGACACTGTTTCCATTTCTTCTCTGTCTCTTTACCAAGAAGTGATGGGATCAATTGCCATGGTCTTAGTTGTTTTGTTTTTTTGGTGTTAAGCTTCAAGCCAGCTTTTATACTCTCCTCTTTTCACCCTCCTCAAGAGGCTTCCTTTTCACTTTCTGCCCTCAGAGTGGTATCATCTGCATATCTGAGATTGTTCACATTTCTCCTGGCAACCTTAATTCCAGCTTTTGATTCATCCAGCCTGGAATTTCACATGATGTACTCTGCTTATAAGTAAATAAATAAGGTGACAGCATACAGCTTTGTCATACTCCTTTCCCAATCTTAAACCAATCAGTTGTTCCATGTTCAGTTCTAATTGTTGCTTCTTGACCTGCTTCCTCAGGAGCCAAATAAGATGATCTGATACTACCATCTCTTTGAGGACTTGCCACATTTTATTCTGATCCATTCAATCAAAAGCTTTCATGTAGTCAGTGAAGCAGATGTAGATATTTTGCTAGAACTCTTTGCTTTCTCCATAGTCCAACAATTGTTGGCAATTTGATCTCTTGTTTCTCTGTTTCTCTTAAAACCAGCCTGCTTTTCTGGTAATTCTTGGTTCATGTATTGCTGAAGTCTGGCTTGTAGAATCTCAAGCATAACTTTTCTGGCATGTGAAATGAATGCAAATGTTTAATAATTTGACCATTTTTTTTGACATTGCTCTTCTTTAGGATTGGCATGTGGTTATCTTTTCTAATCTAGTGACCACTGTTGAGTTTTCCAAATCTGCTGGCATATTGGAGGAAGCACTTAACAGCATCATCTTTTAGGATTTTAAATAGTGTTAGCTGGAATTCTGTCACCTCCACTAGCCTCATTGTTAGCAATACTTCCTAAAACTCATTTGACTTCATTCTCCAAGATGTCCGGCTATAGATCAGTAATCACACCTTTGCTGTTATCAGTGATGTTAAGATCTTTCTTGTATGATTCTTCTGCATATTCTTGCAATCTCTTCTTAATCTCTTCTATTTCTTTTAGTCCCTGCCATTTTTGTCTTTTATCACACCCATTTTTACATGAAATATTCCCTTCATATCTCTAATGTTCTTGAAGGGATCTTTTGTATTTCCTATTCTATTGTTTTCTTTTATTTCTTTGCATTGCTCACTTAAGCTCTGCTTGCTATTCTCTGGGATTCTGTATTCAGTTGAGTATATCTTTCCCTTTTGCTTTCCTTCTTCTTCTTCTATTTTTTTTTTGTTTTCCTTCTTTCCTCAGTTATTCGTAAAAATTCATCAGATACCTATTTTGCTTTCTTGCTCTTCTATTGCTTTGGAATGTTTTTGTTGCTACCTCCTGCACAGTATTTTGAACCTCTGTCCATAGTTCTTCAGGTACTCTTTCTGTCAGATCTGATCCCTTAAATCTATTCATCATGTCTACTTCATATTCATAAGGAATGTCATCTAGGTCCTAAGTCCATACGGTCTTATGGTTTTCTGTATTTCACATTTTGAGTGTCAGTGAATTTAAATGGACTGGAATGGGTGAATTTAATTCAGGTGATCATTACATACATCTACTACAATGGATAAGAATCCCTTAGAAGAAATGGAGAAGCTCTCAGTCAATGAAAGGATGAAAAAAGCAATACTGCAGTATAATCTCAAAGATTACAGAATGATATCTTTTCAAATCCAAGGCAAACCATTCATTGTCACAGTAATACAAGTCTGTGCTCCAACCACTGATGCCCAGGAGCCCAAAGTTGTGCAGTTCTATGAAGACCTACAATATCTTCTAGAAATAACATCAAAAAATATTACATTCATCATAGGAGATTAGAATGGTGAAGTAGGAAATCAGAAGATAAGTGCAATAACAGGCAGTATACACGGACTTTAGCAGATGGTCAATGCAGAAATCAGATTGATAGCTTGTAATCAGTTAAAACAATACCTGGAGCTGACTGTGTCTGAGATCACGGGCTTCTTATTGCAAAATTCAGACTTGAATTGAAGAAAATTTGCAAAACCATTAGATCATAGGGGTATGATCTAAATAAGAGTTTCTTCTTAAGGAAACAAATAAGTGAGTTTACAGAGTTGGCTTCAATGCCCAAAGGCAATTAGAAACATCATTAGACATATGGTCATTCCTATGTTGTATTAGTCATGATGGGTATAAATAAAAAGACTATCATGAAGATAATTATGATTGCCATTTAAATGGGGACATCAATTACAAAGTGTGAAATAGGGAAATTGTACAAAAATTTTGATATCCTCAAAATGAAATCAACATATATTACAATACTTGGTGACTTGAGTGGGCATGGGGGAAAAGTAAATTTTTTGTTTATTCTGTTGCTTTGAGTTTTTCTAATGTAATAGCTATAATAAAAATAAGACTAATTTCTAGGAGAAAGAAACTTTTAATAGGTAAGTATTTGCTACATATGAAAGATTTGCTATTTTCGTCCAGCTATTGGTAGAGACAGTGTGGCCTAGGAAATAGAGAATCTGCCTCAGAGCCAAAAAGACCAGAGCTTAAGTCCTGGCTCTGACATACTGTGTGTGTGAGCCTGGGCAAGTCATTTAATCTCTCATTGCCCTAGGAAACTGTGTTAGGTGAGAAATTGCAAAGAACATCCCAGCCTGTATTAGAACATTTTTCCTTACCTGGGGGTTCCCTATAGAAATAAAATCATAGGTCTTGTCCTTATCCTCTTATTTTAGACTAACTTAGAGTGCAGATTTTCACAAGTTACTTTTTAAATTTCTTGTTTCATACAGATTTCTGAAATTGCTTTTAACTTGATTGAACTAGTTTTTAGATGCATGTGAACTTGCTTGGCCTACTTGGCTGCAAAAGCAGCTTGGCAGTTAACCCAAGTTTTAATAGGTCAACAACTGATCCTTTTTATAAAGCAGTAGCGCTGCAAAAAGTTAGCTGTTTACTTGTGGCCTTGGCTTACCTAACATATTTTTAGTGACATTTTAACTAGCTCCAGTGGCCTCATTGATGCGGTATGTGTGTCATAGCATAGTTCTAGATTGATTTATCCATATTAGTTACAAGTCATTGTATATCTCATGAGCCAGCTCTAACCCACCATCTGTCAGTATTTTCATACACTGCTGAATAATCAAATTTCAAAACAAATCCCTTGGATTTTGTAGCACAAATATAATTCTGCCTATATTTTCTTCTGGAAATCCATCTCATAAACCTAAATAGCCAAAGATTTATTAATATCATCTCCTAGGCCAGAATTTAATTCAGTTGTTATTCATCTGTTTGATATTATATAAAATGCCATTCTTATAGGTTTAATATAGAAAAATGATGTGATACGTAAAGAGAATTGCATGAAAGGGAAAATATATTAACACTTTTATTTGTACTGACATAAAAGTATAGCATGTGCCATTCAGAAAAAACCTAGCATGTTTTTGCTATTTAAGAATAAAGGTAAACTTGCAGTTTTATTTATGTGGTTTGAATTGACATATACATATATAAATATATCTTTGCTCATGTTACCTAGAAGAAGTTGGAAAGGAAACATACTTTAGGGGCAAAATTCTTGTGAGAGTGGGTAGTACAATATCATTTTAGCTGTGAAATAGACAAAGTTGTTCTCTAAGTTTTGTTTCTTTGCATAGATAATTAAATTTTGTCATTATATACACTATATGCATATATTTTTTGAAATGCTTTAAGTAGCTTAACTTTTTTTTAAACATAATAGAATTCAATCTTTATTTTTATTTTTTTATTAAACAAATGCTTTATTAACTTCTGGTTTACATCATTCATTTCCACCAGATTTTAAGTTACAATTTTCCCCCCATTTTTTCCCTACCCACCACCCCAGAATAGCAGTCCCACTAGATATCCCCTCATCCAATCTGCTGTCTCCCATATCTTCTCTCATACCCCCTTTGACTTTGCCATTAGGGCAAGGTAAATCTCTGAGCTCCAATGTCTGGACATCTTATGAAACATTTAATTTTGAAACTTCGATTTTAAGATCCATTCCCTTCCTCCCTTGTCACCCACTCCCTCTGAGAAGATAAGCAATTCAGTATGGGTTGTACATGTATAGTTACGCAAAACATTACCATAGTAGATATATTGTAAGACTGCTTATATTTCCCTCCCATCCATCTCACCTCCCACCTGGTCCATTTCCTACTTTGATCCTGTCCCTCTTTGATAGTGCGTACTTCCAACCTTCCCTCCCCTCAGAATGCCCTCCCCTCCATCATCCCCCATCTCATTCCCCCTTCCCCTACCCTCCTGCAGGGTGAGATATCCCATTTAGTATGTATGTGATTCTCTCCTTGAGCCAACTTCAATGAGAATATGGTTTTGCCTTTTTGCCTTCCTGTTCTTCCCCTCCCCTGCAACTACTTCCCCTTGCCTCTTCTACATGAGTTTACCCCACCCTGTCTCTCCTCATCTCATCTTGCCACTTTCCTCTCTCACCTCTTAACTTCACCCCTTAAGAATCATCCCTTCCCATCAAATTCAACCTGTGCCCTCTATCCATGTATACCTGTAAACATATGCCCATATACCCTTCTTCAATTATTTTCATAATGAGAAAGGTTTCATCAGTCAGAGTTATTGTTTTTCCATGTAGGCATGTAAATAGTTCAACTTTGATAAGTTCCTTTTGATTTCTTTTCCTTGATTACCTTCTCAAGCATCTCTTGCTTCTTATGTCTGAATGTCAAATTTTCTATTCAACTCCGGTTTTTTCCTCAGGAATGCTTGAAAGTCTTCTATTCCACTGAATTGACCATATTTTCCCCTGAAACAAGATATTCAGTTTTGCTGGGTAGGTGACCCTTGGCTTCAGTCCCAGCTCTTTTGCCCTCTGGAATATCATATTCCATGCCCTTCGATCCCTCAGTGTAGAAGCTGCCAGGTCCTGTGCCATTCTGATTGTGTTTCCACAATATTGAAATTGTTTCTTCCTGGCTGCTTGTAGTATTTTCTCCTTGATCTGGGAGTTCTGGAACCTGGCTATAATATTCTTAGGAGTTTTCTTTTTGGGATCTTTTTCAGGAGGTGATTGGTGGATTCTTTCAACCTCTATTTCCCCCTCTGGGTCTAAAACATCCGGGCAATTTTCCTTGAGAATTTCTTGAAGGATAATTTCTAGGTTCTTTCTTTGATCATGACTTTCAGGTAGTCCAATAATTTTTAAATTATCTCTCTGGATCTATTTTCCAGGTCAGTGGTTTTTCCCATGAGATATTTCACATTGCCTTCTATTCTTTCATTTGTTTGGATCTGTTTAACAGCATCTTGATTTCTCATGAAGTCACTAGCTTCCATTTGCTCCAGTCTAACTCTGAAGGAATGAATCTCCTCATTGAGCTTTTGAGATTCTTTTTCCATCTGGCAAATTTGGTTTTTTAAGTCATTCTTCTCCTCATTGCCTTTCTGAGCCTCTTTTGCCATTTGAGTCAGTCTATTTTTTAAGGTGTTATTTTCCTTAGTCAGGCTGTTGACTGTCATTTCATACTTTTCTTGCATCTTTATCATTTCTCTTCCCAATTTTCCCCCCACTTCTCTTATCTGCTTCTGAAGGTCCTTTGTGGCCTGTAGCCAGCTTGTATTTTTGTTTGGGGCTTTTGGTGCAGGAGTTGTGACCTCACAGTCCTCCTCCATGCTTTGATCCTCTTTGCCTCTAAAATAGGAGTCCAATGTTGAATTTTTCTGTTTATTTTGTTTCTTTTGCCTAGGCATGTTTCCACTTAATTACTTGATTTTGGGGCTTGTTGCCACAGTAGGGCTCTGCCACCAGACAGGAGAGCCTCTGTCCCAAATGTGGGGTCTTCACAACTTCCACCAGTTGGGTGGCCTCTGTAAAGCCTCCACCCACTCTGGCAAATTGGATACCCACCCCAAATTTCCCCCCCAGACCACAATCCAGATCCAGGCAGTTTAAAGCAGGAGCGATTAACCCCCAGACTGATTGCTGGATCTCTCTACAGTTCGCAGACCAGGAGCTAGAGCCACCACTGATGCTGCAAAATGGCTTTTGTGCCATGTTTCTTAAGCAGCTTTTTGCCCCTAGGGGAGGAAGCCCATGCGTTCCCCAATTACTGGTCCCAAAGTCCATAGGGCACTAACCTCTCACTTTGTCCTAGGCATATCTGTGCTGATAATTCTGGAATCGCCACAGCTGCTGCTGTTCTGGGGTCCCTCCAGCAGGCTGCTGGCCCAGCTGCCCTAGGGCTAAAACTGAGGCTTATGTGGGCCTGGGCTCAGCTTCCAGAGCATGCGCTGTCGGTTCCCAGCACGGTGTGCTGCCTGCTCTCAGAGCGCTGCACTCGCCGCTCCCTGCAGGGCTGCTGAGTTCTCCTCAGCAGGAGGTTAGCTTCTCTGTGTAGTTCTGTGGGTGCTGGGGCTCCAGAAGTTGTTCAGAGTCCCCTTTTACATTATTTGGAAGTTGTGTGGGGCAGAGCACCTTGGAAGTGCTGTTTCTACTCTGCCATCTTGGCTCTGCTCCCTAGAATTCAATCTTTATCCCACTCTGATAAGAAATACTGACTCCTAAATGGTTTTGCTCAAAACTATCAGTAGTTACAGAATAAATTGACTAAAGTTGAAATTGATCTATTTAGAATAATACTCATAAAAGATAAATTAAGGGATGGTTTTAAAAAGGGAGAAGGGGGAGAAAGACACCAAAATCCTTTGATATATCTTTCTCCTAGCAGTTAATGTTTATTATATTTTACTACCTGACTGTGTTGGGTATCAATTCTTTAACCTTCACGCTTGTATTTTGAAAAAGAGTGTTTTAGAACTTTCATAGCCATAGTTCAGTCTAGAATCTGAGAAAACTAAAGAATCCCACACAGCTATCTATAGCTCAGGACTTAAGTCAGGTATAACCTAGAGCCAATTTTTAGATGCTATAAAGCTACCATGAATTTCAGTGTACATGGTTCTCTACAGATGGAAAAGACCTCAGCATACATCTCTCTGCCTCCCTCATTTACAGATTCAAAAACCTGAGGCCCAGAAAGGATGTAATTTTCCCCAGGGTCACATAGGTAACAGTAGCCAAGGCTCAAATGATTGCAGGTCCTTTGCACTGTTGCATTCTTCCATGTGGTTAGTTAGCTTATGTCTAGTTGGAGTAAAGTTGATACCTAGGGCTTGATACTACAAGCACTGAAATGTTGAGAAATCCAGTGGCCTTCTCTCAGTTCTCAGCCTTGATTACACTGAATCTTTTGACACTGTTGACCACTTCTGCTACAGGGGTTACTTTTCCCCCTTTTGACCTTAACAACACTGCTTTCTTCTGGTTCTTAACTACTTTGTGCCTAAGTTTCTTTATCTGTAAAATGAAGGGATCAACTTGTTTACCTCTGAGACCCCATCCAGTTCAAAATCTTTGATCATGTGATTCTTTTGTTTTATAATTCCTTCTTATTCTCCTTTGCTAGATCACTGTGGGTATTATGTTATGCCAAGGCTCTGTCCTAGGTCTGATTCTCCCTCTAAATCTTCTGTTGATTTTTATCAGCTTCCATTCATTCAGCCGACATTAAGCATATATTATACCAAGTGCTGTGTTATGTATTAGAGATATAAAGACCAAGCAGAATATTTTCTACCTTCAAGGAGTTTGGGGCAGCTAGGTGGCACAGTGGATAGAGTACTAGGCCTGCAGTCAGGAAGACTTCTCTTCATGAGTTCAAATATGACCTCAGACACTTAGGAGTTGTGTGATCCTGGACAAATTACTTAACTCTTTGTCTCAGTTCCTCATCTGTAAAATGGATGGAGAAGGAAATGGCAAACCACTATAGTATCCTTTCCAAGAAAATTCCAATTGGACTCATGAAGAATTGGACGTCATGAAAAAATGACTCAAAAAATTGAAGGAGTTCTCATTCTACCACAAAGAAACATGTACTCAGATAATTGAATACCAAATATATAAAAATAAACATAAAGTACTTTTTGGGGGTGGGACTATAAACTGTGGTGTAAAAGAAAGGAAGTTCAGTATTCTAGTAGAGAAGGTAAAGAGTGATTGTGTTCCAGGCCTAGGCTTCCTAACAGTGGTGATTAGAATGTCATGTACAGGGAACAGCAAGTAATAATAATAGTTTATCAACTAGAATATTTGTTAGCCAAAATAACCATTCTAGATAACTATTATTTATTTGATGACTCTGAAATCTCTGACTAGTTAAAATTCTAAAGCTACATCCTCCTAATGAATTCACTACAAGTTCTCCTCCAGTGTATCGGTATAGTATGGTATGGTGGGTGCCCTTGAGTTCTAGAAGGTTGTGCCAGCAAAACACAAACTCTGGCAGGTCCTACCAAGCTGGAAAGTCTTCACATTTGGGCCTAGTGACAAATGTAGACCTGGTCTTCTGGCTCCAGATCCAGTGTTCTCTCCTTACACTATGTTACCTCTGAAGGCATTATCAGTAATCATTAATAATGACAAATATGAGAAATATAAAGAAATAGAGACACATTCATATCAAATTGTGGAAAAATGAAGATGGTAGAATCAGAAGAACAAACTACATTGACAAGATTATATAAAAACAGCAAAACGTGTAAGCAAACAAATGACAGAGAGAATTAGCAGCAGACACAAAGGCAATATTTTTAAGAGATTGTTTTCAAATATAAATAGACCTGATTATATAGTTTTATTAAATGTTATACATTATTTTATTTACATTTGAAATTTTCATTCTTTACACTAATTTTTTTTAATTCCATGATTTCATCACTGTGGGTATACTCCTGTCACTGGTACAAATCACATGCCTTTCCTGACCACCACAAACTATTGTCTCTCTTACAAAATTACTTTGTTTATACTTAGTGTAGGTACATGTTTCCCAGGACAGAATGTAAATTCCTTGAGGACAAAGACTATTTGAGTTTTGCCTTTTGTATCCCCAGTACCTAGCACTATACCTGGCATATAGTAGACACTTAATAAATCCTTGAATGATGACCTGTGTATCTGTCCAGTGTGGATCAAATAGGATATTTATAAATCTTATAGTACAATGTCTGACATATAGTAGATGCTTAATAAATTATCGCTTCCTCTCTCTCCTCCCCCCTTTTCTGCCTTCTCTCCCTTCCCTTTCCTCCATTCCCTGTACTCCCTCCAAGTACCAGCCTAGCCAACTGCAGACAACTCCTCTTCAGAAAAGTTGGCTTTCAGGTAGATTATTTTGGCCACAGAAACTAGCCAAGTGAAGAAAATATTCACATTGAAGAAATTTTTAAATTACCTCTCCTGGATCTGTTCTTTCTATTCCTTCTATTCCTATCTATTCTATTATCTATTCCTTCTATTCTTTCATTTGTTTGGATCTGTTTAACGGCATCTTGATTTCTCATAAAGTCATTAGCTTCCATTTGCTGCAGTCTAACTCTGAAGGAATGAATCTCCTCAGTGAGCTTTTGAGATTCTTTTTCCATCTGGCAAATTCAACTTTTTAAGGCATTCTTCTCCTCATTGCCCTTTTGAGCCTCCTTTGCCATTTGAGTTAGTCTATTTTTAAGGTGTTATTTTCCTCAGTCAGGCTGTTGACTCTCATTTCATACTTTTCCTGCATCCTTCTCATTTCTCTTCCAAATTTTTCCTCCACTTCTCTTATTTGGTATTTAAAATCCTTCTTAAGGTCCTCTGTGGCCTGTAACCCACTCATATTTTCATTTGGGGCTTTTGGTGCAGGATTTCTGACCTCACAGTTCTCCTCCTGTTCCATGCTTCAATCCTCTTTGCCCCCAAAATAGGAGTCCAATGTTGAAATTTTCTGTTTATTGTTTCCCTTGCCTAGGCATGTTGCCACTTAATTACTTGGTTTTTGGGCTTGTTGCCACAGTAGGACTCTGCCACCAGACAGGGGAGCTTACGTCCCAGACGTTGGGCTCTTCACAGCTGCCGGAGGTATTAGTTGGGTCGCCTCTGTGAAGCCTCCACAGCTCTGGCAAGCTGGATATATACCCCAAAACCTCCACCACAGACCGCAATTCAGATCCAGGGAGGCTAAAGCAAGAGTGATTACCCTCCAAGAGTGATCACTAGATCCTCCTACAGTTCGCAGGCTAGAAGCTGAAGCTGCAACTGATGCTGCAAAATGGCGTCTGTGCCGTGTCTCCTCAGCCGCATCTCGCCCCCAGGGGAAGAAGCCTGCCGCGTTCCCAAAATACTGGTCCCAAAGTCCATAGGGCACTAACCACTCACTTTGTCCTAGGCATATCTGTGCTGATAATTCTGGAATCACCACAGCTGCTGGTGTTCTGGGGTCCCTCCAGCCTGCTGCTGGCCAGGCCGCCCTGGGTCTAAAACCGTGACTCAAGCTGGCCTGGGCTTGGCTCCCAGAGAGCTACAGTGTCGCCTCACAGAGCGCTGCGCTGGCCGTTCCCTGCAGGGCTGCTGGGCTGTCCTCAGCGGGAGGTTAGCTTCTCTGTGTCGTTCTGTGTGCTGGAGCTCCAGAAATTGTTCAGAGTCCACCTTTTACATGGTTTAGAAGTGGTGTGGGATGGAGTGCCATGGAAGTGCAGTTTCTACTCTGCCATCTTGGCTCTGCCCCCCTGAGTTTGAGATTTTCTGAGGGTCATACAGATAGGTAATAAGTATCAGAAGCAGTATTTGAGCCCAGGTCTTATCACTCCAAATTTATTGTTCTTTTCAGTTCTTTTTCCAGTCTCCATCCCTTGATGTAGGCTGTTTGTTCCATGTGTCTGAAATGTACATCCAGTTTTCTGGGTGTTAAGTAAAACCTCAAAACTGTTTCTTTTAATATTAATGCTTTGGTTGTTGGTAGTCTGCAATTCTTTTGAGATTTGGTTCTTATTCTATAAGCATTACTATGTACTTACTTTAAGAGATAGCATGATATAGTGTGTGGAGAGCTCAGTTCAAGAAGATCCAGGTTAGAGTCATGGTGGCTTTGTAACCCTTAGCTAGTCACTTAAGCTGTCAGTGTTCCAAGATAATTCTCCAAAACTCCAAAGTTGGTAACTTGTATAGTTTCCTCAGCTGGGAGTTCCTTTTATTTAGCACAGTGTGTGGCATATAAGCAGGCCTTAATAAATACTTTTGACTTGACCATCTCTATGTGCTAGACACTATGCTAGGTACTGGAGATACAATTTTAAAAAGTGAAGTCCTCTCTGTCTTCAAGGATCATACATCCTTCTAGAATATAATTTTCTTAAACTCTCTAGCTTCTTTCAAGACTTAGGTCATTGACTAATTCCTGTAGGAGACCCTTCCTGATCCTCCTAGTTTTTAGCACACCATTCTTCCTCATATTATCTTACATTATTAATTTTTCTGTTTTATCCCCTAGTAGAATTGAAGCTACTTGAAGGGAAGGGCTCCTTTTCTTTTTTTTGTACCAGTATTTAGTGCAGCAGGGTACATGGGAAGCATTTTATTAGCATTTGTGGAATTGGATTACTACAGAATAAGAAATGTGACTATGTAAAGAGCACAGGAGTTTCACTAAAACTTTCAGTAGGCAAGGATTTATGTTGTATTGGTATGGGAACTCTACTAGGGTAGATTAAAACTAATCTTTTGACTTTGAAGATATGTAGGGTGATGTATGAAATTTCAAACAGTTGTCAACTGGTTGTGGTGATCCATATAGCAGAGATGAGATTAGAACTCAGGACTCTGAGTACTTTGGCTGCCATACCGTGCTGCACCTTAAAATATTGTTCATTATTTTTTTGTGGCTGTTGAATTTATTTTAATACATGAAATTTAAACAGTTATGCTGACCTATTAGGAATTCAGTGGAAAAAAATTGTAAATACTTTAATTCAGTTACAATGTTAGGTTAACCAGGGACCTGACTCTTGAATGAAAGACTTTCATTCCAAGAAGATTTAGGTACCACTACTAATAGGCATCCATGTTGGAGAATTGAATCATCTTGGATATAGTTTATTTAAAGGGGACAAATTGGCATATGTAAAACATTAATAGTGGACTTTAATGCATTACAAAAATATATCAGACCTTGCTCTCAACTTAATATATACTGTGACTTTATATTTCTAATAGTTTTTTTTTTAATGATCTCATAAGAAAAAAAGCTCATTTTTTCAAATGAGCTTTCCATTGGGGCGGCTAGGTGGTGCAGTGAATAGAGCAGGAGCCTTAGAGTCAGGAGGGCCTGAGTTCAAATCCGGCCTCAGACACTTAACACAAAACTAGCTGTGTGATCTTGAGCAAGTCAGCAAGTCACTTAACCCTAATTGCCCTACTTTCCCCTCTTCAAAAAGCTAAAAAAACAAAAACCCCCCAAAAAAATGAACTTTCCATTTTTGCAGCATTTATATTTTTGTCTTTAGTGGCCCGGCTAATTCATGCAAATCTAGTATGATGGAATACTGTATTAGCTTTCAGAAGGGGTGCTGACGTGTCCTAGAATAGGCAGTCCATGGTACAGAGCATTGGTGATCTTGTTGTCTAGAGCCTCTATAACTCATGTTTTGTGAAATAACTTTGGTCTCTTGTCAGTTCTGGTAGTAGTAGCTTCTTATGGGTTGTAGATTATTTCTAAACCAACAGATAACACCATCATAGATGTACACATAGTGAAATAGAACTATAATGTACAGGTTCATAACAGATATGCAAATACGGAAAAGAGTGAGAATGTGATAGTAAACAAAAATGCCAAAATAAGTGTTTATATTCAAATTTCCTATATGTAGTCATGATATAGGCTAAATATAGGCTATGATAATGCTTATGACTTTCCTTATACCTGAAATTGATCAACAGAAAATGGAATAAACATAATTTTAATATATTGGCAGTCTTTTGATAAGTAAATAGTAGCATCAGATGAAATAAAGGCCTTATTTTGGTAAAGCAATAATCAAAATATGGGGCCTTTCTATTCATAATGATTTGCACTCCTAAGCTACCTAATTCTTCTTCTTTTATTTTTTTTCTCTTTTCTTTTTGGAGGAGGGAAGGTAGGGCAATTGGGGTTAAGTGACTTGCTGACTTGCTCAAGATCACACAGCTAGTTTTGTGTTAAGTGTCTGAGGCTGGATTTGAACTCAGGTTCTCCTAGGTCATGCTCTATTCACTGCACCACCTAGCTGCCCCTAAGCTGCCTAATTCTTGATAGAATTAAAAGAATTATAATGCAACTGTGTACCAAAGAATTGGTCATTAGTCAATCAGTTCACTTCTTCCAGAACACTCTGTTTTGTCCTTTTAGTACAAAAACGAAAAGACAAGATGCACTTAGGTTTTCCTTTATTTTTCTCTTGTTTAAATTATTCAGTTTGTAACTACATTAATATCTAAACACATAGCACTAAAGATCCATTGCTTTGGTAGAAAATCTGGATAATTTATTGAAAAAAACTAAATAGAAAAGGAAAACATAAGAGAGTATACACTTCTATGAAAATAATAATGTTTACCATCTGTTTTTGAAGAGATTAATCGTAAGTGCTCCTTTGTATATTTGAGTTGCTAAAAGGACCAGAACAAATGGATAACTTATATTTGTTTCTTGTATTTTCTCACTTAGTCTTTGGAACAATGTCATATTACTGAAAACTGTACAGATTACTTAGAGCTTTTTGTTAATTGTGATATTTTCCTTCTTTGAATTTTTTGGAAAGAGCCAAAAACTCATTAAAGAAATTTTAGTAGGGGAAGGTAGGTGGCGCAATGAATTAGAGCACCAGCCCTGGAGTCAGGAGGACCTGAGTTCAAATGTGGCCTCAGATACTTAACACTTACTAGCTGTGTGACCTTGGGCAAGTCACTTAACCCCAATTGCCCTGTCCTCCCCCCCTCCAAAAAAATTTCTTTTAGTGGAACCCCCAAACTTTTTCATATTGAAATATTCAGAATGTTTATGGAGACATCAGTTTCAAATTACATTTTTAAAAAAGGCTACTGTAAAAAGATACTGGAAATAGTATAATAACAGTTAAGTATTAAGACATGAATGCTTTAACTAGTATAGTTTATTAGCGAAATTATTGTATTAGATCACATTGACTGAAAAACATTAATCAGCCCATTTCTAGTTCTGTGATTATATATATGCTTGACAAAAAAAAAAAGCCTCAACAAAACTGCTTTATTTCTTGGCACTTAAGTGGCTGCAGCAAAGTTTGGAAGGTTTCCACTTTTGATTTCTATCTCCCTACTCTGTCTAGGCCCAGACTTTCTGAGTGCAGATGTGTGGTTTGTTTTCCCCACAGCTATGTTTTTAATTTACTCTGCTTTTACGAATTTCAAGTAGCAAAATATTGTCCCCTAAGCTTGTTTTAACAGTATGACTTAATAGTATATTTCAGAATTGTCTCATGTCTTTATAAAGAATGTGTTATTTTATAAAAGAGATGTTTCATTTTTCCCTTTGTGACTTTGTTATCCAGGTTTTCATTTTTAGTTATTGCTTCAGTTTTCTTCCTTAGATAACATGATTAACCATTTTAAATTATTAATTAAATCACTGTCATGTGAGTATATAGTATCTTTTATTTTCCACCATGTTCACCTATTCTGTAATCTGCATAGGAAGATGACAAATTTTTTGTTATAGTTGTGTCAGAACCTCAGTAATGATTGTGCTTCTTATTATTGTCTCAATCACATTTCAGCATTTTGCTTAATTAATATACTAATCAGAATTGTCTAAATAGTACATTAGCATGTAATAGGCTAACCATCAAAGTAGGTCAGTGGGCCACTAGGTTATTAGGCCAACACATCTCCAAAAACAAAACAACCCATTCCTGAGTTAGTTTTACATCTTACATTAATATGAAAATAGAATCCTTTTACTTTTTTAAAGCCATGTAACATTCCATAGTTTGTTATATACACGTAACTTCATGTGTGTATATACATATGCAGACATATGCTTATGTATGTGTGTGTATAGTCATATATATGAAAATATGGTCTCTGTCTTCTAGGAGTTAGCAGTTCTAATTAGTTCACATCTAAAGATGTTCCCACAGGTTGGATTAGGTAGGCCTGTTGTTATTTTTACATCAGTTGTTATTCTTATATTTGATAACCATTTGGTGTCATTAATCTGTGTGCTAGGTTCATCTGCTTATATAAATTTGGAAGGTGGTATCATTAATCAAACGCTATAATGTCACTTCCTGCTTTGTCAACTTCTTGTTTTTTCCCTGTTGCCTGACAAAGCTGTGGAGACAGTAGGTACTTGGATATTTCTTAACTTGAGATAAATTAGTAAATTGGTAGCACATAGTTTGAGCCATATTTTCTTACCTTTAAAAAAAAAGAATGTAGAATTAAATCACATAGTCTGCTTAAGTCTCTTTCTTGGTATTAGAGAGTCATGTGGTTAAAAAAATGAATTTCTTTTAAATAAGTTATTTTGAGTGGATCTACACTGAGCCTAAATTTTTTACTTATGTATAATTATTTGGGTTTTATCTTCTCTTATTCGGGTAGTTTTATTTTTTGTACAAAAATTATTAAATTTCAAATAATGGTATATAAAATACCCAATTATTATAAACAGACTTTGTCATTGTGTTTTAATCTATGCTTGTGGAACACACAGGCAGATTCACATTCTGGGCATCGGAAAAGTGGCTGTTTTTATTTGGTTTTATGACAGCTTCTTTTTGAAAGTTAAATCATTCTCATATTCTTCTTCCTGGTTTTTTTTTTTTAAACAGCACTTGGAGATTTGATAACATGCTACAAAGAACACTGAGCCTACATTTTCCTGAAGAATTCATTTAAAAGGTCTCAGAAGTACAAGAGGTAAAGAAAGGGCTGGCACAATGAGCTACAATGTTCTAGCAAAATTATATTGATTGATATCTCTTCTGAAACAGTTAAAGAGATATGTATTAACTATTTTCAATAACATTCAGAAGCTTTTATTAAACACCTCAAAAATTCTAGGCATTGTACTATATGCTAGGGAGCATTCTTGCACTGAAGGAATTTAACATTCTATGGAAAGTTGGGGTGGGGAAATTAAGTTTTTTTGGGAGGGGGGAAAGCAAGGCAGTTAGGGTTAAGTGACTTGCCCAAGGTCACACAGCTAGTAAGTGTCAAGTGTCTGAGGTTGGATTTGAACTCAGATCCTCCTAACTTCAGGACCAGTGCTCTATTCATTGCACCACCTAGCTGAACCCCCCCTTCCTTTTTTTCATGTTGAAATTCATTTATTCAAGAGGTAAGTAGTTGTAAAGTGAGTTTATGAACATAGACAATTAAAGGTCCAGAGTCCTTTGCTTCCCCACTTCCATTCAGCAAGTGGACTAACACAGGGAACTACAACATGTCCAAGTTAAAAAGACTCCTTAAAATTATTAGGATAATAATTTCATATAGTTAAAAAAAAACAAAACAAAACTGGAAGGCAATTTAACCCTGTTCTAGAAACAAAGGCCAGGTAATGAATATCTCAACCTGTACTTTCCACTATCCTGCTCCACCACCCAAGAAAGAAAATTACATGCAGGCAGGCTTCCATATGCCCTTGAGGTAGCAATCTAAATCCAGGAGTTCCTTGTAGTTCTAGGTTATTCTGAGTTTACCCCTTCCTCCCTTCTAGGATAGGAAGCCAGTCTCTAGTTTTTTTCTGTGCTTATACACACACTGCTATCCAACTAATATAGATTAAAATTAACTACTAACTCTGATTTAGTATTTAGTATTCCCCCTTGAAGTGGTTAAACAGATTTTGTCAAAGTAAATACAAGGTAAATTCTGGCAGGAGGGAGATAGTAGCAACTGGAAGAATTAATTAATAAGGACTTCAGGTAGGAACTGGTGTTTGAGCTAAATTTTGAAGGAAACTAGGGATTCTGAGAGGCAGAGGTAGGAAATAGGGAGTTTATTCTAAGTATAGCCTGTGCAAAGGAATAGAGATAGAGATGTAATGTGAGGAACAGCAAGTAGGACCCTTTGGCTGCTCAATAGAGTGTGTGAAAACATAACGTCTCGTAATGATGGTTTGATGAAAGGTTCTAACAAAACCCAGCTCCTCTAAGAAAGTGTTATTTGGTAAGCATTTATTAAATGTTTATTATGTGCCAGGGACTGTGCTAAGCACTGGTAGTGGGGGAGAGAATGAGGTCCCTGCTCAAAGAGCTCACATTTTAATGGGAAAGACAACATGCAAAAACATATGTACATAAAAATATATTCTGGACAAACTGGAGTTAATCTCAAAGGGAAGGCACTAGCAGAAGTAGGGTTAGGGGAGTGTTGTGGGGAGACCAGGAAAGAACTCCTGTAGAAGCTGATATTTGAACTGAGTCTTGAAGTACTGTAGCAGCAAGCACCCCAATATCCCCAGGGTAGCTGCCAATATAGGTTCTTAGATCTGCTTTTGTAAAGGAAAGCAACTCAAAATGGGTTAACAAGCTTACTTTAATCAAACAAACACACATTACCTAGTTCAGGGGAAAAAGGTCAGCACCCCAAACTTCAGAGTTACAGAACTTCAGAGTTACAGACAGGCTTCCAAACTGTCCCAACATTACATACATCAATACCAAATCACAGTTACCAGAGAGGGAAGCATCAACATCTGGGTTTTCAATGCCGGGGGGCTCTCAACAACGGCTTCCAAGAGTCTCATCTGGTCAAATCACACAACACTTCTCAAAGTGAGCCCCAAAGCAAAGCCTCTCCTCAGGGCTTATATAGCCTTCTCTTGGCTCAGAGAATGTAACAACCTCCTTGACCCACTGCCCAATCACAAAGTATCAAGGTGTGGGCTTTCCTGAAAAAACAAGCCTCCCACCACAGACTCCAGGTGCACTTAAGCTAGGGGCAGGGAAGATCTTTAAATCTGCATTTCCATTACAAGTACAAAGAAAGACGTACTGGAGGGAGAATCGTTAAGGCATGAGAGACTTTGGAAAGGCGCAAAGTCAGGAGATGGGAATGTGCTAGGTGAAGGCCAGCGAGAATGTGGAATACATGGAGAGAAACAAAGTATAAGAAGACAGGGAAGATAGAAGAGTCCAGGTTGCAAAAGGATTTAAATACTCCACAGCATTTTATATTTGATCTTCAAAGTAGCAGAGAGCCATTGAAGTTTGTTGAGTAAAGATATCATATGGTCACTTTGGCAGACACATAGAAGATAGACTGCAGTGGAGAGAGACCAAACAGAAGTTGTTTACAATATTCTAGATGGGAGGTGATGAGTACCTGCCTCATTGTGGTGATTGTGTCAGAAGAGAAAGCGGGATATGGATGAGAGATTTTGTGAAGGTAAAATGATAAAATTTGACAACAAATTGGATATGTGAGATGAGTATGAGTGAAAAATTTAGGATGACACTGAGTTTAGGAGCTTGAGTAACTAGAAAGATTGGAGATGATAAGAGGGGGCAGGCTGCTGGAAAGGATAGGGAAGGGATAGAATCAAGAATGCATATAGACATATTTGCTTTGATAAGGAGGAGGGCCCCATCTTCATAAAAAGATGAGGTGAAGGAGGAATTAGTTGGGGAAGGTAACTGAGAAATGTGAGATGAGAAGGGAAGAAGAGGGATGCTCTAAATACCCCAGTAGAGGTGACAAGGGTGCCAAATGAATTAATGCTTCAGTAAAATCAAAGAGCCACATTAATTAGCACTTACATCTAGTCTAGGACTGCACAACATGTCTGAAAGCTTGTGGGCATTCTAATTGAAGGGTCTTTGGGCGGTGGTGGTGATGCCCCTGAAGCCAGGAAGATCTGGGACTAAACTGGGACTAAAACTTGTTGGAACCACAGGAGGGGAAAAAGCCAGCTCTGAGGCTCACACCCAGTCTTGTCTCAGGGGATAAAGCCAGTTCCTGATAGGTGACTGCAAAAAGATAGGGGGCTGAGGTCCCCTGGCAGCATTTACCTATGGACCCTCCAGGAGGCCTAAAGCCAGGATGATCTGATCTCTGATATTTGGTTGTATCCTGTCTGGGATGTCCCAGGAATCAAAGCCAAATTATGATAGGAGACAGAGATGGGGCAGGGGCTAGCAAGTATTTTGAGCCACCAGGGGACTGAAGCAAAATCTGAAAATGAGGCAGAAGACAGAGCCTGATCCCAGGCCTAGGATCAGATTCCTGTCTTAGGCCAAGGCTTTGTAATAGGGTATAGAGGAAGATCAGGACCCAGTCACTCTATTCTGAATTGCAGTAAGATGATATCAGAATTTGGGCTTCAATGGGTAAATAACCAGGGCCTAGACACCCCATCCAAAAATTCAAGCAGAATATGGAAATGGCAAAAAGTCCCAATTCAGTAATATATGCATAGAGATGATAATGGAGGCCATGAGAGCTGCTAAAGTTACCAAGTGGAGAGAATAGAGACTAATACTATTCCATACAAGGAGAGTCAGATGCTAGACTTATCTATTAAAAATAATATCATATTATTCTTAAAGATAGACTTTTGTATGTGTAGTAAGCAAATAAAATGGGCTAATTTCTTTCTTTGATTTTTTTTTTTTTTTAGTAACCTCTGCTGTAAATTGTTTGGGAGTAATATCACCTTTCCATGAGTATTTAGAAAGATAAATTTTTGTTGAGATTTATATAAGGCCTGTGCCATTAATGACTTCTGTTGTCATAAGACAGTAATGTAGTGTTTACTCAGCTGGTGAGTTCTACTACTGGATGACTTTGAGCTCAAGTTCCTTACATAAAAAGCTTTTAATTTCTGGAAGTAACTTCATCTTTTATGATTAGTAAATTTTAGATCCTAATAACTGGAAATAATTTTCCCTCTCAATTTTAAAAAGAATATTATTTTATCAGACTTTACTTAAGATCAAGGTTTTGTTTTTATTAAGCAAATAAAAACCTAAAAATATTAACATAGACTTGTTAATGTTATGTACAAGGAGATGGGTAGACTATGGAGATAGTCTTTCTTGACATATATATATATATATATATGTCAGATTAATTCTTTAAGAAAATTATTTTTAAAAATTTTATTATGATTTTAACAAACCTAAATAAATGTAGATATTGGGGAGGCTAGGTAGCACAGTGAATAGAGTGGAGTCAGGCCCTGGAGTCAGGAGGACCTGAATTCAAATTCGGCCTCAGACACTTAACACTTAATAGCCGTGTGACCTTGGGCAAATCATTTAACCCCAATTACTTCCCCCCCCCCCCAAAAAAAGTGGCTATTTCAGTAGATAAGGAACAGATAAAAGGGTTATATGTGAAGTTGTTCACATTCACTTTTAACTTAATTTTATAATTTGTTTCTAAGCATTTATTAATTTTAATATGATAGTAACAAAACTGGTTTTTCTGTCTTTTAACTTCTAAGCTTTCATATACTTTTTCCTGTATTTTTCTAATGTTTCACTGATGCTCTTTTCTTCATTTCTTTTTTTTTAATCACTCTTGCTACTCACTAAATCTTCTCCCTTTGCCCCTCCCTCCACCAAAGCCTTCCCTTATATAAGAATAGCAAAATAAAACAAATCAACACCCTTTTATGTCTATAATTGTATGTCAGATGTTATTACTATTACACTTTCTGGTGAAATGTGTGCCTGGATAGCATCCCAAAAGAAAGTTCCTCTAACACATTCCTTTCACCACTTTGCTTGGTTAACTTTCAGTTGATACTATCTTGGGGAATATAGGGTAATCCCTTTTATTTAGACTAACAGCTGGGCCCTTTCACGTCTTATAGTGTTTGCTGTTGCCTTGCACACATACAGACAGCCAGTTCAAAATGTAAAGAAAACCACTACGCATTAGAATTTCTGAATAAAAGCTATGTAGTAGATGGAGCACTGATTTGGGAATCAGAGAACCAAAATTTCAAAAATTAAGCCCATAGCATACAGCCCACAGGCCATTTGCAGCCCCCAAAGGATTTTGGACAACTGTCACATGACTTATGGCTACCAACCATCTTCAGTCTGTCTCTTAAGTCACTAGAGGGCCGTCTGTTGTGCAGGTCCACTTTAAATCATCAAGCATTTATGAAACTTATGTGTCAGGTATGGTGCCATGTGCTGGAGATACAACTATAATAGCAAAACAGTCTCCATCTTCAGGGAAGTTATATTCTGAGGAGGAAGACAGCATATACATCTGAAGCTATATTCCAGATAAATAAAAGTAGATAAAAGGTAACCTTAGAAGGGAAGATGTTAACTAACAATTAGTGGACTCCAGAAAGGCCTTCTACTGAAGGCAGTACTTGAGCTGAGTCATGAGGAAAACCAGGGATTCTGAAAGGTAGAGGTGAGGAGGGAGAGCATTCCAGGCTTGAGGGACAGCCAGTGCAAAGGCATGGAGACAGAAAAAGAGTGGCATGTGTGAGGAATAGAAATCTGGTTAATAATGACTGAGTGCATAGAGGGGAGTAATAGGCAAAAAGACTAGAAAAGAAGAAAGAAGTCAAGTTGCAGAGAGTTTTCAATGTAATAGAGAGTGGATGGTATTTGATTCTAGGGGTTTTAGGGAACCACTGAGGTTTGTTAAATAGGGGATGACATGGTCAGACAGGTACATTTGGAAGATCAGTCTGACAGCTAAGTGGAGACATAACTAGAATGGGGAAATAAAGAAATGGGACTATTACAATAGGCCAGGCAAGAAGTGGTGAGGGTTTGAACAAGAGCAGTGACTGTGTGAAGAGGCATTCGGGAGATATTATGGAAGTAGGAAGACTTGGCAAGATTTTGGTGCGAGATATGGCAACTGATTGGATAATGTAGATAAGGGGAATGAGGATTCAAGTATGATACTGAAATTGAAAACCCATGTGACGTCCTCTTTCTCCTCCCCCCCTCGCTTTTCCTCTCGTTCTCTATCCCTCTCTCTCGCTCTCTCTCCCTATCTCTCCCTCCTCTCCCCCTTCCCCTTTCCCCTCCTCCCTCCCTCTCTCTCTCTCCCCCTTCCTCCATCTCTCTCCTCTCTCCCCCTCTCCTCACCCCCTTTCCCCTTCCCCTTTTCCTTCCCCTCCATCTCCATCTCTCTCTCTCCATCTCTCTCTCTCTCTCTCTCTCTCTCTCTCTCTCTCTCTCTCTCTCTCTCTCTCTCTCACCGCCTGTCGAAGAACCCTGTGAAGTTCTCGTGCGCTTCTGTCAATCACTGCCAGCACCTCCCTTCATTCATTCATTCATTCATTCTCGGGGTTCCAAGCCTCTGGAGCTAGGGAGGACAGCAGAGGCCATCCAGCCCATCCCGTAGACTAACAGGCATCCTTGTATCCCCCACTGAAGGCGCTCAAGCATTAGCTTAGAGAGTCCCAGTTATGGGGAGCGCTGGCTGCCCATCCTACATGCTCACTCCTTTACCAAACATTGATTAAGCCCCTACTGCTTAAAGCATCTTGATTGGGCGGGGCATAGGGGACTGGCGAAAGAGAGTAAAGATCTAAAAACAAACAACTAACTCCTGCCCTCCTCCAGGGATGTAGTAGTGAGGAATGGAACCCTAACCTAGGTTACTTTCATGTATAATTGACATACCGTCATTAAGGGGAATAGCCCTCTTGGAGAAGGGGCCCTGACACCCTCTGCCAGTACCATCACCACTGCCACCACCAACCACAGAGGAGCTGCCACCCTTCCAGCAGATAAAATGGAAGTAAAGGATCTGATTATAACCTGTGAAAATAAGATGCAGACAGAACTTGACCCTATCTACCCCCAGCTGGTGAAATGGTACATCCTTCTATCCTCCCTGGATCTCCCAGGTGAAATGCCCCTTGATCTACTCAAGCAGGAAAAGGCCCAGATCTCCCCAGGGAGCTCCAGCCAGCACTTCCCAACTCAGAAAGATATAGATTATGCCCAGATAATACAAAACTCTGAGAAGAAGTTGGACTCTCACTTGCAGTTGGGAGCATCTTTTTGGAACCAGGCTCCCCAAAGGCCCCCTGGGCCAGCCCAGCTTCACAGTATGCAATGCTTACAGCCCTTGGAGGCAGGACTCAGTACAGAAACTGAAGAGGATTCTGGCTACTCCAGTGGTCAGCTTCTGCCTGACTTGGAGCCCACACAGATCCAGGGGTCAGGGGCCTATATCACTCCCAGTCAGATGACTGGACAGCCCCCAAACCAAAGGTCATCGGCCTCCGACCCTCCTAAGCGCTCAGCCAGGCCCCATCCCAAGGCCAAGAGAAGACTCAACTACAACCCTTGATCAACCCGGCCCCTGGCCTGAGAGGTCTGGTCCGATGCTGGCTACCTTTGCCTTACTTACTTTGACTCTGACTTAGTCATTCCTTTCCTTAGCCTCAGTGTTCTTCTCTCTAAAATGAGGGTCTCCTACTAAATGATCCTTGAGGTCTCTGATTGTTCACAATGTGTAATCCTTTGTATTCCTACCTTTTAAAATTGGAAAATAAAGGGATGTCCCCATGGGGGAAAAAAAAAGAAAACCCATGTGACTAACAGGATGGTAGTACCCTTGAGAGTAATAAGAAAATTCTGAGGGAGAAGTAGGTTTGGGGGAGAAGATAATGAATTCTATTTTGAACATGTTGAGTTTGAAACACTTATCAGACATCCAGTTAGAAATGTCTTAATATGTAGTTTATGACGGGAGAGAAACTAGGGCTGTAAATACAGTTCTGTGCATTATATGATCTACATAGAGACGATGATTGAGTCCACAGGAGCTAATGAACTGAAAGAGAAAAAAAGAGAGCTCAGGACAAAACATTGGGGTATACCCACAGTTACAGGACAGTAAGGACATGGGTAAAGATTCAGTGAAAGATTAAGGAGGGGTCAGAAAGGTAGTGAATGAGGAGAAAGCAGGGCCATGAAAACCCAAAAAAGAGAAGATGACAGTGGTCCACAGTGGGGTCAAGAAGGATGACAACGGAAAAAATGCTGTTTTATTTGGCAATTAAGAAACAATCGGTAACTTTGAAGAGAGTAGTTTTAATTTGAGTGATGACTGAAGAAGCCAGACTAGCCAGCGTTTAGCAGAGAGTGAGACAAGAGGAAGTGGTAGCAATGAGCATAGATGACTTTTTCAAGGAGTTTAGTTGCGATATTGAGTGATAACTAGTAGGAACAATAGGATCTAGGGAACTTTTTTTTTTTTAACTCACAGAAAGACTTTGCTGAGCAAAATAGGAGAGGATGAAATCAAGAGGACGTTTGGCCTGTTGGAAGGGACTTCAGGAACCACCTGGTGTTCTCTGTACCTGAGCAGTAATTATGAGCAAATAGAATCTAGTACTATTGGACAGGACCCTAAATTTTAGTCTCAGGTGTGTGGTATGAGCCAATTTTTTGTGACTTTAATTTCCCCCATGTAAAACAAGCTAGTACTTTTTGTTGTTCAGTTGTTTTTCAGTTCTGTTAAACTCTTTGTTGATCCTCTTTAGCAAAGACACTGGAGTGGTTTGCCATTTCCTTCTCTAGCTCATTTTTACAGATGAGAAAACTGAGACAAGAGGCAGACAGGATTAAGTGACTTGCCCTGGGTCACATAGCTAATAAGTGTCTGAGGTCAGATTTGAACTCAGATCTTTCTGATTCCAGGCTCAGCACTGTATCCACTGTCCCACCTAGCTTTTACCTTCAGGTGTAAGATTTAAGAATGTCCTGTGTCTAAAGTAGTTCTCAAAGGAAGTAATCTGCATAAATGCAATATAAATGTATTGTTTATTGTGTTTGTATTATTAAAGGTTTTACTTTGAGATGTCCTCAGTACTACATACTATCTTTGCTTATTAGCCAATGTCAGTCTTTGTTTATTTAAAGAAATGTATGATACAAAGGAAAAACAACACAAAAGACATCAGAATCCAGGTCACCAAAAATGACTAATTTTGAAGACTAGTGATAAAACAAGCTTTCCTTGTTTCTGCAGAGATGTGGACTATGGATGCAAAATGAGGCCTTCTTTATCAGAAATGGTCATTGTGTTAGTTTCTTTGACTTAACTGTGCTTCTTTATTGCAATGAAACATAGAGGGATAGAGTTTTGGGAAATGATAGCAGTGTTAAAAGTATTGATGTTTCTTGATATTTGTAATCGACACATAGAATGACTATAAAGCAAGTAGGTTACTTTATAGATAAACTTTATATTTCAGGAGAAGACATGGAGTACTGAATTAGGCAGAAGAATTTCATATTTATTGTTCTTTAGCTGCTTTGCCTGAGAAAATATCTTAAATATTTAATGGTACTGTTTGTTTGTTTTTTAATTATAGTAATTCTTGGGGCAGCTAGGTGGCACAGTGAATAGAGAGAGCACTAGCCTTGGAGTCAGGAAGACCTGAGTTCAAATCCAGCCTCAGACACTTAATACTTACTAGCCACGTGACCTTGGGCAAATCACTTAACCCCAATTGCTCTGCCCTCCCTCCTCCAAAAAGCAAAAAAAAAAAATAATAATAATAATTCTTACTTTTCTATTTGTTGAACAAATTTTAGATTTTAAAATATTTTTATTTCCTCAAAACTAATTTTAAAACTAATTTCACAAGTAAACATGTTAACCTTTTAATCAAGACAGTAAACAAGAGCACCAGAAATCAATATCTCTAGAATGAAAGTGATGAGCTAGTTGCTATCTAGAGTCCTTTCAAGGATTATATTCTATTTCTGCTGTATTTTAGAAGTTGAAAGTTTTGCTTTTAGGTTAGCATTATCTAATTCTTTTTTAGGTCATTTGTGACTCACTTTGTTATTTAGTGCTTGATGTGCAAGAATGCTTGATCCTAATCTTTATGAATATTTAAAATTTTTATAGATGTTAAAATTATTTTAAGAACATAAGTCTTAAATAATTCCATACCTTCCTGTTATTTATGGACCTTAACTTTTTAAAACCCCAAAATATTTTGATTCAGCAAACATTAGTACCTGCTGTATCTAAGGCACTATGTCAGTCAGTTTTATTTTTATTACTTTATAGCAGTGGTGTCAAACCAAAATAGAAATGAATCTCTGTCAGCTGCATTGTTGACTTAGAAAACCACAAATTAACATTATCTGTTTTATTGTATTTTTATTTGGTTAAATATTTCCCAATTACATTTTTTTTTTGCCTTTTTGGAGGGCAGTTGGGATTAAGTAACTTGCCCAAGGTCACACGGCTAGGTTTCTGTTTGTGTGTGCGTTAAGTGTCTGAGGCCAGATCCGAACTCAGGTCCTTCTGACTCCAAGGCCGGCACTCTACTGACTGCGTCACCTAGCCGCCCCCCCAATTACATTTTAATCAAACCATACTTAGGAATGTTTCAGGCTGCATGTGACTGTCATTTTGACATCTCTGCTTTATAGTGTCTTATTCTAGTTATTGATGTACTACAGCCCAAGTGCTTTCTAGTATTGAGTTAACACTTTTATAGTCATGAAAAATGTGCCTTATTCTTTCAGAAAGCCTGCAGTATAAAGATACAGGCCTGTGTTTTGATTTTTATAATCAATCACAGTAGCACATCCATTTAGATTATATGTTGTTTGGGATAGTTGAATTTGACATTAGTTCTGTGACTAGACCAAGCCACTTTCCAAGACTGAGTTTCTTAGTCTGTAAAATGAGGATGATAGCATCTGTAGCACCTCCCTTATAAGGTTATTGTGAGATTGTTGTATATAAAGAAATGAGCAAGCCTTAAAAAGTGCCATACAGATACCAGTTTCAACCCAACAAATATTTATTAAAACTGTTATATGAAAAGTAAGGGTTAGAAGCAGCATGGCACAGGGAATAGTAAGCTAGCCTTAGAGTCAGGACTGCCTTGGAGAGAATGCTGATGGAAACCAGGAAAGGCTTTCTAGAAGAGTTAACATATGACCTGAATCTTGAAGGAGGTTGCAGCTTCCAAAAAGGGGAGCTGATGAAGAAGTGGGTTTCAGGCAGTAGGGGGTAGTGGGCAAAGGTAAGGGAGGCAGGAGAGGGAATGCTAAGGCTAGAGAAGACCAATCAGGCCAATTTGACTAGAACAGAGAGTGTATGATGGAGAGTAATGTGAAACAAGCTTAGAAAGTTATACTGGAACTGTCTTTCCAAGGTATTTAAAAGCCACAGTGAGGAGTTTATATGTTACAGTCAGTGGGGGACCACTGAAGGCTCTTGAGTTTGTGTGTGTATTAGTTGTATACATATACATTCTTTCCCTCTGTCTTTGACTTCTTTATGGTGTATAATGTTATTGTGGTTAGTAATGTTATTGCTGGGTCAAAGGGTATACACAATTTATTGACATTTTTTCTTTTTTTTTTTTTGGAGGGGGGAAGGCAAGGAAATTGGGGTTAAGTGACTTGTCCAAGGTCACACCCTAGTAAGTGGTAAGTGTTGGAGGTTAGATTTGAACTCAGGTCCTCCTGACTCCAGGGCTGGTGCTTTATTCACTGTGCCACCTAGTTGCCCCAGACACTTTTTTTTTCCCAACCTGGACTGTTGCAAAGCCAGATTCCAATTTGTCTCCTTGCTTCCATTTTCTCCTGCTTCTATCCATCCTACATGTAGCTGTGAGAAGTAGCTTTCTAAGCAAGTCTGACCATGGCCCATCCACCACTATCACACACTCAAGAACCTTCATTGGTTCCCTGTTGACTCTATAACATACTAACTCCTCAGTTTGACTTTTAAAACCCTTCATAGTATGGTAGCATGTAGATACACATCTATAATATATGTACACACACACAAGCACGCACACACACTCACACTTACCCCTTGCACGTTCCTGGATTTCACATTCTGGGTTTTGGTTATTCGAGGGTTTGCCATTGAAAAGTAAATGAGAATTTGCAGTGTACCGAAAATCACAGGCAGACAACACAGGTATGTGAAGGAAATGAAAACATTTTAGTAAGTCATAAATGCGCAAATACTGAATATTATCATTTATTACATAAGTATGCTTGTATAAATTTATTATAAAGTTAAATTTTGTTAAGTTTCAGTGTGGTAAAGAAGTAAGGGTTGTACCTCTCTTTAGGACCACCTCTTCTGGGTCTATCAGACCGACACAGTCCTGTGATTCTCTCCCACAGTGATCTTTGTATCTTACGCTTTTTATAGGAGAAAGAAATCCATGAAGCAGGAGCTGCAGCTGTACTGGTGGCTGTGAAGCTCAGCATAATGTTCAAGATACTAATCTCTCCTAGAAGCAACAACTTTTTTTGGGTGCAGTGTGTTGTTTTGCTTGTTTTGTGGGTTAAATATGATCGGAATTATTAAAGATAAAGGTTTGGGGTGAGGCCTAAAGTTATTTGTGTTTTTTGACATTTTGCAGTTGTCTTGCACTCCTAAATCCCCAAATATCAGGAGAGGACTGTGTGTATACCACACCCACATATACACACATATGTATGTATTTATATAGCTATATATCAGGATTTTTATTATAGCAAAGAGTTAAAAACAAAGTGCGTGTCTGTAAATTTAGGAGTTGTTGAACAAATTATAATATATGAATTTAATGGACTATTACTATGCCATAAGAAACAGTGATTATGAATGAGTCAGTGAAACAGCCAATACATAATGAAGTGAACCAAACCAGGAAATCATTTTATGCAAATGACTATGGTAGAGTAAAGAAAAACAACTGAAAAGTCTTACAAACTGTGATTAGTGTAGTGACCAATGATGATTTCAGGTTTATGGTACCTGCCACCTTTTTTTTTTTTTTTTTACTTCTGGTTTACATCATTCATTTCCACCAGATTATGAGTTACATTTTTCCCCTATTTTTTCCCTACCCCCCACCCCAGAATAGCGGTCCCACCAGATATCCCCTCATCCAATCTGCTCTCTCCCATATCTTCTCCCATACCTCCTTCAACTTTGCCATTAGGGCAAGGTGAATCTCTGAGCCCCACTGCCTGGACATCTTATGAAAAATTTAATTTTAAAACTTTGATTTTTTCAGATCCATTCCTTCTCCCCTGTCACCCACTCCCTCTGAGAAGATAAGCAGTTCAGTATGTGTTGTACATGTATATCTATGCAAAACATTACCATAGTAGATATATTGTAAAAGACTGCTTATATTTCCCTCCCACCTGTCTCACCTCCCACCTGGTCCATTCCCTACTTTGATCCTGTCCCTCTTTGATAGTGGGTACTTCTAACCTCCCCTCTCCCCAGAATGCCCTCCCCTCCATCATCCCCCCTCTCATCCCCCTTTCCCCTACTCAGGAGAGTGAGTGAGGGTAAGATATTCCATTTAGTATGTATGTGATTCTCTCCTTGAGCCAACTTCAATGAGAGTGTGCTTTTGCCTTTTTGCCTTCCTGTTCCCCTCCCCTGCAACTACTTCCCCTTGCCTCTTCTACATGAGATAGTTTGCCCTACCCTGTCTCTCTCCATCTCCTCTTGCCACTTTCCTCTCTCACCTCTTGACTTCACCCCTTAAGAATGATCCCTTCCTTGGGGGGGCTAGGTGGCGCAGCGAGCAGAGAGTCAGCCCTGGAGCCAGAAGGACCCGAGCCCGGATCCGGCCCCAGACACCCAACACACAAACAAAAACCCAGCCACGTGAACCTGGGCAAGTCACCCAACCCCAATTGCCCTCCAAAAAAAAAATAATAATCATCCCTTCCCATCAAATTCAACCTGTGCCCCCTATCCATGTATACCTATGAACATATGCCATGTACCCTTCTTCAATTATTTTCATAATGAGAAAGGTTTCATCAAACACAGTTATTGTTTTTCCATGTAGGACTGTAAATAGTCCGACTTTGATAAGTTCCTTTTGATTTCTTTTCCTTGATTGCCTTCACAAGCATCTCTTGCTTCTTGTGTCTGAATGTCAAATTTTCTATTCAACTCTGGTTTTTTCATCAAGAGTGCTTGAAAGTCCTCTATTCCACTGAATGACCATATTTTCCCCTGAAACAAGATATTCAATTTTGCTGGGTAGGTGACCCTTGGCTTCAGTCCCAGCTCTTTTGCCCTCTGGAATATCATATTCCATGCCCTTCTATCCCTCAATGTAGAAGCTGCCAGGTCCTGTGCCATTCTGATTGTGTTTCCACAATATTGAAATTGTTTCTTCCTGGCTGCTTGTAGTATTTTCTCCTTGATCTGGGGATTCTGGAACCTGGCTATAATATTCCTGGGAGTTTTCTTTTTGGGATCTTTTTCAGGAGGTGATCTGTGGATTCTTTCAACCTCTATTTTGCCCTCTGGGTCTAAAACATCAGGGCAATTTTCCTTGAGAATTTCTTGAAGGATGATTTCTAGGTTCTTTCTTTGATCATGGCTTTCAGGTAGTCCAATAATTTTTAAATTATCTCTCCTGGATCTATTTTCCAGGTCCGTGGTTTTTCCCATGAGATATTTCACATTGCCTTCTATTCTTTCATTTATTTGGATCTGTTTAACAGCATCTTGATTTCTCATAAAGTCACTAGCTTCCATTTGCTCCAGTCTAACTCTGAAGGAATGAATCTCCTCAGTGAGCTTTTGAGATTCTTTTTCCATCTGGCAAATTCGACTTTTTAAGGCATTCTTCTCCTCATTGCCTTTCTGAGCCTCTTTTGCCATTTAAGTTAGTCTATTTTTTAAGGTGTTATTTTCCTCAGTCAGGCTGTTGACTGTCATTTCATACTTTTCTTGCATCTTTTTCATTTCTCTTCCCAAATTTTCCCCCACTTCTCTTATCTGCTTCTTAAGGTCCTCTATGGCCTGTAGCCAGCTTGCATTTTCATTTGGGGCTTTTGGTGCAGGAGTTCTGACCTCACAGTCCTCCTCCATGCTTTGAGCCTCTTTGCCCCTAAAATAGGAGTCCAATGTTGAACTTTCTGTTTATTTTGTTTCATTTGCCTAGGCATGTTGCCACTTAATTACTTGATTTGGGGGCTTGTTGCCACAGTAGGACTCTGCCACCAGACAGGGGAGCTTCCGCCCAAACGTGGGGTCTTCACAACTTCCGCCAGTTGGGTGGCCTCTGTAAAGACTCCACCCACTCTGGCAAGTTGGATACCCACCCCAAACTTCCCCCCCAGACCACAATCCAGATCCAGGCAGTTTAAAGCAAAAGTGATTAACCCCCAGACTGATTGATGGATCTTCCTACAGTTTGCAGACCAGGAGCTAGAGCCACTACTGAAACTGCAAAATGGCTTCTGTGCATCTGTTTCTTCAGCAGCTTTTTGCCCCCAGGGGAGGAAGCCACATGTTCCCCAAATACTGGTCCCAAAGTCCATAGGGCACTAACCTCTCACTTTGTCCTAGGCATATCTGTGCTGATAATTCTGGAATCGCCACAATTGCTGGTGTTCTGGGGTCCCTCCAGCCAGCTGAAGGCCCGGCCACCCTGGGGCTCTAACCTCGGACCTGGGCTCGGCTCTGGGGGCTAGGCTGACGGTTCCCAGCACGGTGTGCTGCCTGCTCTCAGAGCGCTGCGCTGGCCGCTCCCTGCAGGGCTGCTGGGCTGTCCTCAGCAGGAGGTTAGCTTCTCTGTGCTGTTCTGTGGGTGCTGTGGCTCCAGAAGTTGTTTGGAGCTCCCTTTCACATTGTTTGAAATTTGTGTGGGGCAGAGCAATTGGAAAAATCTACCTGCCACCTTTTTGAAAAGAAGTGATGAACAAGAGATACAGAATGAGATATTTTCAGATATAGTCAACATGGTGATTTGATTTATTGACCCTACTTATTTGTTTTGTGTGTGTGTGTGTGTGTGTGTGTGTGTGTGTGTGTGTGTGTGGAGTTTCGATGAAACACTTAAAAATACTTAGAAGAGAGCAAAAGGGAGTTTGAAAGAGGACACTGCCCGTATAAACATTTTATATTTTCCACAAGCAGGGCAGTTATGTTAACTACCAGGTTAGGTTTAATATCCACTTTAAAAAGTATATAACAGAGGGGCGGCTAGGTGGCGCAGTCTATAGAGTACCGGCCCTGGAGTCAGGAGGACCTGAGTTCAAATGCAACCTATGAAACTTAACTTACTAGCCCTGTGACCTTGGGCAAGTCACTTAACTCCAATTGCCCCTCCAAGAAAAATATACATAACAGAAATTCAGTTTCGTATGCTGTCATTTTTTCTATTCATGACATGTTGAAATGTTTAATATTTACAAGTCTAATAACAAGTAAGTAATGGTTTTGTGAATTGTAGTACTCAGACTATTGCAGAACTCAGTGCAAATGTGTGAAAATTAAAAGAATATTATTAGAATTTCACAATGTGAATATTGTATTAAATGACAAAAGAAGTCACTTCCCACAGACTTTTATTTTTCCTAATTGAATTGAACAAAACTCTCAATTCTTGTGTTTGTTGATGTTTAAATTAATAATGAAAAAAAATTAGAAAAGAAAAAAAAGCCAGATGAGAGGTGCAGTGATGACTGAATAAGAGTGATCTTGTGAACATGCAGAAAAAGAGATATAATGGAGGAATAGTGTGGTGGTTAGAATCAACAAAACTTGGCAACTTACTGGGTAGAGAGAATGAGAGTGAAGAATTTAGAATAACTCTAAAGTTAAGAATGAAAATGAGTAGAAGAATAGTAATATTCTTGATTTGAAAAAAAGGGGGATTTAGAGGAGAAATGGGTTTATGATGAATTCTTTTTTGGAACTTTTTGACTTTGAGATGCCATTGAATCATCCAACTAAATAGTCCAGCAGACAGATAGTGATGTCAGATAAAGTTCTGGCGACAGTCTTCTAAAACTCTACACACACACATATTTGTTTATATGAGAGTTTTAGAGAGTTGTCTGGGGCATTGAGAAATTAAGTAATTTGTTCAGGATCCCATAGCTACTATGTGTCAGAGACTAGACTTGAATGCAAATTATATTTGTGTAAGAATGTATATATTCATATATGTATGTTTATTTATATGTATATGTGTGGGCATATGCGTATATGTGTGCGTAGCTTGCACAAATATATAATGTATATAAGTATAAATGTAGCTATATAGATTGGGATTCATCCATAAGGAAATAAGTGATAACTGAACTGAAGAGAACTAATGACATCACTAAGAGACAGTGTTATATGGAGAAAAGAGAAGTGAATCCAGCTTTTTTGTTTTGCCATTTACCTACCAGGATTTCTTTTTCATAATACCAATAACTTTGCATTTTTAAAATTTTATAATAGAAACAGTTAAATACTACAGACTGAGACTTTGCATTCTTCTAGAGTCCTTTTTTTATTTTTCAAAAAGCTATGTGTACATGTGCACATGAACTAGAAGTGCTTACCCAGTAGTCTAATAAGTAAACATTGAACTAATTTTTAATAGACTTCAGTAAGTTTAAAAAGCATTTTTCATTATCTGTGAACATGTATATCTTTGACAAACCTACTTAGTTTACTAGGAAGTTAATACTCTCTTATTTCTCTTTTTACCCAGGTAGATGTACAAATGTCTACCACAAGACGAAAGCGCAGCATGTTATGTACCTTACCATAAGCTGTCATAAAATGAGCTCAATTGCAGACAGGTATGTTATTAGATGCTATCTTGTGTTAAATAAGTTTTCAAAATGGCACACTAACAGTTTATGTCAAACACGTGGAAAAAGACATTTATACTTAAGCATAATTGTTTTTAAGTCCCATCTCTGGGTTAAACTGTCTTTTTTTAACGTTAGGTAAAATACAATATTATAGTTTAGAGGTGGCAGCAAGGTAAATAGGAAGATTGTAGCCTGGTTTCTTCCATAAAGAGGATATGTAAAAGAAGTTCTTATTGGTAAGCATACCTTTTTAGATGGAAAAGATTTGACCACAGGAACTAATGATGAATTCCTAAACCACTTGAAACTTTTATATTGTTGAATAGAAATGTCGGGACCACTGATAACAGAGATGATTTTTAAAATTTGCAAATATAAGTCTTATAACATTGGGGGAGGGGGAAAACTAATGGATTTGTGAACTGCCTTACCTCAGTGCACATGTACAAAAATGGAAAATACATTATTAAAATTTACAGAATTAATTATTGCATTCAGTGGCAAAAGAATTGATTCTCCACAAACTTTTATTTTTGCCTAATAGTGTTACACTTTATATTTAACTTCTTATCAGAATTGCCTACCATAATGGTGGGCAATAATAGATATTAAATAGGTACATGTTGAATTGAACTAAACTTTCATATCTGTTCAAGTTTTAGTTTTCCTATATGGTTCTCGCATACGTGTGTGTATACATATATATATATATATATATATATATTTCTACATATGTGTGTGTGTATATATTTAAATAATGGTGGAATAATCGCACAATTTGTAAGCCTTTAATATACTGCATAAAAGTGAGTTAGTTATTGAAAAATTTTAATTGATATGATTAATTGGTTTTATAAAATAAATATAAAGCCTACTTAATTAAGATGATTTTATAATATATGAGTTAAGTAATATGATTTTTTTTCTTATTTCATAGTGAGTATGCCATTAATCCCAGTTTTAATGTTTCAATGTCTCCTTTAGAGATGACGGTAGTATTTTTGATGGGCTGGTGGAAGAAGATGACAAGGACAAAGCAAAAAGGTGGTTATTTGAGGTGTATACTTATAAATAAATGATTAAATCGACTGCCTTAAAAATTCGAATGTATTATTAAAGTGAAAAATGCTTTAATATTAGTATGTTGCTATAGCATAACTCATCCTGAATTTTTTAGTGTATTTTCCTTTAAAAAATTGATACTGGAAAAGACAACCAACCTTACCAAAAAAAATGAATATGAACATGATTATCATGTTACAAAGAGAAATTTGTTAAAATAGTTCCTTGTTAGGGCCCTTGGTGCACTTAAATGTTGTCAAATCATTTTCTCACAGAGAAACATGAATAAATACTCCCCAAAACTTAAAGTTTAGACTGATTGATTTTAGAGTGGCAGTGGATTGCTTAATACAGATAAACAATTTCTGGAATTATGGGGAACTCAGTGGTTAAATTAGCTAACATTCAGTTTACATATAATTTTTCAAAGAGACATTGATGTATAAATATTTCCATCTGTGGCTATATAGCTTATTTTATCATAAATGCTCAATAGAAGTTGGAATTTTTTGAAAATAGTACTTTAATTTCAGTTTTAATTTTCCCTTTCTTAAATTGAAAAAGTAAGACATTAAAATAAATGAACGTGAGATTTTATGATGCCACAGTGCTGGGGAACTGACTTTTTTAATACTTAATGATGAATTTGATTAATTTGATTAATCAAATTTGATGAATTTGATTAATGCTTTATTTGACCTGTAAATGAACTTCATTTCACATCAATAAATCTTCTGTAAGTAAATAATATAGCCACTGTTCTTCGTAAATAACAGTTTTGTTAATATGAGTTATGTTTAACTTTGTTCCCTTTAGTAAGACATGTAAAAATTTTATAGTATATTTGGCTATAAATTCAATATAGTGGGTTTTTTTTCCTTCATTATAACCAAGACATCTACACTTGGATGTTTAGGGTATAAAGATTCATCAAACGAATCAAAAACATTTGTTCAAATGAGTTGAGAACATTGTTCAATTTGATTTTATGTGAATGGTAATCTTTTTTATAAATATTTGCTGGCTTATGTGGAATAAATAAATGGATGGTTTTTGTTAGCTTCCAAAATGAGTGGCACATTCATTTGTATAATTTTTTTTTTGCTTTTTTTTTATTTTTGGAGGGCAGTTGGAGTTAAGTGACTTGCCCAAAGTCATACAGCTAGTTTTTGTGTTAAGTGTCTGAGGCTGGATTTGAACTCAGATCCTCCTGACTCCAGGGCTAGTGCTCTATTCACTGTGCCACCTAGCTGCCCCAATGTGTAATTGTTATTAAGAAAAAAACAAGGGGCGGCTAGGTGGCGCAGTGAATAGAGCGCCGGCCCTGGAATCAGAAGGACCTGAGTTCGGAGCCGGCCTCCGACACTTAATCTGCACAAACAAAAACCTAGCCGTGTAACCTTGGGCAAGTTACTTAACCCCAATTGCCCTAAAGGGGCGGCTAGGTGGCGCAGTGAGTAAGAGCGCCGGCCACGGAGTTTGGATGACCCGAGATCAGATCCGGCCTCAGAAAATGAGCACCCACGCATAAATCAAATGACTAGCCGTGTAACCTTGAGCAAGTTACTTAACCCCAATTGCCCTAAAGGGGCGGCTAGGTGGCAGTGAGTAAGAGCGCCGGCCTCGGAGTTGGATGACCCGAGATCAGATCCGACCTCTGAAAATGAGCACCCACGCATAAATCAAATGACTAGCCGTGTAACCTTGAGCAAGTTACTTAACCCCAATTGCTTAAAAAAAAAAAAAAAAAAAAAGAAAAAAAAGAAAAAAACAAATCCATAATATCAAGGGCATTGGATTCTGAGTCAAGAAATATTGGTTGTCCTATAAGTGTTTTGTCACCTAAGAATGTAGTCATGAAACTAAATTGGATAATGATTCCAACTCTACATTGCATGATTGCTAATCTTTCCTCAGAGTATCTAGAAACAAATCTGAGAAGAAGCGTAGAGATCAGTTTAATGTTCTCATCAAAGAATTGGGATCTATGCTTCCTGGTAATGCTCGGAAGATGGACAAATCCACTGTACTACAGAAAAGCATTGATTTTTTACGGAAGCACAAAGGTATTTTAAGCTTTCAACTCAATAAATGTATTAAGTGGTGCATACTGAATCAATCCAATATTGGTTTTATTTGTTTAAAAGAAAGGTACAATTTACAAAAGAAAACCCATTGGTAGAACTTATTAATTTTAATTTTTCCTGGTTATCTTATTTGGGTGTGGGGAAAACTTCAAATTTTAACATTTATTTTGTAACTTTAAAATGATATATTTTATATGCCAGTAAGTAACCTAAAGTGAAAAGCAATTGATCTTAATTAGTGGTTATTGTAGAAAAACAATATGTGAAATATAATCTTTCTATTAATCTTTTATAGAAATCACTGCACAGTCAGATGCCAGTGAAATTCGACAGGACTGGAAACCTACATTCCTTAGTAATGAAGAGTTTACACAATTAATGTTAGAGGTATATCAAAATTCATCTTGAAAATTTTAACTTTAAAAGATTCTTAGTGACTCGATACAGTATCATTTTGATTTAATTTAATTCAACAAGTTTTGCCTTCATTGAACAGTAATCATTTGGTTTTTATACTACAGCTTTGGGCAAACCAAGGCTAAATTTTCCTAGATTTTATGTTGAGTTTTTTATAGTATTAATAAGAGAAAGATATACTTTTGATTGATCTTATTTTGAGACTTCTTTAAGAATAAGTAAAAGCTTCATTACTTATTTTTCTTTAAATGACATTATATATCTTCTGTCATATGTTAACTAATACAAAACTTGTCTTAAAAATGTTTAAATGTATTGCTGGAAGATAATAGTAAAACATGGCTCTAGGTTTTAGTGTTACCAGAAAAAGTAATTCATCCTTTACTTTAGAAATTCTTTATAAGAAATTAACATGTGTTCTTTTGTAGTAAGGAAGTCTTCAAAATCCAATTAATTTGAGTGCTAGTAGTGATGCATTTTTATGAAAATTGTCAAATCTGCTCAGAAAACCAAATAATACTTCTGGGACCCATGATTTCTTTGATTTCTTTTCTATGGGTATGCTCCCCACCAGCATAGATTGAAACCCTTCTGTGCCTCAATCAGTGGTCTTTTGGAATTGTGGCTTAAAAAAAATTGTCACCTACATTTTGGTACTTTAATTGATGAGCCAAATGCCATGTAACTATTGAGATGCTCAAATCTCCAAAGCTAATCATGCATTTTCACTTTTTATGAGGTATGGCAGTATAACATAGTTGCTATCTCTGTATGTCAGGTGCATTTAAAGATTAAAAACATTTGTATGAAACCTAACAAAAGAACAGTGGGAGGTAAGAGAAATAATATTTTTGAAGTATACAGACTTTGGTAGAGGAGGAAGACTAGTAAGGTGAGAAAATGCCGGAATAAGAGAGAAAGGTAAAGGAAATAATCAGCAGAGAGAAGCACAGAAGTTAGTTACTAAAACCTTTCATCACCTGCTGCCTTATATTTTCTTTGATATTTAATAATTAATATTTATTTAATAAAAAGTATTTTAGGCTATAGGCAAAAAGGCATATCCATCTATCTATTATACTGTATATGTTTATATTTCATTTTGGCAAAAGACCAAATTGTAGCAAGGAAGAAAAAAGAAGCAAATTCATGAATTTTTTGTTGATATCAATTGTAAAAGCTAATTATTAGGTTAAATAAGTCTTGGTACTGAGTTGTTAACATATGAAAATTAGCTTATTATATTTAGTATTGCTAATTTAGCTATAATATCAAATGTTTTTTTTCAGAAACAAATATTTTAAAAATATAATTATTAAATCCCACTTAATCTTACAGTATTTAGGATTCCACCCCTGAAATTTTCTGTATTCATATTTCATATTTATTGTGTGAAGCATATTTTTGACAGTATTTATGATTACTACAAAATGTCTGAATTTATAAAGTTTCTGTTAGTATGTGAGAGTGTGTGTGTGTTATTCTGTGATCTAGATTTTTATATAAACACGAGTGAGGGGATTTGTTCTGTGAAGTTTGGATTCAGTCAAGGCTGTGTTTGTAAATGCTATGAAGATAATGAAACAAGAATTGAATTTTTTAAAGAGTTTTTAGAAAGAAGGAGATCGATTTTCATTTTCCTTTATAAAATGCTTAACATGTATACATGTGTGTAAGTATACACACATCTTTCAGCTATACAAGATAAACATTTTACATATTTTCCTACTGCTTATGATGTTTGATTGTTTTCTCAATAGCCACAATTCGTGTACTGTATGTGGTAGTGGTACTTATTGATTTATTAGCTGCCTGTATTGGGTATAAGCAGCAGTAGGCTAATGTTTTATTACATGTGTGTTTATATGTTTTATTCTCATTTCGGTGATAGTTTTATTATGAAAAAATAATATATATCATATATATATAATTATGAGAGACTTTATCCGTAGTAAAGATTATTGGTACATCAAAAGTATGAATTGGTGTTTTTTTGGTACCTGATAAGTTTATATACATTTATACTTTCTAATGAACTGTAAAATCTACATGTACAGAGCACTATAGCCAACTGAAGGACAGTTGTTGTCCTTTATATTGTACAATCTGATAGATAATCAGGAAAAAAAAGAGTGAAGGGTTTTTTTGTCTTTGTTTTTTAATCTAGATACCTGGGAGGAGGCTAAACTTCACACATGCTTGCTTGTACAAAGAAATCGCAGGGGAAATAACTCAGAATATTTTAATAGTGCCCTCTTAAATATATATGAGTCATATATAAATACCTTTTCTTTCATTCTATGAAATAATATTTTTGTTTATCATATGAACTTTTTTCTTTTCATTTAACTGACCATTATGTTTAATTTCAGGCTCTTGATGGTTTTTTTTTAGCAATCATGACAGATGGAAGCATAATATATGTATCTGAAAGTGTAACTCCATTACTTGAACATTTGCCAGTAAGTATAAAAAGTGGTTACTAATGAATCAAACTATAAACTAAGTTTCACAAAGGGGTTAGAGTTCTGCTTTTAAAAATCATTTGGTGCATGTATTATAGCCATTTAATTTCTTTCCATGCTTATCATCGTGTTTTTCACAGTGCTTAGTAATGTTTATTGAATTGAATGACAGTAGTCTTCTAGGATCTTGTGTTCATACTCCATTACTTGTCCTTGTTTCCATCTTTAGTAATACCATAACATGTTAGAATGCTGCAAAGAATGGAAGATTTTAATTATTGTCTGTTCCCTTTGCTTGAAATCATCTCCCTCATCACCTTCCCCTCTTAAAATTCCTGGCTTCCTTTAAAATTGAAATTGAAAGCCCCCTTCTGCAGATACCAAGGCCTTCCCTCTAAGGTTATTATCTATCTGGTTTTCATGTACCTTTTATGTGTCTATGTATTTGTTCTTTCTCCATTAGTGAGTAAGCTGCTTCTGGGCAAAGACTGGTTTTTGTTTTTATTTGTATCCTCGCTTTTAGCACTTAGTGTTTAGTAAACAGACCTAATCTGACAGAATCTGACAATCTGAGACCATCCTAATTCTTGTGCTTGTTGTTTGATTTAACAAAAGTTTAAAACCTACTTGATAAGAGGAATACTAGCAAACACTATGGTGGTGGTGGTTGGAAATCCGGATAGGAATAAAACATGATCCTTCCCCTCAAGGGGGATACTGTAGACAAGATTCCATATTGATATATGGTTTGGATGACCCTAAAGGTTTCTTCTAGTCTAAGAATCTATGGTCTTAAGCATATATATACATACACATATAATAATCACAACACAAAGCTATATGTAAGCACCAGATGGTGATTGTATATCCCTAGAAACTGACAAAAAAAAATGCAAATGGAACCAAGTGGATTGATAACTATCTCCTAGATGGTAAAGAACTAAAACTTTAAAAAAAAGTTAGAGAGAAAAAGGGATGAGAAAAAAATCCAGCCTCCCTTGACCAAGAATAGCAGGCAGGTAAATAGCACCTTAAAAAGTCCTAAGTGTGAGGATCAGAAGATGTAATAGAAAATGGAATTTTAAGTGACAAGGCCCATAGGGACCCAAGATCTGCTCAACAAAGCATTAAAATTCATGCTTTGGGGGGGGGGGGGGGGAAGGCTAGGCAATTGGAATTAAGTGACTTGTCCAAGGTCGCACTTGGGAGGAGAAATACAGATGGAAAATCCTTCAGGCAATCTGTTCTGGGGAGGGTTACAGTTGTGCTTAAGATGGGGCTACCTCATTTCATTATTTGGTTGCCTTGTTCCATTAGATAGCTTGACTGCAGTGTTATTATAATGGTATTTTATTAAAAACTATTTTCTGCTGTTATTCAGCTTTTTTAGTTACTTTTCAAATTGATCATATTATTATCATAACTATCCAAGCTGTCTTTCTTTGTGGCTTGCTTGTATGTATTTAGATTTTACATTTTCTCCTTACAGAATTGTGTCCCGAGTATTTTTTCACCATAACAGTTCTTTATGATGGTATTCTTTTTTTGTTTGCTCATTCTTCTAATCCTACTTCATCACTTCAGACTTTATATTAGGGCCTGACTGGCACTTCAGAGAGAATTTCTAGGCTGAGCTTTTACCTTTTTTTTTCTTTTAAATTTATTTATTTTTAGTTTACAACATTGAGTTCCACAAATGAACTTTTATCTTTTTGGGTCTTACTATTGCTTTCTTGGGATATTGAATATAATTCCAGGATCTCAATGACAGCCCATGTTTTTTCAGTGCTTCCAAGTTGGGTAGGGGGGGAGGTGAAATAAATGTTTATGTAGTGGCTATTATGTGCTAAATGCCATTTACAAATAACTCCTTTGAGCCTCCAGCAACCCTGTGAGGTATTTGCTGTTATCCCCATTTTACGGTTGAGAAAACTGAGGCAGTGATTAAGTGATTTTCCTGGAGTCATATACCTAGTAAGTATCTGATGCTATATTAGAACTCAAGACTTTCTGACTCCAGATTCAGTGCTCTATTTACTGCACTTCCAGTTCCCTCTGAAAAGCAGTCTGATTGGGGCAGTGTTCATTGTTGCCTTGCTGGTCTTAGCTTTGCAAATTCTTGACCTAAGTTTGAGTCTGAGCAACACATCCCTGAACTTGTCCCTGGTTGGAGTTCCAGTAGACTGCTGTTAGACTCAACCACTTTCAACTAGCTGGCAATTTCTGTAGGTTCAAAGTAACAGAACTGCATGCTCCCGGTTGGTCTGGAATTCTTGCACTGCTTATTCCCCTACAAACTTCAGCCTGGTCTGGAGGCTAGAACTGAGGCTCTGCTCTGCTCTGCTCTCAGGGTCAGTCACACAACTAGCTGTTGCATGCTTCTGAACTTGGTCCTAGCTCAGTACCTGGCCTAGGGTCTTTGAGCTCCTTGCCCTGGACCACTACCTCTAAACTCAGATCCCATCCTCAATCATGTATTAGATCTGTGTCCCAGAATGGATTATTAAGTGGCAGAGCTGCCAGTTTACACCTGTTCCCATTCCCTGAACAAGTTTGGGTTCCTCTGTATAAGTCTGAGACTTCTTTCATGCCTGGTACATAGCTTCAACCCTTTTAGTCCCTGCATTAGAATGCCCCACATGGCCATTCTTGGCTAGATAGACACTATCTCCTCTGTCCCCAGACTTCTCTGTCTTCTTATACTGACTTTGGCTATAGATAGATAGATAGATAGATAGATAGATAGATAGATAGATAGATAGAGAATTATAGAAATAGATATGTTTTCATACAAGTTGTAGCAGAGAGTTTGGCAGGGATTCTTCCGATTATGCTGTCATCTTGACTAGTCTCTTTATGTTTTTTTTTAAAAAGAGATAATAATTAGCATCTTTAGTTTTTAGAATGTTAATTTAAGCTTTTTTTTCCCATTGTGGAATTAATTCACCTGTTTCCCTAATTGTATTATTCTAGGTAATATGGTAATAAATAACGCAAGAAGAATAATTAGCATATCTGTAAATCATACTTGTTTTCATGCCAATTTAAAGAAAAGTTAAAATCTACTATCCTGATCGGAAGTATTAAGAGTGTGAGGTCTGTGACGGCAGGTGCCATGTTTTTGCCTTTTTTTGTTTCCTTAGCTTAACACGGTACCTGGCACATAATAAGTGATTAATAAATGCTTATTTGTGATAATGGTGATGATGATATATGAAATACTTGACTTTTGCAGCTTAAATGAAGCAAGTTAATAACGAATTGAAACTGTTTATTAATGTGTATAATCAGTCAGATGATTTTATAGTAAGTCTATGTTTGTGAAATAAATTAAAATATATTTTCATATGTAATCAAAATAGAAGCATTTTACCTAAATTTACTTTGGAAAATTGGTTAACTGAATATTTATTCAACAACTGCTAAATGTTAGGTATTGCACAGAGCACTACAGATACAAAGAAAAAAATGAACACTACTCTATTTGAGGATATTAAATTCTACTGGAGAGATAAAAGCAAAGATACCAAAAAAAAGTATAATACAGTGGAGTGAAGAAGGCAAGGAAGAAAGTTTGCATGTCATCTCTAAGATGAAAAGAGAAGTAATAGAAATGATCGACTGAATTTACTTCATTAGAGTAATAGAATTTAGAATTAGAAGGTGACCCCTGAGAGACCACTGAGTTCAATGCCTTGAGTTTGTAGATGAAGAAGCAGCTTCAAGGAGATTGTATTTTGCCAAAAGTTACAGTGATTCATTGTTAGACCTGAGATCAGAAGTCAGTTTTCTTGATTCCTAGTTCCTTCCATTACTCCAAAAGGGAAAAAGTTTGAACAGTAGTTGTTTAAATGATAAAAGGTATATTTTAATTTATTTGTCATAGTTCATTAAAAGGGGTTGCAGAACTTCGAACAGAGGAAAAAATGGACCAGTCATATCCTAGCCCACCAAAATTCAGTCCCATAAAATTTTGTTAATAAGGGATAGTTACATATTATGACAGTTACATAAAAAAGACTGGGGTTTTGTTACTTTATTTTATTTTATTTTTTGCTTTTTTGGAGGGGGGAAGGCAGGGCAGTTGGGGTTAAGTGACTTGCCCAAGGTCACATGGCTAGTAAGCATTAAGTGTCTGAGGCAGGATTTGAACTCAAGTCCTCCTGACTCCAGGGCTGGTGTTCTATTCACTGTGCTACCTAGCTGCCCTGTTGTTGTTATTTTAGAAAGGGCCAGAATTCTGTTTGATCTTTAAACTCTTTGGACAGACAATGTTTTTATGTTTAGGAGTGTAGGAGACAGAAGAAAACCTGGGTTGTCTTACTTCTCTCTGAATTTAGTGTATTTGAATTAGAATTAGATATTAAGCAGAAGCTAAGTGGAAAAGTCTAGTCTCTAGTTTTATTGCCAATAAAATCTCTCTTCAGTGTGATGAGCCTCATTAAAAAAAATCTAACTTAAGTATAAGTTAGTTGAAAAATTTATATCCAAGTAATTTCGTAGTTACCTCTCTAAATGGTAAGAGTAGCTTAGCTGCGTGAAAGCAAAGAGAATGTAAGGTTAGGCCGTGAACAGCTCCAGGAGGCTATAAATATATAGAGAAAGGTAAGACCGAGCTATAACCCCTAGATTGAGACCAATAATAATAATTGTCAATAAAAGAAAAGAAAAAAGTGAAAACTAGTTAGTATTATCCCAAAAAAACCCTGCTTTTTTGTTTGATTTTATTAGTACCTTATTTAAATATATCTTTTTCCTGATATCTTGTCAAGTCAAAATTAGTGCTGGTATTTTTAACTAGTTTATTTTGACCAGAAAAAGCAAATCCCTAGAGCTTCAAGTGTATGCTTGTGAAGAGTAAGTAGGTTTTAGTACCGCAGAAAAACCCTGCCATCTTATGGTGGCCATTCAAAGTGCAGACACAAAGGTGCTGCTGAGAGAGTGAAAGGGGAATGCTTGTTTGGTTCAAAGCATTTCAGTGATAGTATCGTTTTGTAGGCTCTGTTCCTGTAGGATTTTAAACTTGTTTGGAGAGTTACTTAGTTTAGCCCCCCTCATTTTCAGATTAGGAAATTTAGGTAGAGAGATTAAGTAATTTGTCTAAGGTTAAATAGGCAATTAAGTAGTGAAGCCAAGATTCTAATCCAGGATATCTGACCATAAGCCTAGTGCTTCCATTATTACCTCCTATACATATATCTATATATATCTATATATATATATATATATAGATATATATATATGATATATATCTGTCATTTCTGCCTTACTGGGCTACTGTCTTGTGTCCTGTAGTTAGGGCCAGTCTTATGAGTAAATAAATATTGTACTGGTTTGTTACGGTAATTGAAATTCTAATATCAAATTAATTTCTGTTATCAGCCTTCAGGAGTCAGGAGCCCTTTATTAAACATGCAGGTAGCTTTGTGAGACATAACACTCAACTCAATGAGTCCTAAACTAATTTGGCCATGGTACATTTTTAGGCTTAAAACCTATTAGCAAACCCATAAAAATCTGGGATTTAACCTTGGGCAAGTTACTTAACCCCAATTGCCCTAAAGGGGTGGCTAGGTGGCACAGTGAGTAAGAGCACCGGCCTCAGAGTTGGGATGACCCGAGATCAGATCCGGCCTCAGAAAATGAGCACCCACGCATAAATAATGACTAGCCGTGTAACCTTGAGCAAGTTACTTAACCCCAGTTGCTTTAAAAAAAAAATCTGGGATTTGTAGAAGCAATCGGGAAAATTTGTCCTCCTTTTATTTTTAAATTTTTTTCCTCCTTTTACTTTAAAAATTTACCACCTAATATTTTTAATACATCAGTAGTGTGGCGTGGTGGGCAGTTAGAGAACTAGCCTTGAAGCAAGGTGGAAATGTCAGTTCTACCTCTGACACATACTGGTTGTGTGACTCTGGGCAAGTCTCATCCTCTCCTTGTTCTAAGGAGCTTGAATACAGTGCAGAGACAATGACAGGCTGCATTGATAGAGGGAATTTCCTCACCTGGAAGTTCCTTATACCAATGAAATCCCAGGTTTAGGCTTTACTTCTTTCTGACTTAATATTTTAAAGAGAAAAGTACTACCAACATCAAATTTCTCTTACTAAGGAATCCATTCAAATTCCATAGAGTGGTTTGGGAAATGCTTATAATTCCTTATTCTCTAATATTGTAGTCAGCAAACATCTGGTGTGTGTCTGTTATGTTCAGGAAATTATTTTAGGTAGCCTCTACTTCCAGTTAATTTATTCTTATGTCAACACATTGTGTGTGTGTGTGTTTTATTGGATGATCTCTGTCTCTGTACATATAAAGATATAGATAGAACATGAGGTAGATACTAATAAGTGCCAAGTGAGGAGCACAGAACATTTACTGAAACATTTGTGGTAAATGGAGAGAAATTGTTGATTGGGGAATGACATAACTAAAATAGTCTTTGAGCTGTGGTTTATCCTACCATTCTCCATTCTTAATAGCTAGCTAAAAGCAAGCCCCTGTGGGAATGTTGCATATTCATGAAATTGAGATTTGGGATAACCACCAACTAAAGAGCAGGAAAGGTGATGCCTAAAACAAGTCAGTTTCTCTGAGCCCTAATAGTTTATATTGCCATAATTTTTTTCTTTTTCATGGATTTTGTTACGCATTGGACATAGAACCCTTGGCTACAGATTTAGCTAATCAACCCAGCTTTAGCATAATTTAAAATATATCAATCAATCAATAAGTATGTGTTAAGTGTTTACATTGTACTTAGGCACTGTACCGAGTACTGGGGATACAAAGAAAGGCAAAATCAGGTCCTGTTCCCAAGGAGCTTCTATTATAATAAAGAAGACAAATTCATAAATAATTACAAGATACACCAGCTGAAAGGTAGCCCAAGAGGGGAAAGCATGTCAGATTCAGCCTAACAAAATACCTATCTTTCCCATTCTTTTCAACATTTTTACTAAGGATCTTGATTTTAGGTTTTATTGTTTTTTCCCCTTTTTTGTGCCCGGTTAAAGGTGAGATTAGGAGTGTATGTTAAGTCCTAGATCTCTTGTAATATTACAGTCTTGTAAACATACCAACTGAAGGCATTGTTGTTTAATTGAGGTATCATTCAAAATTTCACTCAAATATTATTTTAGATGTTGTTGTGTTAGTTTTAATAGTTATTTCTTTTCTTTTCTTTTTTTTTGCCTTTTGGAGGGCAATTAGGATTAAGTAACTTGCCCAAGGTCACACAGCTAGGTTTTTGTTTGTGTGTGTTAAGTTTCTGAGGCCGGATCTGAACTCAGGTCCTTCTGACTCCAGGGCCAGCACTCTGCTCACTGCGCCACCTAGCCGCCCCTAATAGTTATTTCTTGAAGGTACTTAGTATTATTTTAGTCCTTTGAGTTTAGATAGAAGATATTATGTAGGAATTAAACTGTTTTTATGTATATTTACATACATGCACATGTACGTGCATACATATCTGGAGTAGATATATTTATCTGTAAACAGAATTATGTAATTGTATCTTAAATCAACAACAGATTTTTAAAAATTTATTTTATATCAAAAATGACTCCAAGTGAAAAGCAGTTTGGAGATACATTTCTAGGTGTGGGGAAGGAAAAGTTAAAATTCTTGTGAGCTATATTCTAATGAAAAGAACCCTCACTGAGTTTAATGGATTATTCGTAAAATCCTGTTAGCAATATTGACAGAGATAATCCTTTAAAAATATACATATTAAATTTGTTTTAAATTTAGGCATCAAGAAAGAGCTTTTCCATAAAAGATGATTGTATATTAACCCAGGTATCTATCTTACATGTCACTTGTTTCAAGTATATAATAAATTTTACATATTCCTTTCTTTACTTTTTAAAATTAATAATTTTTTTAAGTTTATGGCATAAAACAAGCATTTCCATAAAATAGAACAATAAAAAAGATGGCTTGTATGTAAAACTACCTCTTTTTTTGACATTAATATAGGTAATCTCCCCTACTCCACACCCTCTGCTCCCATTAAAAAACAAAACAAGTATAGTTAAGGAAAACTACCCAGTGGCCTTGTCTAAAACCAAGTGTTTCTTTCAGTTACCTCTGTAACAGATGGGAAATAATATGTTTCATTCTAAGTCCTTTGGAAACATGATTGACCTATGATTGATCAGAGTTCTTAAGGTTTTCTTTGTAATGTTGTCTTTGTACAAATTATTTTCCTGGTTCTACTCACTTCATTTTAAAATAGTTCATGCTTTCCAGGATTCTCCGAAATCATCCCTTTTATGGTAGAACAATATTCCATTATACTTGATATCACAATTTGTTCAACCTTTCCCATTTGATGGTTGATGATGATTACATTCCAGGATTTTTTTATTTTCTTTCCTTTTTAGTCCTTTCAGGACAGGATATTTTTTTTGCTTGTGACTCTTTCCTTCCTATTTTTATCCCTAACTCCCAGCTGCTTCACTTGATTTCTTTTTGAGTTTAATATATTTCTATACTAGACTGTATTCATTAGTTAGTAACCTTAAGCATCTACATATCATATATATGTGATATATATATATATACATATATATGATATACATCTACATATAGATATAAATATCTATATGTCATATATCAGACACTGTGCTAAGTGCCAAGCTTATAAAAAAGACAGGAAACAGGGAAAAAAAGTCAGTCCCTGTTCTCAAGGAGCTTCCATTCTAATGGGGGAGATAACATGCAAACATCTAGGTAGAAATAAGATATATACAGGATAAATTAAAGATAATTAGATGAAGGAAGGCACTAGTATTAAAGGCTCCTTTTTAACGTGAGATTTTATAATAGAATTCATCTGGAAGAAGAAAATGTCCAGAATATCAAAGGAATTAATGAAAAGAAATGCTAGGGAAGGTGACCTAGCCATATCAGATCTTAAATTGTATTATAAAGCAGCAGTCATCAAAACTACTTGGTATTGGCTAAGAAATAGAGTGGTGGATCAGTAGAATAGGTTAGTATTGACCACAGTAGTCAATGACTGTAGTAAATCTACTGTTTGATAAACCCAAAGATTTTAGCTTTTGGGATAAAAACTATTTGGCAAAAACTGGGCATAGACCAATATCTTACACCACATACCAAAATGAAGTCAAAATAGGTGCACAATTTAGATACAAAGGCTGATATAATAAGCAAACAAGAAGAACAAGGAGTAGTTTACCAGTCAGATTTATGGAGAGCCAAAGAATTTATGACCAAACAAGAGATAGAGAACATTGCAAAATGGGTAATTTTGATTACATTAAAATGAAAAGGTTTTGTACAGATAAAGCCAATGCAACCAAGATTAGGAGGGAAGCAGAAAACTGGGAAAGACTTTTTACAACCAGTGCCTCTGATAAAGGCCTCATTTCCAGAATATATAGAGAACTGAGTCAAATTTATAAGGATACAAGTCATTCCCCAGTTGATAAATGGTCACAGGATATGAACAGGCAGTTTTCAGAGAAAGAAATTAAAGATACCTATAGTCAACATGAAAAAATGCTTCAAATCACTATTGATTAGAGAAATGCAAATCAAAACAGCTCTTAGGTACTGCATCATACCTGTTGGATTGGCTAACATGACAAAACAGGAAAATTGTAATGCTGGAGAAGATATGGGAAAATTGGAAAACTGATGCATTGTTGATGGAGTTGTGAACTGATCAACCCTTTTTGGAGAGCATTTTGGAGCTGTGCCCAAAGGACTATAAAAATATGCATACCCCTTGACACAGCATTACCACTTCTAGGGTTGTGTTCTAGAGAGATCATACAAATAGGAAAAGGACCCACATGTACAGAAATATTTGTCATGTAGCTCTTTTTGTGGTGGCCAAGAATTGGAAATTGAGGGGATGCCTATCAATCAGGGAATGACTGAACAAGTTGTGGTATACAAATGTAATGGAATACTATTGTGCTATAAGAAATGATGAGGAGGCAAACTTCAGAAAAACCTGGAAAAACTTATATGAACTGATGCTGAGTAAGGGGGGCAGACCCAAGAGAACACTGTACACACTTACAACCATATTGTGTGATGACTGACTTTTATAGACTTAGCCCCTCTCAGCAATGCAAGGACCTAAAACAATTCCAAAGGACTCATGGTGGGGAAAATGCCATCCACATCCAGAGAAAGAACTGTGGAGTCTGAATGCAGAGTGAAACATATTTACTCTCTTTTGTTTTGTTTCTTCTTTCTTGTGGTTCATTCCATTGGTTCTAATTCTTCTTTACATCATGACTAATGGGAAAATATGTTTAATATAAATGTTTATGTAGAATCTATATCAGATTGTATGCTCTCTAGGGGAAGGGGAAGAGAGGGAGAAAATTTAAAACTCAAAAGCTTGTGGGTAAAAATGTGGTAAACTAAAAATAGATAAAACAATAAAATGGGCATAACAATAGCACCTAAAAAAAGGAAGAAGGGAGCATTTTAGCAGGAAAATAATGATTTTAATTTTAGATATGTGGAGATTAAGATGTCTGAAATATCCAGTTCAAGATATTGACTAGGCACGTGGAGATCTGAGCCTGGAGGTCAAGACAGAGTTTAGGATTCATAAACAGATTTGTGGAAAAAAAAATAAAAGGTGGGATTTTAGCTATGACTTGGAGGAAACTGAGTGTGTGTCTGTGTGTGAGAGTGTGTGTTCAATCCTCTTTTGTCTGTTTCACATAATAATGAGATTTATCTGATAAATCTTCCTGATACTCCTTCTTTTATCTTCTCTTATACCTCAGTTATGAGGAATAGCAAGTACTGCTCCCTTCTTCCTCTCTACTTAAATGTATTCTTTTTACTTTCCTTTCTCGTTCTCTTCTTAAAACCCTCAGAACAGAACCAGAATGCCCTCAGATCTTCTGTTTTTTTCTAATTTTACTCCCTCAGTACCTTTTGAAGGCAGTAGGTTTCTGAAAAAGAGACTTGTTTCTTCTCCTCCTGTTTAAATGTTAATATCATGTTATTGGACATTTTTCATATAATTTGACCTTTCTAGGCTTTTCTGGATTCATTTGCTTGAATTTCAGAGGTGTTGCTCACCTCTGATCTTTCCATCAGAAATACTTAAATGTTCTCTCTTTAAAGGTCTCTTCTCCCCTTTCTACCCCGCCCCCCCCCCCCAGGATTATATTTACCTTTGTGAGTTATTTTTTGTTATATAAGTCTGTCTCTTGCCTTTTGGAATATAATATTCCAAAATCTCTTATTTATAGTAGGAACTTTCAGGTTTTGGGTGATCCTTGCTCTGGTTCCTTAACACTTGAATTGCTTCCTTCTGATACTTGTAGTACTTTTTTCTTTTGATTTACAATCTCTGGATTCTGGCTATGACATTTCTGGGATTTACACTTTTGGGTTTTCTTTAGGGAAATGACAGGTAGACTCTATGTTTCTTTGCCCTTTGATTCTAATAGATCTAGATAGATAGTTTTCAATTGTGATTTTTCTGAAACAGTGTTTAGGCTTTTTTTTTTTTAATCCCATTTTTGAGGAAGTCCAGTGATTTGTTTTTAATGAATTCTTCTTGATCAGTTTTCCAGGTCATTAGTTTTTTATATCAGTTTTTATGTCTTAATTTTCTTCTTAATTTTTTAATCTTTGATTTTATTCTTATAGTTCTTGGTATCTAATGGAATCATCAGTTTCTGTTTTGTCTGCTGTAATTTTCAAATAGTCTGTTTCTTGGATGAAGTTTACAGCCTTTTTTTCTAAGCTATTTATTCTTTTTCCAGTCCTTTCTTCCAGAATATATATTTTATTTTTAATCCCTTCATTTCTAGGTATTCATATAGTCCTTATGGATTTCTTGATCATTCTGTCTGATGTGGATTTCACACTTTTGAAAGAATGGGTGTTGGGGAGTCTGCCTCTTTTCAGTTAGTCAAATAAGCATTTATTAAGTGCTTATTATTATGTGTTAGGCAGTCAAGTTGGGTGGAAACTAAGAAATGACATAGATAAAAATATATGTATTTCTTTGTTATTTAATAAATTATGTGATATTTTAAATATATACTTGAATGTATTATAATTGTTTTAAATTCCCCTTTTTTTAGTCTGATCTTGTGGATCAAAGTATATTTAATTTTATCCCAGAAGGGGAACATTCAGAAGTTTATAAAATATTGTCAACTCATCTTCTGGAAAGTGATTCATTAACACCAGAGTATCTAAAATGTAAGTAGTGGGTTTGTAATGGATAGTAATTGTTTTTTTAATTAATAATCAGATAAATATATTTATATAGGAGATATTTGTACTTTTTCACCTTTACAACATAGATATTTCTTAAATATCATTGAAACATTGTTTGTTTTCTAATATAAAGTGACAAGAAGGATGTCAGTGGTAACATTTAAAAGAGTAGGTGGTGACTGAGGAAATCACGTTACATAGGGTTAAGGGAAGAATAGAAGGGTAAGGAGTGAAAGTAACAACTACTAAGGCTGTATTTCAAAGAGATCATACAAAGAAAGAAGGACCTACTTGCACAAAAATATTTATAGCAACAAAAAATTGGAAATTGAGAGGATGCCCATCAATTGGGGAATGTCTGAACAAGCTGTGATATATGAGGGTGACTGAATACTACTTTGTAATAAGAAATGATGATCAGATGGATTTCAGAAAAACCTGGAAAGATTTAACATGAACTGATGGTGAGTGAAATGAGCAGAATCAGGAGAACATTATACACAGTAATAGCAACATTGTGTGATGATGAACTATGAATGACTTAGCTCTTCTCAGCAACACAAGGATCTAAGGCATAGTACTCATGGTGGAAAATGCTATCCACATCCAAAGAAGAAATGATGGATTCTGCAGATTGAAGCATACTATTTTCACTTTATTTTTTTCATGTTTTTTTTTCCTTTTAGTCTGTTCCTTCTGTCACAACAGTGACTAACATGGAAATATATTTTACATATTGCACAAATATAACCTATATCAAATTGCTTACTATTTTAGGAAGAGGGAAGGAAAGGGGAGAAAAAATGTGGAACTCAAAATTTTGTAAAAATAAATGTTAAACCAAGTCTTTGAGGGTAGCCTTCTACCCACTATGCCACATTGCCTACCAATGAGAGAACCCAGAATTGAAAAATTCACATAGATAGAGGAGAAAGCTGACCTGTCAGAAGGTTGGAGGGGCTAAGAATGTGATGGACAGAAGGACCACTCAATCTTTGAAGTTTTGTAATAACTATGGGACAGTTCTCATAGGCAGGAGTTCTTTTTGTTTGTGTGTTTTTTTTGACTGCTACTCTTCTTCTTTTTTTCTTTTTCACTTTTTGGAGGGTGGAAGGCAGGGCAGTTGGGGTTAAGTGACTTGCCCAAGGTCACATGGCTAGTAAGTGTCAAATGTCTGAGGTTGAATTTGAACTCAGGTCCTCCTGATTCTAGGACCGCTACTCTATTCACTGTGCTACCTCGCTGTCACAGGCAGGAGTTCTTAATCTATTTTGTGTTATGGACCCCTTTGGCAGTCTGAGGAAGTCTGTTGACTCCTCAGAGTAATATGATTAAATTCATGATATTAATTACATAGCATTATAAAGAAAGTCAGTTATCTTAAAATAGGGTTTTCAAAATATTTTCAATTCTTATTTATTTTATTTTTGATTTATGGAATAAAACAAGCATTTCTGTAACATAATATAAAAAAAGATGATTGTACTCAGAACTACAAATCTATTATGTACAACTTGCTATTCCTTTTAAAGCTGTAATAAAGTTGTTTTAAAATGAATGTTAAAAATCATCTTTTCATATAATTGAAAAAATAAAATACAATTTAAAAAGAAGTGAAGGCAACCTGGAAGGGACAAGTTCAAGGAATTTAGCATCAAAATAAAGGAAAGGGATTACATGGTAGTTAGAAGGGGGTAAGGAAGGCGAAGTGAAAGTTTAAAAATATTTTTTAATTAGTAATACCTTTTCTGTTTTTCAGCAAAAAATCAGCTTGAATTCTGTTGCCATATGCTCCGAGGAACAATAGATCCAAAAGAACCACCTACCTATGAATTTGTGAAGTTTATAGGAAATTTCAAATCTTTGAACAATGGTAAGTTCTTAGAGGATTCTTCTTATATGGGAATGTTTAATTTGAAGTTATTTATATAACATAAGTATATGGTGGCTAACCTCAGTTTAAGCCTGTTCATCAATCCTTTACACTCTAATTTACTTGCCATTCTCATGCCCCACAGTGACTCTTTTCAATCTTTTTCTCTCACCTCTCCATGCTCCCAACTCTACACTTACAGATAGAGAATTCTACTTCCATGAAGCTGTGAAAAACACCTGATATGGCTTTTCTCAGTTTCCAATAAATCACACTATTTTCTGCAACCCTTCATTTCTTTCTAATGATAGAGGGAAGAGGCATACATATTCCTCATTAAGGCTTGCCACTCTTTTGGTGCCTTAGTCCTATTTTCTTCACACACCCCCTCCAGGACCACCTTGTTCTAGGAATTGTTCCCTTCATTTTAGGTATCTTCATCTTTCCCTCTTCACTGGCTTTCTTTTCATTTCCCTACAAGTATGTTCAAGTTTCTTTACAGTCTCCAGATCCTCCCCTTAACCTTTATATGCTATCCAGCTAAAATCCCATCTTTTTCCTCTTTACTACCAAACTTCAAACATGTTTTAGCTACACCTCACTTCTCACCCAGTGTCTCTCCTGTGGCTTTGCACAAATTATTTAACTTCTTTGGGCCTTAGCTTCTCATCTGAAAAATGACATGATTTCTAAGGTCCCACTTAGTTTTAATTCCCTGTTAGCTTTAATCCTGTGATCCAATCACTTAATCCAATGATGCAGTGATCCTTAGCCTCTTACATTCTGGCTTCCAAACTGTATCTTTGCCTCACTCCAGATATTCTGTTGAAACTGCTTTCTCACAAGTCACCAGTGACCTGTTGGTTGGCCAGTCTAATAGCCTTTTTTCCTTCCTTTTCATCCTTCTCCCCTGTAACATTTCATGTTGTTGACTTTCTTCTAGATATTCTCTTCTCCCATGATTCAGATATAGCATATTCTCCTTGGCTTTCCTTCTTAACCAATTCTGTTTCTTCTCTCTGTAAGTCTCTGGTATCTTTGCTTAGCAGTTTCATAGATTCTTATGGCTTCAGCTATCAGCTACTTTCAAAAGATTCCCCAATCTTTTCCCTCACTGACCTGCATCTTTATCTGCTTACAACACATATTTATTCCAGTGCACCAGTAATACAATAATCAATCAAATTATTATTTCTCTTCCCCCTCAACTTACTTCTCTTTATAAATTTATTATTTCTTACAGTGACACCAAACTCCAGTTTTTGAAACTTTTATGTTTCACACCACCCTAGTATATGTAGGTCTACATTATTATTTGCCTCAACTGTTGGAATTGTCTCCTGCTAGATTTGCTCCCCCACTAGTATGCTCCCTATTTTAGCCTATTCTTCATATAACTTCCTGACTTATCTTTCTTATAGAGTTATAGTATTCTTGCTTAGAGATTTTTGGTGTTTCACTTTTGCTTTACAAAATAAAGTTTAGCCTCTTTTGCCAACCATTCAAGGCCCTCCACAAGGAGGTGTCACTCGACCTTTCCATCCTTACCTTATAATGCTCTCCTCCAAACAAAATGTGGGTAAATTGGACTACTGTGTCATGTGTGTCCCCCCTACCCCCCATTCTTCCATCTCTGTTATTTTTGCTTAGGCTAAATCATGTGCCTGGAACATTTTCCCCATCTCCTTCTTCCCCTGGTTAAATGCTACTCTTTTTTAAAAATTCACTTCAAATTATCGTCTCCTCCATAAGGCCTTCCCTGTTTCTGTCTGGTAATGACCTTTTCTTCCTCAGACTTCAGATCTCTATGTTAGAGAGATATTTTACACCCTTGTGATGTAGTTATTTTGGTTTGTAGTTATCTGTGTATTTATTATTCCTGTAATAAGCTGGAGCCAGGACATATAAACTTCTTACCTCCTTTAGCACCTACCGCTGTGCTCATCTCACAGCAGATGACTAACAGAGAATAGAAGTTTAAAATAGATGAAATAACTGCTGATATTTTTTTCTTTGTCATTCATTCAGTATCCAGTTCATCACACAATGGTTTTGAAGGAACCATACAACGATCCCATAGGCCTTCATATGAAGACAGAATTTGTTTTGTAGCTACTGTTAGGTTAGCTACACCTCAGTTCATTAAGGTATGTTTAGAATTTTGCTTCCCACATAGGATATAATTTCAGCCTATCATTTGAATATCTGCGTTATTTCCTATTTCTAGAATAATAAAAACTGACTGAAGTCTGTAGAAATCATGAATTTTTGAGTATGTACAATCATAGCATTTCTCAGGCAGTTAGTTATTTAAGCCCTATCATTATTATTCAATTATAAAATTTTTTCTAGTTATATTAATTTGTATTTATGTGGTGTTTTAATGATTATAAAGTTTGATCTTTACAACAACCTTGTGAGGTAGTTAGTACAAATATCCCATTTCACAACTGAGGAGGCTTAGGCTCAGAGGTTGTGATTTGCCCTTGGGTCCAAAGGTACTGGGCTAACACATTACTGGGTAAAATTCCATTTCTGGTTCTCCTTTTACTGTACCACAAGTGTTGCTTTAGATTCATTGTGGTGAGCTGTATGTATACTTTAATTGTATATTGTTATTTGTTTATTAGTTTCTGCATTTTTTTGAATACTGTCATACTTTCCTCTTAACCTAGGTGAGGTAGAGCCATAGTCTAAATAATATTGAACAGATGATTTTTAAAATATTAATTGTACTTTGAAGTGCCATAAATAACTTACTTGCTATAAATTTACCTTCTAATTTTATTGGTGAATTATTTATTATTTTATTAATAAATTGAGCTTGCCTTTGTAGGAAATAGAGCAAACAAAGATGAGAAGAAGATGAACTAGACATATAGTAGAAGAAAGGTGAACCTAGCCCAGATTTAAGATTTAGGAATGTATTATCTGTGTGACTGGGGACAAGTCAAATCATAACTTTTCAGACCTTAGTTTTCTCATGTATGAAGGGGTTAGACTAGATGACTGTTAAGGTCCTTCTAGCCCTAAAAGTATAGTTCCTGTTTGTCTGAGATAATTCAGAATAGATTATCCAAATGTCAGTTATCAACAATTCTACTTGTGGTTTGACAGTCAATGAGTACAAGTGTTTCCTTCAGAAACTAATAGTTTAATCTATCGTAAAAGGACTTTTCCTCTCCTTCTAGCTCTCATTCTTACATTGGGTATCTTAACCTTTTAAATCTAGCTTTGTCTTATTCTATATCTTCCCAAATATTGTGATAGTAGTTGATCAGTATCTATTAGAGCCACAATTAACCTTACCATCATTCCCCCAAAAGCAGTTTGGTGGCAGTTCTGTTGCCAGAAGACCCCTCCATTCATTTTCTTTTCCCATGGCCTGGGGGGCAGTAATGGCCATGGGCTTCTGGATTTTGTCCTTATTTTCTTTCCTAACCTAAACCCTATAAATGAATAAAGGAGTTTAGTGCTTAATGGTAGCTATACTTGATAGCCTTTTGTACTTAGGCCTCATAACCTATCTGTGCTGCTTCTCCATATGCTACAAAATTGTACTACCCTCTAAGCATGTACTTTTCCACATCATAATATAATCCTCCATAGAAGTGTTCACTTTCATCTGATTCCTTTAACCTCTAAGAAATAACACCGGGCCATTCCATCTGCTATCTCCTATTCTCAGTACATGCCTTTGATGAGGTCTTTTAATCCATAAACCCCTCCCCACCCCAGTCTGCCAGGCTTACCTTGCCCTAAAATTTTTTGAAATGTTCATTTATCATACAATGCTAGGTGTGTTTTTACAAGACTACACACAGTTAAGATCATTCTGAGTTATTCAGAAAAACATTTCTAAATTATGATTCATTTTCTGACTTTTCTTTTTGCTTATTTATAGGAAATGTGCACTGTTGAAGAGCCCAATGAAGAGTTCACATCCAGACATAGTTTAGAATGGAAATTTCTCTTCCTAGATCACAGGTAGGGCCTATGGAAAAATTTAGGGCCAACAGATTTATATTTCTTCAAGCTAATCAGAATTTACTTTGGAATTTTTACCCATTTTCCAAAAAGTATCTACTAAAAGATTTTACTAGCTGTGTGTGTTAATCAAAATAAGGTAATATTGCTTTTTTTTATGTATAATATAGGGCCCCTCCCATAATAGGATATTTGCCATTTGAAGTTCTGGGGACATCAGGGTATGATTACTATCATGTGGATGACCTAGAAAATTTGGCAAAATGCCATGAACATTGTAAGTAGATGTTAATATTTTGCCACATTCATAACTGTTTTCTCAACTGTTGAAATCCTGTTTTAATAATAAAGGGTAAGAGAAAGTTATTATAATGTGACAGTTTTTAGTATCCCAGCAAAAAGGAATGGAGAATTTCACTGCATATTTACATTTGCATTGAGGTTAGCAGATAAGGGCCATAAATAATAGTGTTCATTTTCTATTATTGTAATGTTAAATAACATATCACATCTATTATATAATGAACAAGAACCTCTCTAATAGTTTGCAAGTTATACCCTTAGGATGAGGTTAAAAAAAGTCTTTTGGAAATTGAAGTGTCTTGTTAGGCTGATTGGTACCACTGAATAAAATACTATGTTATAAAATTTCAGTTTGTGAAGGCATATAATATCCACTGAGAGAATCCACCAATATACATATTTTCTTTGCTTCCAATTCTTAAAAATAAGGTGTTAACATTGTTTTATTTTAAGATATAATTTACTGGCTTTAATTTTAATTTTTAAATTAAACTTGATGTTTAAGTCTTTATTTAGAATTCTCTAAATTTAAAATAGGTTAAATAGCATCTGCTACCCCAAACTCACAGAAAATTTTGGGTGAAACAGTTTCAGGTATAAAGAAAATATTATTTACTATTGAAAGTTAGGCCAGGGGACTGCCTTCCAGGAGGGAATCTATATGTCTCTAACTTCCCACTTCAGTTTGATTAGCAGAAACCCACAGTGTGCATGCTTGGTGGATTTGAAGTCAGTTGTTTATTAAAAAACAGACAAGACTAGACCTCTCTTCACTGTGTATGTATATGCATGTGTGTGTGTTTTATGTATATGTCATTTTGAGGTAATTAATAGGTTAAGTGCTTTGGAAGGTACATCAAGTGCTTAAGTCACTAAATTATCTTGGGGGAGTGGTTTGTTTTTGCTTGAATCACTGTGGATGGCAGAGTCAATGGAAGTTGATTCTGCATGAATCCTTTCAGAGAGTGTAAGCTTATGGACAAAAACTATTCCTAATTGAAAATATAAATTAAGGAAAAAAACTGTTGTTTTTTTTTTTTTGTCTCCTCTAGTAATGCAATATGGGAAAGGCAAGTCCTGTTATTACAGGTTCCTGACTAAAGGGCAACAGTGGATTTGGCTTCAAACTCATTACTATATTACCTATCATCAGTGGAATTCAAGGCCAGAATTTATTGTCTGTACACACACTGTAGTAAGGTAATAGTTCTTTTTGATAGTTTTATATAATAGTTAATAATAACTTTAGTAACATTGTTAATTAAAATGAAATAAAATGTTTTATGGTTTTTAAACCACCAGGTTTTAAAAATCACCAATATTGGCAAGCTTGGAGATGTAATGAAAAATATTTTTTAAATATAGTCATCATAATTACATTTTGCAACTTATGGCAGAAAGTATAACATTATATACAGAAATCAACTAGAAAATATAACATTATATACAGAAATCAACTAGATTTACTTTTAGAATTAAAACTGGTGAAATTTTCAATAATGACTTTCTCTTCATTTACCTACTAAATAATTAGTAAATAGTTTTCAGCAGCATGTAAAAACTTTGACTTATCTAAGAGAAGTACTGTTTTTGAGAGGGGAGTAAAAACTATAGATGTGGTTTTGATGTTATATATTGCAAAGAAAATACTGTAGAAGTAATTCACTGGCAACCAAGCAAACAGCAAAAGTAAATGTTTTTGTTTTTGTTTTTGGTTTTGGTTTTTGGAGGGCATTTGGGGTTAAGAAAAGTAAATGTTTTAAGTGATCATAACTACAGTATTGTATGTTCTTACATTTTTGTCTCCCTTTTTAGTTATGCAGAAGTTAGGGCTGAAAGACGACGAGAACTTGGTATTAAGGAGTCTCTTCCTGAGATAGCAGCTGATAAAGTATGTTTCTTAACATTTATAACAAATCAGTGTATTTTCATTCATTAAAATAACTTATGAAATATTACAATTATTTGACTTTTATGTTCCTCAGTTTTCCTGTTTATAAAATGAAAATGGCTCAGTGTGGAAAGATTGAATGGTGGGGCTGTTGTTACTCGCCACCTGTTGAAATTTGGTGAAAAATGGGATAGGAATCAGGAGTGTAAGAAGATGCTATTATTAATTATATTATCTTATACACTTACTACTGTGTCATCCTCGTCAAGTCACTTAACCTCTCTTTACCTCACTTTCCTCAGCTGTAAAGTAGAACATGTACCTCAAAGAGGATCAAATAAGATACTTGTAACAAGTGCTTAGCATAGAACTTTTCATGTAGTTCCCTTCCCTTTCATTTCTTCCCCTCCTTAAAGGCAGGGTGTCTGGAATGTTTGATAAAAACATTTATGTCTTAGGGAAAAAATTTTAATGTGGAAATGTCCATGCATTTTTCCATGCCCCTTTCTTTCTCAGAGAAGACTTGACATGGAAGTTGTTTCTCCAGATATGAGGGACATCTATGATACCTGAGCAGGATAGCCTTCATTTGACTGCCTTCTCTCCTTTCCAACTTCATTTTTTATACTTTCTATATTCCCCTTGGATGCTGCTTTTATCCGTTTGTATTATTGCTACTTGGAAACTTGGGCGTGTGTGTGTGTGTGTGTGTGTGTGTGTGTGTGTGTGTGTGTGTGTGTGTAGGGGGATTTTTATCATCCTCATTACTGTTAATTTTGTTTACAAACTCTTAATAGGATAAATGAAAGAAAACATCACAAATGAGATAAATTCCTAACAGTTTTTCAGGTAATAGGATCATAGCTTTGGAGCTGAAAGGAACCTAATCCAACCCATTTATTTTATGTTATCTTCTACTTGGGAGCAACCTCTCAACTCAAGCCGAAGGCACTGTGGTTCTGCACTCCTAAAATTATAGCTTCAGAAGCTCAACCAGCATGCTTACCTTTAATAGATATTTTGCTGAGATGGGGTTGTAAAAACAATACTGTCAACACATTCCCTTCATGAATCTGGAGCTGACCTTTCATGATTATGCACAGCCTTATTCGGAAGAGAGTGCACATACATAGAATACACTAGTAGAGAAGCACAGACTTGGGGAACATTCTTGTCCAACATAACTCACATCTCTGGCACTGTCAGTCCCTGCTGTCCTTTCCTTACTCAGGGTGTCTGTTCTGCTCCCACTGTCTCTGTTGGGGAGGTCATTTGACTGCACCTATACCTGTCCTGGTCCAGAGTTTGATTTCTGACTTCCAGAGCTAATTCTCTCTTTAATCTATAATTGTCTCTCTGTTATCATGAATTACACTTCTCAAGGCTGTCCCCTTTCTGTACTCTTCATTTAGAATATATATCCTGCTTTTTAGAAGGACTACCAGGGCTGTAAGCCAACCGTTTGACCGTGGATAGCTTCTTTCCAATTCCATCAAGCTTTACTGAGTATCTTCCTGTCTCAGAAAGGAGTTAAGAAGTATAAACACTTCATTTTACTTCATTTAAGACAGAACACTTCATTGTCTGTTATCTTCCCAGTATGTCCTATGATTATATCAACTGGACTGTCAGAAAAGTAATAGGCTTCCTGATAGGCTGTGTCCTGATCAACTCTCCTCCCCACACATATAAATGAGAAAACTGAGGCCTAATGAGGTTAAGTGACTTGCTCAGCATTTACTGGGTGATCTTGGATTTCCACAAATGTTTGAGGCAGAAGGTATCTATTTTCTCATTTTAGAGAAAATAAAAATAAATCCCTTATAACAAATATGCATACTGAAGCAAAATAAAGTCTCTTGTTGGTTGTATGCAAAAGTATAAATGTCTCATTCTGCCCATCTCAGTCAGATGGTAGAGAGTATGTTTCATCATGGTCCTCTGGAATCTCAGATAGTCACCATATTATTGATTGACATGGTATTGGTCATAATTCTTACAGCTTTCAAAGTTGTTTGTCTTTACAATATTGTTACTGTATAAATTGTTTTCCTTCATTATTTCATCATTTCATTCATCAGTTTATAAAAGTCTTCAGAGTTATTCATTTTTATAATATTAATGTTATAGTATATAAATTGTTCTTCTAGTGGGACACTCAGGTGGCACAGTGAATAGAGCACTGGCCCTGGAATCAGGAGGACTTGAGTTCAAATCCAGCCTCAGATGCTTCTCAAGACACTTAACATTAGCTGTGTGACCTTGGACAAGTCACTTAACCCCAATTGCCCTGCCTTTTCCCCTCCAAAAAAAGGCAAAACAATTCTTTTTTGTAAAAAATTGTTCTAGTTTTGCTTACTACATGATATAAATTCATTTATGTTTTTTGTCTTTGAAATGATCTATTTCCTGATTTTTTACAGTATAATAGTATTCCCTTAATTTATAACCACAACTTAATAAGCCATTTCTGAATTAATCTCTTTAGTTCCCAGTTTTTTTGGCTTTTTTTTTTTTTTGGAGGGGGGGAGGTAGGGCAATTGGGGTTAAGTGACTTGCCCATGGTCACACAGCGAGTTTTCTGTGTTGTATTTGAGGCCGAATTTGAACTCAGGTCCTCCTAACTCCAGGGCTGGTGCTCTATTCACTGTGCCACCTAGCTGCCCCCCTTTCCCTATTTAAAAAAAATATCTTGTGTTTGGCCTAGCAGTGTTATATTTTAATCAACGCGTGTACACTGTTTAGTAACTTTTTGTTTATAATTCCAAATTCCTTTCCAGAAGTTTTATACCTAGTCACAGGTCTACCAGCAGTACATCAATGTAACTTTTTACCTCCAGCCCCTCCAATATTTATAGTCTTCCTTTTTCATCATCTTTTTTAAAATAGAAAAAGAAAACTGTAGACTAATATCCCTAATGAATATTGATGGAAAATTTTAAAATAAAATATTAGCAAAGAAGGTAAAGAACATATCTCAATGATTATATTCTATGACCAGTTTGGATTTGTAACAGGAATGCAGAGTTGGTTTAATATTAGGAAATTATAATTTTAATTAACCATATTAATAAAATCAGTTAAGAATTTATAATTATATCAGTAGATGCAGAAAAAGCTTTTGACAAAATACAATGCTAATTTCTGTTAAAATACTAGGGAAACATAAGAATATATGAAACCTTTCCTTAAAATAATAAATAGCATATATCTAAAATCAAGAGCTAACATTATGCATAACAGAAATAAGCTAAAATACTTTCCAAAAAAATCAGGAATGAACAAAGATGTCCATTGTTACCCCCTTCTCTTTGACATAATACTTAGAAATGCTGGCTTTAGCAGTAAGACAAGAAAATAAAATTATAGGGGAAAAGTATAGGTAAAGAAGAAGCAAAATTTTCACTTTTTTTAGGTGATATAATGGTATACTTAAAGAACCCCATAATTGTCAACTAAAAATTAACCAAAACAATAAGTGACTTAAGCAGATTTTCAGGATGTAAAATATAAGTCCACATAAATAATTAGCATGTCTGTATGGGGTGCCAGTAAAATCTAGCAAGAAGAGACAGAAATTTCACTTAAAATAATTATAGAAGTAAAAGAAAATAGAATAAATACAGAATATATTAAATGCTTAGGAGTCTGCCTGTCAAGATAACTGAGAAAAGGAATAACTGACACAGACTTCTGGGAAGATTGGACAGCAGTATGGAAAGGCTTACATTTAGACCAACATTGCTTCACATTTTATGCCGTGAAAAGCTTCAGTTGGATTGGTGACCTAAATTAGAAAAATGTGGAAAAAATTATCAGATTGATGGATAAAATGAAAGTTTATTTATTTATTCTGAGATAAGATCTCAGAAGATAAAATAGAAAATTCGGATTCCGGAAGATTAAAAAGTTTCTATAGAAACAAATCCAATACAGCTAAGAGTGAAAGGAAAACAATGAACTGTGAAATGTCTTTGCAACAAGTTTCTCTGATAAAGGTTTCATTTCCAAGATATGTAAGAAACTGATCAAATTCCTGAGAGCTATTCCCCAATTGATAAATGGTCTAGGCAATGAAGTGTTAGTTCTCAGGGTAAGAAACCCAGACTCTCCACAACCATGTGAAAATGCTCCAGAATGTTGCCAACTAGAGAAGGTGCAAATGAAAGCAATTCTGAGCTTCTACTTCATACCCACAATGTTTATCTTCTGTTAAAGTACTGGCTTTTGGATTAACCTCTCTATGATGTATAAAATAGTGATAATGTGTTTGTCCCCTGCCTATATGTGAGAGCTAATGTTTTTAATTCTTTGGAGAAGGGTCTGCTTTGCTGAGTGAAAAAGTAACAGAATTTTAAAAATATGTATTTCAGAATGAATTGTGTTTGTCTCTGAAACAAATCACAATAGGGTGCTTATTTTGAAAAAATTTTTATGTCTCTTTAGAGCCAAGACTCTGGATCTGATAATCGTATTAATACTGTTAGTCTCAAAGAAGCATTAGAAAGATTTGATCACAGCCCAACTCCTTCAGCTTCATCCAGGAGTTCAAGGAAGTCATCTCATACTGCCGTGTCAGATCCTTCCTGTAAGTACTGCAGAAGAAAAGCAGGTCTCCTCTTCATATAATGTTAACATATTTTTTCTTCTCCTCTCATTTTTCATAATAGAATGTTTGTAAAGCTTTCTTCATTTTAAAAGATTGTAGTGTGAAGATGTTGTATGGATTTGAAGAGTTAGGTAGAACTTAAAATTTGGTTGTTGTTTTTTTTTTTTTTTGGAGGGGGAAGGGTAGGGCAATTGGGGTTAAGTGATTTGCCCAAGGTCACATGGCTAATTTTTGTGTTAAGTGTCTGAGGCTGGATTTGAACTCAGGTCCTCCTGACTCCAGGCCCAGTGCTCTATTCACTGCACCATCTACCTGCCCCTTAAATTTTGGTTTTTAATCCATTGTCTCTGATAATTAAAATCATTGTTGTTCATTCGTGTCCAATTCTTTGTGACTCCATTAGGGATTCTCTTGGCACAGATACTGGAGTGGTTTGCCATTTCCTTCTTTTACAGAAGAGGCAACTGAGGCAAACAGGGTTAAGTGACTTATCCAGGTTCACACAACTAGGAAGTATCTGAAGCTAGATTTGAACTCAGGTCTTCCTGACTCGAGGTCCATTGTGCTACCTAACTGCCTTAATTAAGATAGGAAGAAAATAACTCAGTTTTTTAACTAAATTTTATAGGTTTCATCTAATATTCAGACTTGTTTTCATAATGAAGGTTTTTTCCTTCTTAGAGTATTTCACGTTACTTAAAAATAACAGAAATGATAGGGGGGGAAAGCATTCTGTAATTATTATACTTAAATTTAAGTATCCAAAAATTAATTTGTATTAAACTTTTTTTTGCTGAAAGATATTTTGAAATGAATGTTTGAAAATTTTTATAAAGTAAACTCTAATGAAATTTCATTTTTTTGCTTTTTAACACCAGCAACACCAACAAAGATTCCAACAGATAATAGCACTCCTCCCAGACAACATTTACCTGGACATGAAAAAATAACTCAAAGAAGGTCATCATTTAGTAGTCAGGTAAAGTTTGTAGTGAATAATTTTCTTATAAACATTCACACAGATAAATATTGAGAAGATCCGTGGTATTCATTCACTATTCTTTCAAGAGATAAAGGTAGAGCTATTTACATCTCATTTACCTAGAGACTAAATGTTTTGTGAAATATTTTCCATTAAAAATATTAAAATTATTTTTAAGTAAAAAATATAGGTTATCTTTATTGTGAGAAAACAGTTTAAAGCTGAGAGTTCTTAATATCTAAGTTTAGGTAGCTTTCATTTTAAAGGAATGTTTATTTCAGGTAGAAGTGTTTATGTAAAAAATAACCCCAACCCAATATTATTGTTGTTTTTTTCCCTAGTCCCTAAATTCTCAGTCTGTTGGTCAGTCTTTAGCACAGCCAATGATGTCTCAATCTACAACCTTACAAATTCAACAAGGAATGTCACAGGTATGAAAAGGATTTTTGGTTTTGTTTGATTATTTTAAATGAATTGTATTCAGGCTAATAATTATACTTTTGAGAATTAAAGTTTATGTAACTAGTTTATTTGTATGCATAGTTGAGATGGAAAAAATATAGTCCTTTTTTCTTCTTTCAGTGTAGAAAAGGCAGTTGAATAACTTGCCTTAAAAAATATTACACATAGTAAATGTTCATTATATAATTGAATGAATGGTCCTCCTTTCCAATTTTATATTTACCATCTCTGAAATAGCTTGAATTTTCAAGACGTATTCTGAAGATTTGAAAGACAAAACTGCAGTTGTTTTTTACATTAATAGGCAATCTGCTTAATGTGTAAAAGAAATTATAATTTTTCATTCACATTTTTGGCAAGGAGAGAGAGAAGTATATATTGGAGTTGTTAACAGAACTAGTATAATTCACCTTTAATTTCTCAGTGTGGATAGAGGGCTGGGTTTGGAGTCTGGAAGATCTGAGTTCAAATACATATGGCCTCAGACAATCATGGGCAAGTCATTTAATTTCTGTCTGCCTTAATTTCCTCATCTGAAAATGGAGATAATAGCACCTGCCTCCTAGAGTTGTTGTGAGGATAAAATGAAATAGTAATTGTAAAGTGTTTTTGCAGATTTTAAAGAGCTGTCCAAATGCTGGTTTTTATTATTCACTGCCAGTTTGTGATCCAGTAATTTTTGGATTATCTAGTCCCTTGCTTCTTCTCCATCTACTTTTGATCTGTTGCACTTCTACTGAGTGGTGTTAACTCCAGAAGGAAAGACATCTGACATTCAAGCTTCATTATTTTAAGTACTAGTTGAACCAGTGATCTTTAATATTTAGAATATAGTGCTAATGAAGCCAGAGTCACTGGTTATATATCTACTAAGCCCACATAGCTCCATATTTTTCCCTAGATGAAAACTCTACAGGCATAAAAGTTCTAGCTTCATCTTAAACTTGACAGGTCAGAGGGGGCACTGAATGTGATGGGGATATTGTAGGAGTTGTTTCTCACTCACTCTACCTTGCTCCTGAGCTTTTATCTGTTTCTGTGATTTCATTGTGGGGCCTTAAGCCTTTAGCTAGAAAGTTGATTCCAAGAGTTAATGTTGCCTTAGATAGCATAGTTTTTAGGTCTAGTTTCTTTTTCTAAGCAAGTCATTTGAATTTTAGAGCTATATACATATGATCTAATCATTTGATTTTTTTTTCTGTCAGAATTATATTGGCATAGAAAAACCCAGAATCCTTACTGATTGAAAAGTTATGTTTAATAATTAAGAGAATATGCTTTAGAGCAAAATTTAAAGAAATAACAGATTGGTGCATTCTGACTATAAATTAATCATTAAGTCTTTCTTACTTTAGCACACTTCGTAGAACCAGAGAGCATTCTATGCCAAGTTTGCGTAGAGTGTTTTTTCTTTATGGCTATACTTCAGCTCTTGAGCAAAAATCTGCTACTTTGTCCTATTGTCTTTCTAGCCCCTGCTTCTGGGCATTCAAAAAAATTCTGCAAGTAGATTTCTAGCTAGTTTCTGTGGTATGTGAAAAGAGCACTGGTTCTGAAGTCAGGGATCCTTGGTTCCAGTCTCACCTTTCCTGTTCTCACTGCCAGTGTGACTCCCTGAGCCTCACACTAATCTGTAAAATGAAGAACCTGCACGGTGTGGGTCTGTGGTCCCTCTAGATTTATGATCCTACCCCTAGTAGAACTCTGGGTTGCTGAAGAACCCTAGGACACCTTTCCATGACTACATTCTCTTTTCCCTTCATATAGACAGCATTTAGCTTTTTGGCAGTCCTCTTCTAGGTGATGCTAATTCCCAAGAGGGACATCTGTTATTTGACTTACACATTAAAGTTTCTTAGAGAATCTTAATAATTCTTAAAACAACAACAGCTACCACCAAAAAACCCTCCAAAACTGGATCCAAAGCATTATTGAGTATTATCAGGTTCCTGGAAAGTTTTCTGGCCCTCTTTATTATATCTCCGTCAGATAGTCTCTGATTTGGAAGTTTTGTTTCATACTCAAAATGTGATTTTTTTTCCTTTAAAATATATCAGTTTCTTTATTAAGATTATATACAAGCATAAAATGTACATAATTCATTAGTATGAGCTAAAATATCCAATGAATATGTTGATTATATACTATAAATTTTTGGATAATATTGAGTCATTTTAAAAATTCGGTTACAATTTTTATCAACACCAGGTCCATAAAGTACTCATTCTGAGGGTTTAACATAATTCTTGCAGATTTCTTTAAGCATTTAATCATATTTTTCAGAGCATTTTTAGAATACTTAATATATATTTATTAACTTTTAAAAATGTTTTTTCATAAAAGGGGGGTTACTTGTGTGTAAAATGTTCTTATTATTTCTACCATGGGAATAAGGAATGGGACTGGACATGTGCTGAGGTGACCTGCTGCTGAGGGGTTTGTGGAAAGAGGGATGGTGAGTGTAGGAGATCCTAAAAACTCCTAAGTGGGATGACCCAGATTAAAATGTAATTGGCTGACGTTTAGAAAACAAGTAGAAGTACAGTATGGCGTAGATAATGTTAATGTGCAGCTTTCTCAGTCAATATGCTGTCTACAGGGTTACTGTTTCTCTTTGAGTTTGAAGTTGTTGGTGTAGGAACTCCTGCTGAGGACACACACTCCTTCTACAAATACCCTTTTCCTCTGTAACTCCTTTACTTAGAGCACTGAAAGAGTTAAGTGACTTGCCCAGGGTCACATGACCACTGTGGGTCAGAATCCACCTACTTGAGGCTTGAGAGGTCTCACTCTGGTTTTTGTGACTTTAAGACCAGTTATTTATCCACTGTCCCGTGATGCTTCTCATTTCAGCTCTATGTAGAGGCAGTAAAAGTTATATGGTTTGTCAAAAACCTTACCTGTAAGCAGTGATTAAAATGTGCCATTTTGGCTACTTTTTTTCTTTTACTTCTTGGTGTTGCCGTTTTTTATTTATATTTAAGTGAAATCACTTAGGTTATAAAAACATAATTTTAAAAAACAGGAAAACTACTTTTATTCTTTTATAAAAAAATGTATCCATCAGATTTTATACAACCCATTGATTCTCTAAATGTTTCTTTTAGAAAGGAAGAAGGTAATTTTTTACAAGGAAGATCTAGTCCCTTGCCTTTCTATTAAAGTTTTTTGCACCTCTAGTGTTATATTAGGTATCCCCACTTTTAGGTACAGTGTGTTCCTTGGGACAAAATCTTAAAAAGCACGTGTGTGTTTCTTGCTTTTATGGATACTGTTGCCTTCATCTGATTGGCTTTCAATAAGAAGGCAATATCAAACAAGAAAAACAGCAAAATTAGAAATGGCAATAAATGGGAACTGCCTCCCTTCATAATATTATGTCAGAAGGAATGTATCTTGTTGCATGATTATATTTTTATTATTATTGGAAGGTTTTACAGTTCCTTAGATGGTCCTTATTAACATTACTCATCTGAGAGCAAAGTCTTAGTGGTAACAGTGACTGGGCACAATATAGCAGTTTATTGAATTAAGTTTTGATTCCTATGCTGCCATGACTCTAAATGGTAAATATGCTTTGTTTGTGCCAAGAAGAAATGAAAGAATTATGTAAAATATTTTCAGACCTTTAAGTACTATATAAATGAGTTAGTATTAGTATTATATTTTAACAACTAAATAGGGAATTTTTAAAAGTATATTTTATGTGACAAGAGTAGTTATGTTTTCAGCTAACAGTTGGTTTTCACTGATATAAGTGATAAGGGACAATTTAGTTATTCAATAATCATAGAAATTGGGGTGGCTAGGTGGCGCAGAGTGTAGAGCATCGGCCCTGGAGTCAGAAGGACCTGAGTTCGGATCCAACATCAGACACTTAATGCACACACAAATAAAAACCTAGCCATGTAACCTTGGGCAAGTTACTTAACCCCATTGCCCTCCAAAAAAAAAAAAGAATAATCATAGGAATTAAGTAGTTCTGAAATATCTGATTTCTTTATGGTACTTCAGCCCATGTTTCAGTTTTCAGCTCAGCTGGGAGCCATGCAGCACCTAAAAGATCAGCTAGAGCAACGGACGAGGATGATAGAGGCAAATATTCACCGACAACAAGAAGAACTCAGAAAAATCCAAGAACAACTACAAATGGTCCATGGTCAAGGGCTACAAGTAAGTTACAGTTAAGTTTGACAACCAGCATTTGTGCATCTTTTCGTTCAGATGTGCTCGTGTGTGTGTGTGTGTGTGTGTGTGTGTGTGTGTGTGTGTGTGTGTGTGAGACGAGACACTCTTGGCATAAATAGACTTACTGATCATGGAGTAGAAGTAAAATACTTCATTTTCTGAGGTAAATTCAATAATCAATCATGCAACAAGCAGTTATTAAGAGTCTGCTTATATGCTAGGCACTGGGATTATAAGGACAAAAAATTAACAGTTCTGCTCTCTTGGAACTTAGCTTCTATCAGAGGAGACAGCATATATATATACACACATACCTAAAAATAAATTTTTATTGTTTGGTCATTTCAGTTGTGTCTGACTCTTCATGACCCATTTGGGTTTTTCTTGACAAGGAGTAGTTACCCATTTCTAGCTCATTTTGCAGATGAGAAACTGAGTCAAACAGGGGTAAGTGACTTGCCCAGAGTCCCACTTTTAGTAAGTGTCTGAGGCCAGATTTGAATTCATGAAGATGAGTCTTCCCTACTCCAGTCGGGTACTCTATCAACTGTGCCACCTAGCTGCCTGAGAATAAACACCAGATAAACAGAGAGGGGGAACACTAATAGTTGGGGTGATTGTTTCTAGAATTCAGCATGTTAGCTCTGTCCCAGACTAATGTTTTGGATTAACCTGAAGAATCTGCCAGTTAGGTCTTCTAAATTTATGTCATTGTTAAAAACATTTTAACAAATCAGACCCATCGGCAAATCCCTGGGATGTTCCATTGGAAAGACCTCCCTCTAGGTCAGATCTTCTTAACCTTTTTTGCGTCATCAATCCCTTGGGCAGTCTGGTGAAGTCTGTGGATCCCTTCTCAAAATGTTTTTAAATGCATCAAAATAAAATACATAAATTTACAGAGGAAATCTAAGGTTAGTGAAAATAAAGATATGATTTTATTTTCCATGTAAGTGCATGAACTCCTTGGAATTTATCCATAGGTCTCTTAGGGAGGCCTGTGGATGCCAGATTAAGAGTTGATATTCAGTCCATTAATTATCATTCTTTAGGTCTGTTCATTCAGCCAAATTTCAGATTTACCTTTCTGTATTGCTCATATCTCTCCCTCTTCTGAGTGTTGTTATTCCCATTTTACAGATGAAACAACTGAGGCTCAGAGAAGTTCAGTGACATGCCCTTATACATAAGACTTATACAAAGTTTCATAATTGGAATCCAACCCTAGATCTCCTGAATTCAACTTCAGAACTTTTCCTACTATATTATGGCTGCCTACCTCTCATCTCCTTCAGATATATTTTGGATTCATTTTGAAGTTCCAAACAACTAGTTTAGAAAGTGGCATTTGAACATACCCCTTAAGCCTATAATTAATAAGTAACATTGAAACATAAATGATGGTAATTTTTTCTTCTCAAGACTATAAAATTAGTTTTTGTTTTTTGTTTTTTTTTTTTTTTTTAAGCAATTGGGGTTAAGTAACTTGCTCAAGGTTACACGGCTAGTCATTATTGATGCGTGGGTGCTCATTTTCTGAGGCCGGATCTGATCTCGGGTCATCCAAACTCCGAGGCCGGCGCTCTTACTCACTGTGCCACCTAGCCGCCCCTTTAGGGCAATTGGGGTTAAGTAACTTGCCCAAGGTCACACGGCTAGGTTTTTGTTTGTGTGGGTTAAGTGTCGGAAGCTGGCTCCGAACTCAGGTCCTTCTGATTCCAGGGCCGGCGCTCTATAAAATTAGTTTTTTTTTTTTAAGAAATCTAACTTTAGAGTTTTATAGTCTTCTCCCAAAATTAGTTTTGCTTTAAAAACATCCAATTTAAGAGGTAGGTTATAGCAGACAATGGAAATAAGATTCTTTAAATGACACTTGGCCTTTTTGGAGTAGTGCTATTGTTGGATTTTTTGGGCAACATTCTTCCCTCCAATCTCTCCCATTATTAAATGTTATATTTTATGTATATCTGTATTTATGAATTCATTTATGTGTATGTATGAATTGAAATTGTTTTGAAGCTTTTGTGATGTCCTTTGGGGCTATTTTTTTAGTATTTGAAAACACTGAAGTATTGTAAAATAACCTGATAAAATTTTAAAAGTCACTTCATGAAACAGAATTTTGGCATAACATTTTGAATATTCAAAACTGTTCTCATCATTGAATTAGTTTGAGTTATTGTTTAGATTTTAAAAAAACACAACTTATTTTAGAATATTTTTAAAGATGTTTTTACAGCAGTCATCCCCCGGATTGAATTTTGGTTCTGTTCAACTTTCTTCTGGAAATTCATCAAATATGCAGCAACTCGCACCTATAAACATGCAAAGTCAGGTTGTTCAAACTAATCAGATTCAAGGTGGAATAAATACTGGACATATTGGTTCCTCTCAGCACATGATGCAGCAACAGCCTTTACAAAATCCAGCAACTCAGGTAAACTATAAAGTGCTTTCAAGCTGTGATGGTCAGTAAATGATTGAACTTATAAAATTTCTGAAGTAAAATAAAAACTTGTTTTTAAAAAGTTATATTCTCACAAAATTAAGAAGTCCAGTGGATAATGTAGACCAGTGATTTTTAAATAACTTTATGCAAAATTATTTTAGTAGCAAATATTGTTTTAGGTGTTGGGATATGTCTTGAAATTTATCAGATATTCAAAGTCCAATTTCTGATATGCAAAATATTAGCCTTTAACCATTTCAAACAAGTATCTATTCTCTGTGTGTCGTTCATTTACCAGAATTAACATTTTTGTCTCCCTAGTTAAGGGTAATTGGTGACCTTAGAAGGTAAATACACTAACTGCCGTTACTTTTGTTTTGTATATCATCCTTCAAAAGTACATTTATAGTCATTGCTTCCCATCACTCTAAGTTTTAGTAAGAAACTCCCACTGGCAAAAATAAATAAATGGTATTATCCTTGGAATACATTAAATTTTTTAAGTGGTCTATAAAATATTATCTTTCCTAGCAAACTCAACCAAACATTCTCAGCGGGCACAATCAACAAACCTCTCTTTCCAATCAGACTCAAAGCACGCTGACTGCTCCACTGTACAACACTATGGTAATTTCTCAGCCAACAACAGGAAATGTAGTCCAGATTCCATCTAGCATACCACAAAACAATAACCAGAGTGCTGCAGTAACCACTTTCACCCAGGACAGACAGATAAGGTAATTGTTTTATATAATTAATTTTATATTTCCATTCATAGAGTTTAACTCATCATTAAATCAAAGTTTAACTAATTTGATGAAAACTAAATAACTATGTTGCTATAGTAAGAGTTATTGAGTTAAAGCTGAGAATGAATTTAGAGGAATAATAATTGTATTGCCAAATATTGGATCTAAACTGTGGTGCATTGTTATTCCAGTTTTAAATTTGTGACTATCAGGTATTGAGTAATTATAACACTAAAAATTTATCCCTTCTCTAGTGCTTTGGAGTGCCCTGGAATTTTTACATAAAATGTGTTACAAGGAGTAGTTAATTATAACTACCAATATAATTCAGTTACATTTTGGATTAAATGAGTTTTTAAGGACTGTCCTTGGAACCCAACTGATAATTTATGAGATTACATTGTTATACTATAATATTGTTTCTTTTAGAAGATATGTTTTGAATTTCAAATAATTACAAATAAACTCATAAACACAGCCTGTTCATATGTTTGGAATTACCTATTTTAAGTTACAAAACCATACTGTCCTCTTTTAAGTCTTTTAAAAATATATTTTACTAAATATATATGCAATTTACTAAAGTTTGTATTAAAAATGTCTTGCCGGGGCATGAAAGATCCTGGATTTTTGAAAGCTGTGTCAAAGGAGCTCAGGTTTTGGCTGATTCTCCCAAGCTCAAAAGGCTTTGAATATGTGCCCAGTGATGCACTTTGTTGTCTAAGTTCTAAGCTAGCTAAATTCAGAGAGGTATATCCTCAGGCTGCTGCCAGGTAATTAACATTGTGGCCATCGACTTGGTGGAAGGGTTGTGGTCAACTTCAATGAAGGGAGCACCCACCATGATGAAATTACATATTTTTGAAATAATATTCTATTATAATGCTTAGTAGAATACTATATTAGTAGTCTCTTTATAGGACCATAATGCTAGTATTATATACTCACATTGGCAGTATAATGCCTGTACTTTAGTACAGTGTCCTGTTCACGTTGTAGTTGAATATTCTGTTTTCTACAAAATATATTAGGTTTCTTTAAAAATCTTGCAGCTACCTAACAGCCAAGCAGCAGTGATGATGGGCTGCAGAGAACAGGAGGAAGGATCTGTTTTAAAAGCTATGAAAAAAATATAGTCTTAAAAGTTGGATTTAAATTTGGGCAGGTTCAATACTATGTAGTAAATATTTGAAAATAATCTCTGTCTACAGAGCAACAAATAAAAATAAATTGAAGAATTAATTTTGAGGATTGAGATGATGTTTATCATAAACTATAGTAAAGCAATTTATACCTGTACTTACTATTTTACTTTTATTAATTTCTTGAGAAATGGCTTATTTTCTTGTCTTGCTGTTGAATAAGCGGTTTCTTTGTGTTTTTAATAATCTTTTTACTCTGAAGGGTAAAAGATTCAAGATTTTGTAGGTTTCAAATAAAATATATTTGTTTTAAAAATATGAAAAAGTCAAGTAAAAAAGTAACCAACATTTTAGGCAGCTAGGTAGTGCAGTTAATAGAGTACCAGTCCTAGAGATAAGATGATTCCTCTTCCTGAATTTAAATCTGGCCTCAAACATTTCCTGTGTGACCCTGGGCAAGTCACTTAACCCTATTTCCTCAGTTTCCTCATCTATAAAATGAACTGGAGAAGGAAATGGCAAGCCACTCCAGTATCTTTGCAAAAACAAACTCAAGTGGAGTCATGAAGAGTTGGACTGGGCTGAAACAATTCAACACCTAACAAAAACCTAACAGTTTTTATTTATTTATTTGTTTATATGTATATGTATGTATATATATCATATATACACATTCAAATATATACACACATATATATTCAAAACAATAACCAAAATGTAATATGTTTAATTACAATATGTTACACACAAGACTTTTAAGTATGTTTTGAGTATTATAATTTCTTTATATAGTCTTGTTGAAAAGTAATTTTCTTTCAGAGAAGGCAAATAGGAATCTTTTTTCCCAAAAGGAAAAATATAATTAAAAAAAGAAATTGAATTATAATCAGAATTATGCTGAGTAGACAAAATATAAATCAAGATTGTATTGATAGAATGTTTGGCAGCACTGTAGGAGTGCAGGGCTTGGGAATTGAGAGAGACTTGAGTAGAAGTAGTGCTTATGACACCACCTGTGACCCTGGGACAAGTCACTCCACTTGTCTAGGCCTCTGTTTTATAATCATAAAATTAGAATAATATCCACAGTACCCACCTCCTAGAATTCTTCAAAAAGCTTAAGGCACTACATAAATATCAGTTATTATTATTAAACTGTTATGTTTCTAAAACCCTAGCATTAAGCCTGAATACCTTTGTAAAAAAGAGATCTTCTATTTCCTTTACTCTGATAAATTCCAACTTGTTCATGGTTGACAATGAACCAGATACTATAAAAATCTGAACTCAGGCTACCAAAAGGAAAGCATATTTGTATTTTCTGTTCTTTTTTGTATATATTTATGTTGTGAGAGACAGTGTGGCATAGTGGAAAGAGTGCTGGATTGGAATCAGGAAAACCTGGGTTCAGATCCCTGCCTTTTGATGTGTGACCATAGACTAGTCACATAACATGTATGAACTTCATCCAGTTCTCTAAGACTTTTCTGTTGTGTTAGATACGAGTTACTGGAAAGTATAGGTGCTTTATGTTTTTGTTGTATGTTAATTTTAGGCTGAAGTTTTAAAATTTGGATTTTTGTGTCCAAAATAGAAAAGAAGTGCATCCACAAGGAGTCATAGCTTTTTATTTGGCTAAAGTATCACTCAGTATTAACCAAATAAATATCTCTGTTCAGTAAACTGTTATTTATAAAAGTATGTACCTATATGTTTTACCCTGGGGCTTTTTCTTTCCTTTTGCAGATTTTCTCAAGGTCAGCAACTGGTGACCAAATTAGTTACTGCTCCTGTAGCCTGTGGAGCAGTTATGGTACCGAGTACTATGTTTATGGGTCAGGTGGTAACTGCCTATCCAACTTTTGCCACACAACAGCAGCAGCCACAGACATTATCAATAACACAGCAGCAGCAGCAACAGCAGCAGCAGCAGCAGCAGCAGCAACAGAGCCAGCAGGAACAGCAGCTAACAGCCATTCAGCAGTCATCTCAGGCTCAGCTGACTCAGCCATCACAGCAATTCTTACAGGTCATTCCTTCTATGTAGAAATTTCCCCAATACTCATTTAATTTTAGGTAATAGATTATTATTGGTAAACAGAATTAACTTTTTTTTTTTTGGCAAATAAATAAGCTGGACCTCAAAAGGGATTCAGTATGTAACTTTTATTTTCCAAAAAAAGTCTCGGCTCTAGTTTGCCTTAAGGCACAGTGAGACTATTACTGTTTGTCCTAGTGACCCTTTTTCTCCCATTAAAGGACTCTTGCTAATTGCAAAATATTTAAATACAGGGTGACCCAAATCTTAGTTCAGAGCTCAAATGGTACTAAGACTTTTGGGACAGCCTGTATATCTTTAGTCAAAGATAGAGATGTACAAAGATAGGTAGATACTGAGTGTGTGTGGGGTGTGTGCGTGTGTGTGTGTGTGTGTGTGTGTGTGTGTGTGTGTGTGGCACCCACATTGTCTTGGGGTCTTTCATACTATATGATGACTTTTTACCATATAAACATACTTTTCTTGCATTCATAATTTTTTGCCATTCTTCATATGTACAGATAATGCTACTGACATACTCAAAGAATCCTTTGGGTTTTTCAAGTAATAGTATGGTTTTGTATGAAGACACATTCTAACTCTAATTTTCCTTTTGAGCAAGGACTCTCTGATTGGTAAGATAGCTGGCCAGAGTCTGTGGTCCTGGAATGAACAAAGCCAACTTGGCACATTTAGAAGTAAAAATCACAGCACTGGTGGCATTAGCTAAGACAAGCAGATGTATCTGTATAAGGTGGAACATCCATTTGTTGTTGTTGATTCATTCTGTCACGTCCAACTCTTCCTGGCCCCATGGACTACAATGTGCCAGACCCTTCTAACAAAGTCTTTCCAAGCTCATGTTTGTTGTTTCCATGATGCACTCTGTCCGTCTCATCTTCTGCTGTCCCCTTTTCCTTTTGCCTTCAGCCTTTCCCAAAATCACGGTCTTTTCCAATGATTCCTGTCTTCTCATTATGTGGCCAGAGTATTCAGCTTCAGCTTCTCTATTTGACCATCCAGTGAACTGTCTGAGTTAATTTCATGTTTAAGGGACTCTCAAAAGTCTTCTCCAGTGCCACAATTCAAAAGCAACAGTTATACAGTGCTCAGCTTTCCTTATAATCCACCTCTCACCACCATACATCGCTACTGGAAAAGCCATAGCATTAACCTCATGGACCTTTGTCAGCAAGGTGATGTTCTTTGCTTTTTTGTATGCTGTCCACATTTGCCATAGCTTTCCTTCTGAGGAACAAACATCTTTTAATTTCATGACTGTAGTTGCTGTCTGCATTGAACCTAAAAATATAAAATCTGATCCTGTTTTCATTTCTTCTCCCTCTATTTGCCAAAAAATGATGGAACCAGTTGCAAAGATATTAGGGTTTTTTTTTTTTTATCTTAATTCAGCTTTTACACTCTCCTCTTTTCACCCTCCTCAAGAGGCTTCCTTTTCACTTTCTGCCCTCAGAGTGGTATCATCTGCATATCTGAGATTGTTCATATTTCTCCTGGCAACCTTAATTCCAGCTTTTGATTCATCCAGCCTGGAATTTCACATGGTGTACTCTGCTTATAAGTAAATAAATAAGGTGACAGCATACAGCTTTGTCATACTCTTTTCCCAATCTTAAACCAGTCAGTTGTTCCATGTTCAGTTCTAATTGTTGCTTCTTGACCTGCATACAAGTTCCTCAGGAGTCAAGTAAGATGATCTGGTACTACCATCTCTTTGAGGACTTGCCACATTTTATTCTGATCCATTCAATCAAAAGCTTTCATGTAGTCAGTGAAACAGATGTAGATATTTTTCTGAAACTCCCTTACTTTCTCCATAATCCAGCAAATGTTAGCAATTTGATCTCTTGTTCCTCTGTTTCTTTTAAAACCAGCCTGCTTTTCTGGTAATTATTGGTTCACATATTACTGAAGTCTAGCTTGTAGAATCTCAAGCATAACTTTGCTGGCATGTGAAATGGTTGCAGATGTTTAATAATTTGAACATTCTTTGGCATTGATCTTCTTTAGGATTTGGATATAAAGTAATCTTTTCTAATCTAGTGGCCACTGTTGAATTTTCCAGATCTGCTGGCATATTGGAGCCTTTAACAAGCACTTTAACAGAAGGATTTTAAACAGCTTAGCCTCATTTGTTAGCAGTGTTTCCTAAGGCCCACTTGACTTTATTCTCTAGGATGTCTGTCTCTAAATCAGTAACCACACCTCATGGTTATCAGTGATGTTAAGATCTTTGTTTTATAATTCTTCTCTATATTCTTACCATTTCTTCTACTTCTGTTAAGGCCCTACCATTTTTGTCCTTTATCATGCCCATTTTTCATGAAACATTCCCTTGGTATCTCTGATTTTTTGAAGGGATCTTCTCTCTTTCCCATTCTGTTGTGTTCTTTTATTTCTTTGCATTGCTCTTAAATTTAAGCTCTCCTTGCTATTCTCTGGAATTCTGTATTCAGTTGAGTATATCTTTCCCTTCCTCCTTTCCTTTTTCCTTTCCTTCTGTCCTCAACTATTTGAACTCAGTCTCATCAGACAATCATTTTGCTTACTTACTCTTCTTTTTCTTTGGAATGGTTTTTGTTTCTGCCTCCTGTACAATACTTTGAACCTCTGTCCTTAGTTCTTCAGGCCCTCTACCAAATTTAATCCTTTAAATCTGTTCATCACTTCATATTTATAAGGGATGTTATTTAAGTCATACATATACAGTCTGGTGATTTTCTCTACTTCCTTCATTTTATCTGAATAAGATGCTCATGACCTCAGCCATAGTCCAGGTCTTCTTCTAACTGACTGTATAGAGCTTCTCCCTCTTGGGTTGCAAAGTATATAATCAGTTTGATTTCTGTATTGACCATCTGGTGATATCCACACGTAGAGTTGCCTTTTGGGTTGTTGGAAAAAAGAGTATTTGCTATGACCTGCAAAGCCAAAGCCAAAACTTGCCTGTTATTCCACTTGTCTTTTGATTTCCTGCTTTAGTATTCCAATCCCCATGATGAATATAACATCATTTTTGGTGTTATTTCTTTTTTTTTTTAAAGCAATTGGGGTTAAGTAACTTGCTCAAGGTTACACGGCTAGTCATTATTTATGCGTGGGTGCTCATTTTCTGAGGCCGGATCTGATCTCGGGTCATCCAAACTCCGAGGCTGGCGCTCTTACTCACTGCGCCACCTAGCCGCCCCTTTAGGGCAATTGGGGTTAAGTAACTTGCCCGAGGTTACACGGCTAGGTTTTTTTGTTTGTATGGATTAAGTGTCGGAGGCCGGCTCCGAACTCAGGTCCTTCTGATTCCAGGGCCGGCGCTCTATTCACTGCACCACCTAGCCGCCCCTTTGGTGTTATTTCTAGAAGATGTTGTAGTTCTTCATAAAACTGCACAACTTTGCGTTCTTGGGCATCAGTGGTTGGCGCATGGACTTGTATTACTGGGACATTGAACAGTTTGCCTTGGATTTGAAAAGATATTCTTTCATCTTTGAGATTATACTACAGTACTGCATTTCTCATCCTTTTATTGACTATGAGGGCTACTCCATTTCTTCTAAGGGATTCTTGTTCATAATAGTATATGTGATCACACAAATCAAATTCACCCCTTTCCATCTATTTGAGTTCATTGACACCTAAGATATTGTTTAATTCATCCTATTTCCTGTTTGACCATTTCTAGCTTGCCTTGGTTCATAGATCTTACTCTTAAGATTCCTGTGCAATATTGATCTTCACAATACTGAACTTTCCTTTCATCACTAGATACACATCCGTGCCCAGATAATAATTACAACCATTACAATACTACCTACATTTTATTTTTAAAGCATGTTCATAGTGTACTTATTTCTCATAAAATAGGACAGTTTAAACCTAGACTCAAGGAAAAAGGATTTTTATGTTTTCAGCCTGATACCAGAAATATCAGAACATTTTCCCATCATTTTAACTTTCAAATTGATGAAGAATTGAATCTCATGTTGAACTTGGGGGAACAGGCCTTGTTTTTTTCTCAGCACATATATGGTTAAAAAGTTAGCAAAGATGATGTAGGTATTAATCTGAGCAAGTCTAATATAGGTAGGAAAAGGACTGGCTTCAGAGACAGAACATGGGTTCATAGAACAGTTTTCCCACTTGGCACTGGCGTGATCTGAGGCTACCCCTTTCTCCTATCTGAGCCTGTCTGATGATCCATAAAGTCATGTGGTTGAGCCAGATTTCTCTGCTGCACCTTCTGCCTGGGTAAGATAGGGAAACCAGATCTTTAAGGAAGAAAAAAGTAGGTGCACTTGAGCAAATCTCTGTTCCCTGGATAAAGAAGCAGGGCCTAAATAATTTTATATATCATTTGTTTTTAGACTTCCAGGCTGCTTCATGGAAATCCTTCAACTCAACTTATCCTCTCTGCTGCTTTTCCACTACAACAGGGCACTTTGACTCAGGCCCATCACCAGCAGCATCAGTCTCAGCAACAGCAGCTTACCCGGCATAGAACTGATGGTTTGACTGATCCTTCCAAAGTTCAACCGCAGTAGCACGTTCACCCCTTTTCTGACATTGAAGGGGAGAGAGTGGCTATTTCATAAAGAGTTGCACTGATGACCCGTTGATGGTAGGAAAAATTTAGACTATTTAAGATGCAGTATTGGAAATCTGTCAGGAGAGCTCTATGGAAGTCCCCATTAAGTACTTGCCAGCAGGAAGATGATCATAGCTATGTGGCCAATTCTGACAGTGTTGTAGTTGCCCAGACATTTTTTTTTTTAGTAAGAAAAGAGCATTATGCCAAATGTTAATTTGCCCAGTGGAGCCCAATCTAAAGTGAACCAGAAGGGCACTAACAATGTTCATTTTTAGTAGTTCTATACATTTTATCAAATGTTACAGTGGACATACTGTTGCCACACCAGTGGTTTGAATTTTGCTTAAAAAAAAAAATGCCATGAAGACAGTCCAGAAGACTTTTGTCCTTTGTCAGGTGATTTAAGGGACAGTAAATATTTTCAGAATGTTGTGTGGAATCAAATTCTCTGTTGTACAGATGCTGTAAGATATTGTGTATATGTCTGGATAAAGAGAGTGCGCAAAACATTTTATATGCTGCATGCAAGCAGACTCTCTTCTTTGTAGGTTTGGATCCATTTCCTTAAATTCTTGTACCACATTCAGACTAACACATCCCTTCTTTTCCCCTTTTGTTTACAACGCGATACATCGTTCTTTTCACTCTTTTCTGGGGCACAAGTCTATTTGTATTTTACCTGTGATGTCACAGTTTGTTCAATGAGGTATGATGTGCTGCTGGGAGTGGATTTTTTTTTTCAGGTTAAATTATTGATGCGATTGTTGGAACTGATGATCGTGCAACAGGGTTTTCAGGATGTTCGGAAATATCCCTTGTTTCATAATTATTCAATTATGTTTGAAAATAAGATTTGCACTGTTTTATGTAGATGGTTGGGAATTTTATTCCCTGGAGTGATCACATCTTTTGATATAGTTCATAGTTGGAAATATTTATGTAAGAGTTTTAAAAAATAATTTCAAGAATATTTCATCTATAGGAGTAATTTGCACAAAATGTATTTACATTTTAGGCACTTTTTAACTTTCTCTGTGGTGGGAACTGTAACTTGTTAAAATGTGTTGGAAATCTTTTTATTGTCTTTTACAACTTCAATGTTTCTTTTAGTCAGAAATGATTCAGGGTTGTTTAAAAAAAAAAAAGCCCCATAGTGCCTTGATTTTGATTCAGGTGATAATGCTGACCATTGTTTGAACTATGTTGTCTTGATTCTGTAGCAATATTACAGTTTTGAAGTCTTAGTACAGTTTTAACAAAATTAGAGTGTTGACTAATATTGATATTTTTCTCCCAGGGAAGACTACTTTATTTCAACTGGAGATCATGCATAATTTGAAAAAAAGTGACACCTCTTTGTTTTCATAGTCATTAATATTATCCAGGAATTCAGAGCTTTCTTAAATGTAGGCTTAGCTGTGTTCAGCCCATAATATTTAAGAATTGAGTTGTAAATTGACTTGATATTCATATAGATTGATGGAAAAAATTAAGAGGCAAGATTTGAATTAATTGGATACTCAAAAATTAAAATAATGTGTTCAGCATGGTATTCTGACATGAAGTAAGACTTAAGGCATTCATGTTACAAAGATAATGAAAAAATTCCAACAGAAAAGATATACTTTAAAAAATGCTCTATAGAAGAGCTTTTTTTTATGGTACTTGTAATTAAGTCCACATCTACAGAGAAAAAAAAATAATGCAAAGGAAATCTTATTAGGATATTTGAAATTACCCCCCCCCCAGAAGGTTTAACACAGGAGTTATTGGTAAATAGTTTTTATTTTTTCATGAAAATAACTGACAATGGAATGCTAGATAACTTAAGATTCAAATTGAACCCTAAGGCTTTTTTTAAGATGCACCATGGCTGAAACATATATGTTATCTTCTTAAGGGTTATGCTTTTTAGCTTTTCATTGACTTGCATCCAACCAGCAATTAGTACTTAAAACCACAATGGAAATGGAAAATAGAAATGAAAAATAAAGAACCAAAGAAAGGTTGGACCTGCCTCTATAAAAAGGAGCAGGACCAGATACCAATATTTAACATATCAAGAATCCCTTTTCAAGCTGTGTAATCTTTCAGAAGAGATTTGTCATTCCCATGAATGAAAGAAAACTAATTTTTACCCTGGTGTCTGTATCTGAATATAACTGGTTTAGAATGTTCAAAATGAGATATTATTTCTCCCTCACCTAAGATTGCCTTGTTAAAATTGTTATACCATTCCACATACAGGTATCTGAAATCAGGCTTTATCTCTTAAGAGTTCTGTGCTGATAAAGTTGAGATAAATACATAGACCTATTTAAGGCACACCTGGTAACTCTAAGCAAGCACCTAACATTAAGGGAAAAACATGGTGACCTCTGAGTCCTCCAAACTCAGGTTGACATAACCAAAGTGAAGCAGAAGGTTCCATTCTTAGCCAAGGAGTTAGTAAATCTAAGTACTGTATTTACTTGTTCTCCCTGTTACCCTACCTTAAATAGTTCCCATCCAATACATATGTTGAATAGAAAATCAAAAGAAATTATTTCAATGCATAATTCCCACTCCCCTCTTCCAAACTGTCTCTTGCTTTGAAATAGCAGCCACTGAAATGAAATACTTGGCCACCTTCCATTGACTAGGGTGTAGGAAAGGTAGTCTCCATCCAGCTGCCACTTATTCTCCGCCCACCCCCTTATTTATGTCTCTGTCTCTCCCTCTCCCTCTCTCCCTCCCTCCCTCCCTCCCTCTCTCTCCTACCTATCTCCCTTGGTCTAGGACAAGTTTTCAAAGTACTTTCAACTTCATGGAGGGCCTAGTTCTTAAATTCAGTCTGTCCCTTAAAAGGAAAGATCACAAATTAAAATGCTACCACTTAGAAAATCCTTTCTTCCACAAGTCCTCCCTCTCCAACATATCTGTAAGAAGCTTTTGACACTAAGCAGTACTTCTAAAGAACAAGAGAGGATAAAGGGAAAATATTAGGAACTCTAGCTTTTTTTGTGCATTTAGCACATGGGGAGAGAATTTCAGAGACTAACCAACACTGTGGAAAGTGGTGGCCCACTGGTACCCAAAGGCTCATTCTCCTGTTTTAGAGCCAGAAATCTGAAGGGGAAAATGAGATTACATAGTTAGAAGCATGATTCAGGATTGATCCTATGTATCTGATGTCTTTGTAAATATGGTATGCACAAGTAATAATAGGAAACCAAGGCAATCTGCTGGTTTCAGATATAGAAACTTGGAGCAGAATGTATTAAAATGATATTTGGATCTCTTGTATGGTATTGTAGGCATTGCCTTAAAAGGAATCTGTTATCCTATGAGCTACTGAATTAACTATATACTAAGGGCTCTGTGATTCAGAGAGATCTTAAACAAAAAGCCGTAGGGAAGAGCACTTAAAATGTAATTATTTTCCCTGCTAATTACTTATGGAGAAAGATTCCGTGTAACTGGAAAATTATTCAAGACATTTAGATCACTTATGCCATATCTAGGCAAACTTTTTTTTTTAATAGAAAGCATATAGCATTCTACCTGAAACCCATTTTCTATCTACTTTTTTTTTTTGTCCTACACTTTCATTAGTGACTTTGAATGTATGGGTAAGCATATTTTGCCTGTGTCAAACTCATTCAAATATAAAGCCTCTCCAATGTCTATGACCCTGCTTATCAGTCCCATGGGAGTAATAATGTTGGAAGGTACAAACACTGGATATTAACATTGCTGAAGTGAGTCTGACAAGGAAGCTAGAGCACTAGAATAAGAATTGTGGAAAAGAAATTGCACAAAGGCACTTATCCATTTTAAGGGAGAGATGAAGATGTGTGTTTTTTTGGTTTGTTTGAATTGGGTAAGAACTTTCTGAAATGAGCTCCTAAAGTCATTGCAAAAGAAAAGAAATATAAATATTTTTATAGTATATTTAATATATATATTTGTATATAACTGTAAAAGGATATAGTAGGAGCCCTTCACATGCCTTCCATTTTAATCTAGTTTACTTTTGCCATAGCGCTTAGTGTTTCCCATCTTTATAGGTAATGTGCCTACTGTCAGCTTACCAAAAGATAGTATTGCTGCTTTCTGGGACAGGTGAGAAACAATTTCTCATGCCTGGGGATCCTTTTACATGTGGAATAATGACAAACCCTTTGAAAACTCAAGTCTAGTACAGTCTGAAAACATCATCTGGATATATCATGAGCACTTTATTGCAATTACTCACTTTGACAAACAGTTTATCATTATAGATGTTATTCCCAAAGGGCCCCCACATCACCATTTGAATAATAAAGTGAAGCATTTCTGGTCTAAGCATTTAGACCCCGTGAACCTTAGGTTTATGGGAGTGATTTTAAAGTGTCAAAAACCACTTGGCTCTGTTTTTGTTTTTAAATGTTGAAGGAATTGTTTGTAGGTGAATAGTTCCATTTAGAGATTTTCTTAAACCTGTCTTGCCTTTTGTGTGGCCACCAAAAAAAAAAAAAAAGACCAATGAGCCTGTTTAGTTTTCAGAGGTCTAGAAAAATTTTCTTCTGTGTAGGAGTGTATAGACCTAACGTTCAATGAATTGGTATTAGCAAATCCTAGAATATAACGGTTTTAAGAAGCAAACCAAATTGTTTTGAATGTTTTAAATGTTGTGTCCTACAGTGTTGGCAGGCCATTTTAGTGTCTCATTTAAGTTGTTCTTAAAACAGTTCTGTACTAGAAAACCTGGGGAAACAGCTGCTTTGGACAAGATTGAGAAAAATCTGTCATTCAATCTTACGTTAATTGTTTCCTTTGGAAAAAGGAAACTGCTGAAATGTATTGAGATGGTTATTAATGCAGGATGTTAGAAACTGAATATTGATTAATTCAGAAGAAATGAATCAAACTTGGACATTAAAAAAAACTTAAAACAGCTTGTGCACAAGAATTTTGGAAGTTTCTTCATGTCCTAACTTAACACTACATTCCTTATTTTTCTTAAATAAAATAGTAATTTAAAGGTTCTGTGATGTTTTCAGTGCTTTATGCTTTGTTAATTGCCTGGGTTTCCCCAGCATGATGCTCCTTAGTGAAATAAAATATTATTTATAAAGAAAATATTACATAAGAAACCCTTACCCACCAGCAAACACTGAGAGGTGCTGCACTGAGACAATCAAAATAGTATTTATAAATTAGAAAATGGCTTTAAAGGAATAATTGCTTTGATGAAAGCACTTATGTGACTTATTAAAAGACTAAAAGTATTTATTTTAAAATAAATCTGAGTGTTCAATTTCCTATTAAAGTGATTTCTGTATCATGTTTTGTTTGCTTTTGGATTGGCATAATGAAACCCTTTCATTTTGGGCCCCTGCCATTTATCACTTTCATGGGCATCTGTGGCTGTCCTTATGTAGGTCAGCTGTGAAGGAACTATAATCCTTCATGTAAAATATAGCAAAAATATCTCATTGCCCTCCTGCTCTGAACTGGTTTTGGAAAAAAATCAGAATAAAGGTAAAAAAAAACTTTATTTCACTTGTTGCCTTTTCTATTTTGTAGGGTTTACTTGTTCAAGGTTTCAGTTTTTTATAAAAGTATAAAAGGCACTTTTATAATTCCTTCCCTAGTGCAGCCTAAGGGTGTATAGAACCTATGGCACATTTTGCCCACTAGTCTGTCTACTTTTTGAACTCTGGAGAAAATGACTTTTAATGGTTATGTTATCACGACTTTATCCCATGAGCACAGCAGAAGTGGTGCAATCTCTTCTGCATAATAAAATTATAAAATGCCTTTATATGTTAATGTTGGTCAATCCTCCTGAATATCCCCTAGCCCATCTCCCATTTTCTATCTCCATTCATAGCATGGTCTGATGAAATTTGGACAATTGAAGGAGGGTAGGGAGTATTTCAGGTTTCAAGTGGTTGTAGGATTTATAGACATAACCAGAGGAGTCTCTTGAGTTTTGGACGTCAAGATAAGGCACACTGACTTTTGGTAATGTAAAAAAAACTGTCTTTGCCTTGATGGGTTAAAGTTGACTATGTCATAAACACACTTTTAAATTTTTTAGGCTTGAAACAAACTGTGACATCACTTGAAGGGTGACATTATTTGAATGTTCTCTGTGCTTGAGTTGAGACTACTGGTGCAGGTTCATTGCTGGCAATGTTTGCACCCAAATACCTGTTACTAGAGAGTTCTTATAGGGGAAGCTCTGTAAATGTTTTATCTTGAAATCCTTGTCCCCACTCAGTGGTGTTACTATATTAATTAGACAATCATTTTTTAAACAAAATTGTCAGAAAATCTTTATTTTTTTCCCACAGATGCCAACCAAAAGAGGTATAATTTAGACCATTGCTAGAACTATTTTCAAATGTATTTTACTGTGGTATACATTTGAAAAGGGCCTCAGCAGCAAGGAAATTAATTCCATGTTCACTTTATAGAAAAATTAAAACCCAAAGATTAAGTCGATGCTGTTCTGGATACAGAATTAAGACAAACATGGTTTATCTCTGTAAATTTCTTAATTGTTAACATCTGCTGGTAGTTGGAACAAGAATAAGAATTTTCTGGAGTCCTGTGTAGTTCTTAGTGTGTGTCTGTCCTATTATCCCTGTTCCTCTTACTTGATTCTTCATCTGAATTAGATAAAAATATGCCTCAGTTTTATAGGGGTTAATCACCAGATTAAATAGACAAAATTTTACTCTCAAAGGGGACTGCTGAATCTTTGGTCTAAAACATTTAGTTAAATAAATGAGTCACTTTTTTTGTATTGCTACTTAATGTGTTCTGCCAAAATCCTACATTGCACTTAAGTATGAGGGCTAAAGAATGGTATCAGTGGTGCTGTTAGGATCTCTGTGTAGTTGCAGAGCCTGTATGTAGCATCATTCTACGTAAGTCAAATGTGTACTCTGAAGAGTACTCTATTGCCTCAGCTACTAAATTAAGGGGATATTGTACATGGGGCACATGAAATTTTGTCAATTTAGTGTTGCCTTTTGTGTTTTAGTATTACAGCTGGTTATGCCTGTTTTCTGGCAACACATTACTATACATAACTGTTTGAAAAGGCAAGTTAATAGCTTACTGTTTTTTTGTTATATGGCCAAAAAAGCCCTATAGTCTACACTATTGTTTTGCCAAGTTATCCTTAGGTATTTGTGTAAAGCTTTCAAAACAAATCTGTACTACTAGCAATGCATTTTCCCTTAGAATACTGTATTCAGAACTTTAGCAAAAGAGCCAAACAGTAGCATGTTTTTTGTCTTGATGTTAAAATACAAAAACAAAAACCCTAACAACCTTTTTGTTTTTTTTTGTTCAATTTGGAAAATAAAAACAGTACCTCAATGCTAATGTTTTTTAATGTCACCTATATTTGATATAAATTACTGTGTTATCTAGCACAGAACTAGAAAATTAAATATTTTCAGAATTATTGACAGTGACCTCTCCCTTTATTTATATTCATCTAACCAAATGAATTGTGTGTGTGCTTTATTACCTTATCCTTATTAGATAGACTACTAGGTGGTGTGTTACTGTGGTAGGAGAGTTGTGGAAAGTTAGAATACCACAGCCTTGTGTTAATGTTAAAATTTCTATAGGCCAGTGTTCTGAGCAGGAGGAAGGCTAGCTGTGGTCACTATATAATCAGTCTTCCTTCCCTAGATGTTTCACCTCAGAGCTAGTAATTACAGGCACCTTGCCTAGTAAGCATCCCTTAAGCAATAGTTACACACAGAAAACCCAATAGTATTCTTATAACTATTTTTATTTACATCATTTCCATATTACATTTAATATTTGCGATAGAGAAAATATAAATACAGTATTTTACTTTTAAATTTGGTAATTCAGCATTGTCAAATATTGACCATTACTGTATATTGTGAGTTTCCAACCCAATTTTTTAAAAAGTGGGCCAGGAAAACAAAAGTCCTATGAATTGCTTATCTTCAAACAGAAGTGCCATCAGACCTTCTAATGTTTAATCCAAAAAGTCTAATTTCTAAAAAGACTGCTGGCTTGGGGGAGAAATGCCAGTATTTAGGAAATATTTTTTCAAATATTTTCCTGAGTCATACATATTCAGGTATATGCTATCATTAATACGTGGCCAATCTTAAGACAATCTTAATTGTGAACACACTCAAAAATGAAGCTATTCAGTTTACCAGATGGTATCCAAAAGAAAGGGAGATGTGCTAGAGACTATCAGTGAGTTAGTAGCAAATGCCAGAACACTGATTCTAGGCATAAGGATGGAAAGAAGGCAGGACTGGGAAGGAAAAAATTACCACCATTCATATTTAACAATGGACCCATCTAAAAAAAAAAATCTACATTGCAGATAGAATCATTGGTTATCCTTTTTCATGTAAAACTGCCATCATATAGTGGGCTAAACTCACAAATCAATGCTATAAAATAAAATACAGCATTTTTCATAGTCACTATTAATATACACTATGTACAAAAAGATAGGCAACACCCTATCTTATACTCTAAATACAAATGGAGAAGACTCATTAAAAACCATAGTCTGGACTTATAAATAATGCAGAAAAGGCAAATGCCAAGAAGACAATTCCTCCTATGATCGTAACTGGAAGAGAAAATGGGAAAATGGTTAGAATTCTTGCCTTTGTCTTACTGTGGAAAAACCATATACAAAATGATGACTCAGAGCTAGCTGTGTTCACCTATGGTTTCTTCCCTTCCAAACTGCATCTAACAATAAAAGATTTTAAAAAGAGAAGAATCCAGAACTATTAAAGAGATTCTACTTAAAATCACAGTCTGTTGGAAGTGCTCAGTTATAATAATAATGTTTTGAAAAACTGGTGGCGGTGCTTTGTCCTTTGTGTATTTGACTACCACTAAAAGTCCCTTACGTTACTCTCCGCCTTGAGAGGTGGAGGTGTAGAACAAAAGGTAACACTGCCATTTTATAAATGAAAAAATTAAGGTCCACAAACAGAACTGGAACACTACCCTCTCCCAGTGCTCTTTCCACTGAACTCTCGTGGGGCTACTGTTGAAAGGGCATTGGAAACCTGGTAGAACACAGATGTGAGTTTTTATTTAACTCACCATTATAGTAACCCATCCTACTTTACAGAAGGCAATGGATTATGTGGGGAGAGTGGGGCAGGCCAACTACATGATACTATGGCAAGCTTAGAAAAAAAAAATTCATGAATTTAAAAATGAGAAAACTACAAATGGGAAGGTTTAATTTGCTAAAAGCTAATGCTGAATATTAACTGAATGAGCTCAGTGTTTTCTAACTCTAAGGACAATTCCATTTAAAGGGGGACTACTTGGAAAATTTTTTGTTCCTCTAAGAACTGTTCTCAGAACCAGGTACCTGCTATGTTAATCAATGCTTAATAGCTCATTTAGCTTTGCTCCTTATAGTCTCCTCCCCAATCTGAAAATAAAGGCAAATAATGCCTAGCCTCAGTTTTGTGATTTTAAAATAGCTCTATAAATGAATCAGGGACTCACCAGTCCTAACTGATATTTTTTGTGCTATCATTCTTCCTCCAATTACTGCCAATCCAGTGCATAAGCAATGTCCCACTGTTCCACCTACTGCCACACCATAAGGGTCCTGAAAAGAAATGTGGTTATCATTAATAAAAAATTAAAGCTAAAATAACAGCTTATGAGGAGAGATTGTTAGCAAACCTTAAAAAATTAAGCCAAATCCAAAATGGCAAGAGGATTTCTAGGAATGAAGCTAAGGACAGATTGCTGTTTTTGCTGTAATCATTCATCAGTTGTGTTTCTTTGTGATCCCATTTTGGTCTTAGCAAAGACACTGAAGTATTTTGCCATTTCCTTCTCCAGCTCATTTTACAGAGGGGTAAACTGAGGCAAAGAGAGGGTTAAGTAATTTGCCCAGAGTCACACATTAAGTATCTGAAGTTGAATTTGAAATCAAGTCCTTCTGACTCCATGCCCAGTATTCTATCCAGCTTAGCACCTGCCATCTACCTGCCCAAACACAAATAAATAACCTAAATATTATTAATACATTTATGAAAAGTAACACGGCTGATAGAATGAAATGGATAATGGTTATGTAAGCATGTCCTGGAATAAGAAATTATAATCCCCCCCAAAAGATAAGTAAGAGACATGGTTTTTTTGTATGAGGCCAACACCAATAACTTAATAAGAACTATAGTCTCTAGGGACAGGCAATGTTATACAGTATATGTGAGGCACAAAGTAGATAAAAGGTAACCTCTGAGGGGAAAGCCAAGAAAGCCTTAAGACCTTAAGGCAATGCTTGAGCTGAGTCTTAAGGGCAATTCACTCAGGATTCCAAGAATGCTCCAGAATGAGCATTCCAGCCATGAGGGACAGCCAGTGATAAAAACATGGAGGCAGGAGATGAAGTATCATGTGTGAGGAACATATGAAAGGCCTGTATAGCTGAGTCAGAAATACGTGGAGCAGAGTAATGTGTAAGGTAGAGTTAGGCTGTGAAGACCTTTAAAGGCCAAACAGAGGAGTTTCTATTTAATCCTACATGTAAGATTTATTGAGAAGGGACTTTAGGGCAGAGGGTGGGAGTGACCTCTGCTTTGGGCAAGCACTCTGATGGCTGTGTGGGGAGGAAAAACCATCACCATAACCTGCCCAGATAAAAGATGTTGAAGAGATAGAAGCAAAATTTGGTAATTTATTAGTGAGAATTTTCAGGATGAGAGAAATTTGACCATATCTGTAGTCATCAAGGAAGAAACCAGTAGATAGAGACAGAGTGAAGATGAAAGAAAGTAACAGATGATGTGGGCTCAGTTTGCTCAACCTCTCACTAATTTATATGACCATGAGAATGGCATTTTCTGGACCTGTTTCTATCTCTTCACAGTGAGGGATTTAAGACTGGATGATCTTTTCAGTGCTAGCCAGATCTGTGACTATTACCTCAAGAAAATTTCAAATAAGGTGAAATGTATTGTAGTAGGTAGTTCAGGAATGCTAACTAGCCTCTGGCTTTTCAGGAAACTCAAGTGGTCATATTTTAGAAAGAGAAAACTGCCAAAATGGAAGAAATTTTGTAGACCCTTGAGATTATCTCATTGCCTTTCTATAATATCCCTAGACAAGTCTTGCTTGAAGATCTTTAGTAGTGCTGAATCAATTATCTCAAAGACAATCCATTTCACTTTTGTATAGTTCCAATAGTCAGTTTTTCTTTTCATCAAGCCTAAAATACAACTTTTACCCATAGCTACTATTTTTTGCCCTGTAGGGCCAAGTAGCAGAATAAGTCTAATCTCTTCCACAGGACAGCTATTCACATTCTTGAAGACAGCTTTCATGTGTCCTCTCCCACCCCATTATTCTCTTCTCAGGTCAGACACATCTGATCTCAAAATTCTATGATTTCTCTTTTAAAAAAGGAATCCTGGATTTAACTCAGTCAAAAAACCAAGGCAGACTTCACATCAAACTCTCCTACTGACTATTTGGGTGCCTTTAGGCAGCTATAAATCCTAATTATAATTAACTTCTGGTTCCATGAACCTTTGGGACAGTTCTAAATTCTATGAACTCCAGAACTCTGGTGTTAGAAATACCTTTAAGTCAACAAAAACTGATTAAGAAAATAAAGTATTTTGATCAAAAGTTTTTTGGGTTCTCTAATGAAATTATTTTTCAGCTATACTATCCTTTTTTTATAATGAAGAATCATACCTTTAATGCAAGAACTGCAGATCCAGTAAACTTTGGAAACTTTAAGCCTTCTTAAGGTTTCTGCAGTATTTATAATTTTCAAACTAAAGATTTTTACTGCTTTAGTATGGACTTAAAAATAAAAGCCAAATCTAAAGACATTTCTTCTCTCAGTATTCCTAGCCCAAGTGATAGAAGCAAATGATTTATTTAGTAAGATAAGGCACAGGTTTGAAAAATGACAATATTCTACAACAGCCTATGCCCAAGTGAGACTTGGTTAGGAGAAAATATAAAGTGCATCTGGTGATAGTATTTTATAGTGTAATACTTATTTAGAAGAGAAATAAGGCTCAAATGTTTAAAAATATGATTACTTTTAAGTACTTTCTCTCTTAACGTTGAGCAGTACTTAATGGTACACAGGAAATGTCTACAACTCATGGAAAAGAACTTAAAAAGTCACTCTAGTCAACAATTATAGGGATAGTGGCAGGGCCTGAACTTGTGGTTTCACTAGTATAAAAAGCTAAGAAAGGGCAAGAGCACCTTCTCTGAAATTTACAGCCTTTGTTGCCTAGAGCAGAAGTGTCGAACACTCTGCCCACTCCAGAATGCAGTCCCAAACAGATTAAAATGTAAATTGGAAATATGTTTTAATAAGTAAAAACATAATGACCTTGTATTCCAGGTTAATATGTGGCCTGCAGGAATCCTTATGTGAGGTTTAGTGGCCTCATTTTTATTTTTGAGAGGTTACAGAAATTTGTCCAGGGTCACACAGCTACTATGTAGCAGAGGGGAGGGCCAGCTATCTATCCATGATTACATCCACCAAGAAAATTACATGAAGAATCTTGGAACTATAAATGCAAACTATGACTTCTAATTATAATTCCTATAAGCAAAGTGCCCCAAGTATGAAATTGAAGCCACAATATTCAGTACCTTTCAGAGTCAAGATATTCAAACTACCCTCATTTGATTCTGGAATTCAAGAAAACACATTTCATACTGTAAACATGGAAAAAAAGTCTTAATGGGATATGGAATGTAAATGTTATCCTAGCTTTATCTCCTGTCAGCAAATTTTCATTACATTTTATTTTTTCTCCAATTACATGTAGAAACAATTTTTTTTTTTTTGCTTTTTGGAGGGCAATTGGGGTTAAGTAACTTGCCCAAGGTCACATGGCTAGGTTTAGAAACAATTATTAATATTTGTTTTAAAAATATCTGAGTTCTAAATTCTCTAAAAAAATTTCCATACCAGTCATAGGACCTACATTTTAGAGAGATCACTGAATCATAAATTTACATTTGACTGTTCAGGAATCTGAGGTCTAGAGAGGTTAGTGAGTCACAAAATAGCAAAGATACGTTGTTTAGTTGGTCCAACACTTTGTGACCCCGTTTGGGGTTTTCTTGGAAAAGATACTGGAGTGGTTTGTTACTTCCTTCTCTAGCCCATTTAATAAATGAAGAAACAGGGTTAAATGACTTGCCCTGGTTCACACAGCTAGTAAATGTCCAAGGCTAGATTTGAATTCGGGTCCTCTGACCCCAAGCCTGATGTACTATTCACTGTACCACCTAGTCCCTAGGTAGCTAGGCAGAGGCATGATCTGAACCCAAATCCAGAATTCATTCAACTCTACTAGGCTGCCTTACCCAGATAAGTTGAGCATCCTCCCAGCTTCCTAGTCAAAGGGACTAGCAGATGATCTCATACGGAATAAAGCAGTCAAACTAGGAGAACAATTTATATAATAACAGTATTACAGAGAAAAACAACTTTGAAAGTCTTTATAATTCTGAATTTGGACATAATTACTGTGAGGGGTTTTTTTGTTATTGTTTGGGGGGTAGGTGGGAGTGAAAAGAGAATTTAAAGGAAAAGAAAGGGGCTCAGAGTTACTGAGGACATTGAAGTGGAAAAAGAGTTCCCTGAGCTACCAACTTCTCCATTAATCAAAGGTATCAAATGATCCTCCTTAAACCTGGGAGGAATAAAAGGTAACCATTAATGAAGCATTCTGGCAGTGGGCTGGCAGATATTCCTAAGTTCAAATCTGGCCTTAAACACTTAAACTTTTTGTTTTGGAGGCTGGGGGGGGGGGGGAGGACGGATTAAAGGGGCCATCCCGACTCATTTCTTAAAGAGGTCTATTCACTTAATGGGTGTTGCCTCACTTAAATGGAGAACTTGAAAAGTCCTTAGCTTAAAGGGGCCAAGGTAAAAAAAAAAAAAAAAAGATAGGGACATAGGGGCTGTTTCCATTTGGGGGAGGCTAGGTGGTGTAGTGAATAGAGGATCTGAATTCAAATACGGCCTCAGAAACTTAACACTCACTAGCTGTGTGACCTTGGGTAAGTACTTAACCCCAAATGCCCTGCCCTCCCCCCTCCAAAAAAAAGGGGGGGGCCCAACGTCTCACTGATCTGGTCACTGGACCCAGATGGCTCTGGAGGAGAAAGTGAGGCTGGTGACTTCACACAGCCCCCCTTCATGCAAATCAAAGTCAACTTCGAATCATGTCATCTCCCTGATGTCATGGTACTCTTTGAGAATGAAGGACAAACTGCCACACCCACACCCACCACCTGGGCAAGTCACATAACTGGGTTTGCCTTAGTTTCCTCATCTGTAAAATGAGCTAGAGAAGAAAATGGCAAACTATTCCAGTATCTTTGCCAAGAAAACCCCAAATGGTGTCACAAAAAGTGGGACATGACTGAAACAGCTGAATAACAACTGGCATTCAAAAAGGCCAGCATTTAATATGGCTATAGCCAGACACAGACAGACAGACAGACAGACACACACACACACACACACACACACACACACACACATTCTACATCAGAGGTATAAAACACAGCCCACAGTCAGCAAGCAACATTCCAACACTGAATACAGGAACCAGGTTAAAATAGAATTGGCAAATATTTAACAAGATAATTAAAAATAAAGTAAAATGTAGATAATGTTAACTTGTGGTTTTCTAAGTCACTATGTGTCCTAAGGCAACATATGTTCAGTTTAGTGGCCCTATTTCTACTTGATTTTGACACCACTGCTCCAAGAATGCTTATATATCTTAGTAACATTATAAATAAGCAACTTCTACACTTACATCTTCATTTGCTTATTTATTTATTTATTTATTCATTCATTTATCCATTTTCTTTTGTTTGTTATTATAAACTGAGACATGACCAGAAAGTATAGGAAAGGACAAACACCGTGCCTAAATTTATAAGTGTAAAAATGTCTTTTTTCAGTCTAATTTAGGAAGCCTTTCTATAAGTGAGGGCACTCAGAACAACACGAAAGGAAACATGAATGTGAAAGCATGTTTGATGGCTAAGATGAAGGGAATGACCAGGAAAATAAAGTGAACCTGCTTTTCTGAAGTGCTTTCCATACATTATCTAATTGGGTAATGGACAAACTAAAAAGGCTCCTATATCACAGAAGAAATTAACTACATAAACCAAGGATAATTTTGAGAAATCAGAGAATTCTCTAAAGAGAAGTAACATTTCAGAAAAACTGGAAGTTGAAGCAATAATCAGTAAAAAGACAACAGAAGTACAGGCATTCCAAACAATACCTTAACAAATGATGTGGCTCTATAGGAAGGAACTAAGAAGGAGTATAGTGGATTATTACCCCTAAAACGAGATGCCCGGCATGTAGACTAAAGAAAAGCACTCGTGTAACAGTAGCTTCAAATATCACTTACCTCTCTTGCTGCCAAAACAATTGTAGTGAGTTGAGAGCGATCACCCCATTCTGCTAAGAATGTTAAAGTAAGAGCTTGAACAAAGATAGGAGAAATAAAATGCAGCCACTTTTTCTGAGGTTTGGTTGTGCTTGTACCAGTCTCAATATCTCCTGGCCCATTTAAGAGTTTGGTTCTTTGAAGCTTTAACAAGAAAAAAAAAGTAATGATATAGGAGCATTCAAATCCCAAAAGTGAAGCAAAGTTTTAAAAAAGCCATTCTGTAAAGAAATACTTCTATATTTACTGCCTGAAATGCCACAATCCTTCCTTAGTATTAAAATATTCACAACTACCTATACTTTTTTTTTTTCAAAGCTGATCATGGCTAAGGAGTAACTGTGCTCCATAGGACATTAAAAATAATGTTCCATCTTAAATGTCAAAAGAGTTAAACAATTAACACGATATTTTTTAAAACCTAATTCAGAACAGGAAGTGTCCAAATTTTAGGGAAAATGATCAAGTAAATTAAGTTATATAGGCTAAAGTCACCCATTTGGACTGTTTATAACCACAATTCTAATCACCTTGTTCTTTACAAATCTGCTGGGCACCTGCTATGTGAGAGACACTATGCTTGGTGCGACCAATAAAAATAAGGGTAAGAATAGCCTCCCTTCTAGAAGCCTGCAGGCTAAGCTTTATCACTTTATAATTTTGTTTGAATATCAATAAAACACTTCTCACCTCACAAAGAAGATCCTTTGGGCTCACATACATTTTGAGCTGGAAACCCATAGGACGGCATTCTTCTTCTAAAAACATTCTGACCCAGCAACAACCCTTGTTATAACCAGCCCTTGAAACAGTAACCAGGAAAAGAGAAAGCTTTTTGTGTGTATGCAAACGTGTGCACAGTGTTTATATCTGTTACACACTAACCTGGCCACAGCACCACAGCTAAGACTCAGCACTGTGTTCTTAGTTCAGCAACTTACTGACCAAAATATTAAATACTGTGACTTACTTCTTCATCTTTTTTCTTTATTTCTGCTTGAACTTCTTCCAATTCCTCCTGACCCTCATCTGGACTCATCTTCAAGCCTTCCCTAAGCATTCTGATACCAAAAATTGCAAATAACGCAGTTGACACATAATATGTGTATACTCTGGGAATAACCGTGGTGGCATAGCCAAACAAAACTGAAAGAAAATAAAATTGTGTTGGACTTTAAAGCACTGAAAAAAGATGCTCTCTCCTCTTCCTGTTTATAAAATATTTCTATGAAAAATCATAATAAAAATTAGATCTACCTTTATTAAATGACCTACCAGATTTATTTCATTGAATACTTTCAGTTTTAAATCTTAAAAGCTTTGAAGGGGTTTTGGTTCCTTGCCATAAAATTTATTCAAATTTTTTAAACCCAGTTTATTTCAGAAATTCTATTACAAACCAGTATTTGTGGCTATAGACCACAAATATAGCCTACAAAAGTACTGATACTTTCTTACAGTTTGTGTTATCATATAGTGTGATAAGTCAATTTATGAACACCATTTTGAGCCACTGGTAAAAGATGAAAACAAGAACTTGGCAAGAAGGTGGGGAGGGGTACAGTTTTAAGTTTTCCATTGAAAGAAAGATGCATCTTAGTCATGCAACACAAACCATTAATTTAAATTTGCTAATAGGAAGTAAACTATGCAAAATCCATGGGATGTCATAACTATACTTCATTTTTAGGGCAGATGATAGACTTCTTAGAAGTTGCCTGAAAAGCAAATTTATACACTTGTATGTATAATTTTTTTATACTGACTTCCATTATAAACTTTGAAAGACATTACCCAAACATGGAACAAACCTTTGAAAACCAGTTAGCTTTCATTTGTAAAAGGTAATGAGAAGCAAAATTTATCTACACCGAGAGGACTTGGTCACTTATCTGTTCAGAAAGAAGTCATTTCTATTTGAGTTAGGACTTCTATCTTTAGTCACTTTTGGTTACCATCTCTGCTTTTGTTGTTCCAGTCATTTCAGTCTTGTCTGGCTCTTGGTGACACCATTTGGGGTTTGACTGACAAAGATACTGGAGAGGTTAGCCATTTCCTTATCTGACTCATTTTACATTTGGGGAAACTGAAGCAAAAAGGATTAAATGCCTTGCCCAGGGTCACACAGCTAAGTAAGTGTCTGACTTGGATTTGAACTCAGGAAGATAAGTCTTCCCAACTTCAGGCCTGGCACTCTGTCCACAGCGCCACCTCGACGCCCCTGTTTCTGCTTTACTTAATCTTATTTTATATACAGCTTATATCCTATCAATCAACTAAGCAAGCATGTATTAAGGGTCTCAGGGTCAGGCATTGTGCTAAGTAAAATGTTAAGAGGAAAAAAGAAAAAAGTAAGTTCGTTCCTTCCCTCCAGGACCTTATATTTAAATGGGAGGGAGAAGAGAAACGTGTATCTCCTATCCTTACTCTGAGAAATGTGACAGCAGTTACCAGCAAAGTCAGAGCTATTCTATGTAAGTGCTTCTCCCCTGCCCCAATGGGTTCTCAAGGCTGCCTGGCCCACCTTCCCCATAATGGGATGAATGACCACAGCACAGACTAGAGAGTAAGAGGCAGGTTCTCTAACTCAGTCACTAACTGAAAGACTTGGGTCAGCTTCCTTATGTAAAACAAAAGAGCTTTGTACGCCCCCAGCACATCTAAAATTCTGATTTTATTTAAATGTAAGTATGAAAACTTTTCCCAAATTAACAGCTTTGGGATTAATTACCTGTTGGGATTAGCTACATTTCTTTTTTAATTATTTAAATAATCAAGTTACCTTATTTGAAAACGAATTATACAAACATGAACAACAACAAACATGAAAATAAGCCCTTTTTCTATTTTTAAAACGTGTGCCTGTAATTTCATCTGTGCGTTGAATTCTCAGCAGGGACACTTACACCAATGGAGATCCACACTTTCCTGTAAGGAGCTCTGACAGCTGCCTGAAGCATGGAGCAAAGCGTGCCTTACCTCTGCTCACAGAGCTAGTGTTATGTCAGGGGCAGGTCTCAAATACAAGTCTTCCCAATACCAAGGTTCAAAATGCTACAGTTTTGAAGGGGGTAGATCCTTTTAATTTCTGGCCTAAGCAATTACAAGTCTGAATGACAGGGAATGGATTTGTGATTTAACTGGCATGGGGCACTACTGGATAAGCAAACTCCTTCAACCAGTACAAGTTAGTACTCTCTCTGCAAGCCAAGGTCTCAGAGAGCTGCCTGATTAGAGGGGTCAAACATGTGGCCTGAATTTCTCCTGAATGCATAAAAGTACAAAAAAAAAAAAGATAATATGGCATTTTAAAATAACTATGTCAATATGTGGCCCATTAGGTCACATATTGTGAGGATCAGTGGCCAGTGCTTCTACACCTCTGAGGGTCCCGGGCCCAGGGACCAGAAAGTAAATGGCAGAGGTGGAGCTGGAACCCAGGCCTTTTTGACTGGGAAACCAGTTTTTTTTATCCCTCTGTCACTGCCCTTTTTTTGAGAGGAAAAAACACTGAATAAAAAGCCAGTTCAACAGCAAGATTACTGACTGGAAATTTGATGGGTATTTCCTTTAAAACTTCCCCAATACAATAACAGATGACTGAGGGGCACAAGATTCTGAAATGCATTTTAAATCAAAGGTTAAAATTCTATTATGTATTTTATATAAAAATGTATCTAAACAGAACACTATTTTTTAAGCAAAATGAATAAATTTTTTCCAATAGCTTAACAGCATACAGTGAATTGAAATTCACTAACTTATCAGCTAGTAATCCATTTTGTCCCCAGTGTCATTTAACAGGAAATATGCAATTCTCTTCTGTGGAAGTTGCTGGACTTTAGAAATTAATTAGATTTATCCACAGTGAAAGGAGGAAAGGCAGGATTATAGCAAAAATATTGCAGTAAGTTAACAAATAGCATAGTAACCCAAATGGCTGAATTAGGAAAGTTAAAAATTATGCAAAATTAGTTTTCAAGTAGTGCATAACCAATAAGTTCCCTAATTTATATATTCTAACAGTAGATTTCTGAGTATAATTTCTATTATGAACTTTGAACTTCAGTATAAGATTTAAATGTAAACAATTTAGGCATTGTTTTGATTGTCCAGTAAATAAACACAATTTATACTCCTTCCCCCATCCTGACAAAGGATGGCACCTCATTTAATAAACTTGAAAGTATAAATACTTACCAGATAAGCATGTCATTAGGCCCAAGGCTAGCATAGCACCTGCTAGCACAGTCAAACGGTTATATCGCATTGCCATGATGGCAGCTATAAAGAATGTCTTATCCCCTAATTCAGAAACAATAATAACTGATATGGCAGCCACAAATGCATGGATAAATCCCAAATTAGTCTGTCCAGCAGGATCCTCACTATTAATATGAATTGGGGAAGCTGGTATAGGTCCTTTCTGTAACAGAAAAACAAATATTTTTTTTAAACAAAAATATGATTTTAACAATAGATGCAGAAAAAAGCTGTTGGCAAAGTACAACATTCACTTGTGTTTGAAAATCCCACAATGAGGAAAAATTATCTTTTTTTTAACATATTGAAAAAGTTGATATCTAAACAAAAGACCCAGATTTATTTGTAATGGGAAGCAGAAGTTTTCCTTATAAATACAGGAGTAAAGAAAGGACACACCCTTTTCTCACTGCAGGCTGACAATTTTAGAAATGCTAGCCAAAGCACTAAGACAAAAGGAAGAAATTTAAGGCACAGATACAGACAAAAAGGAGACAAAGTTATCTCCTAATATGACATTTTACATAAAGAATCAACAAAGAAACTAAATGAGAAAATTAATTTCAATAAAATAGAAATATACAAAATACACAAAACAGCACAGCAATGATAAAACCAAAGAAAAAAGAATAGTAAAGTTCCCATTCAAAATAACTACAAAATATATAAAATATCCTAAGTCATCTACCAAGACATACTCAAAACTTAAATAAATACAGCTAGAAAACACTATTTGAAGAAGTTAAGAACTTAAATATCTGGAGGTGAATTTTTTTTTTTTTTATGGTTGGGCTGAGTCAATATAAAATGCCACAAAAATGACAATACTATCAAAACTGATTTCCAGGTATTCTGCTATACCAACCAAATTACCAAGAGGATTCTTTAAAGAAAGAGCTAAACAAAATAAAATTCATTTGGAGGAACAAAGGCTCTAAAATCTCAGAATAAAGATTTTTTTGAAGTAATCAGTCAACAAATATTAAGTGCTAATTACGTGCCAAGCACAGCAAAAGGTTAAAGAAAAGCCCCACCCCTCAAGGGGTAGGCAGTCTAAGCAAGGAGATAATATATAAATAACTAGGCATACGCATATCTTATATACAAAGTAGATGAAAGTAATCTGAAAGAAGGCAGGATTTGAGCTGAGCCTTGAAGGAAGCCAGGGAAATTATGCATATGTTGTACTTATCAGCACTAGTTAGTCTGGGGGAACTATTTTACCCTCGATTTTCATTCTTTGTTATAAGAGAGAAATGATTTCTCTGAGATAGAAAAGAGAGGAAGGACTCCTATAATTACTGAGGGAAGAACTCCATTTTTTAAAAAGAACTCCTGGGAAAACAATAATTCATTTGGAAGAAATTAGTTAAATTCTCTATTTCAGATAAACTTCTTATACCACATACCGTAATAAGTTCAAAATGGATAATTGATCTGAATATTGAAGCTTACACCATAAAAAAATTAGAAATGAATCTGATCAGGTACCTTTCACAACTATACAGAGAATTTTTAACCAAAGGATGGAAAACTATCACAAAAGATAAGTTTGATCACATCAAGTTGAAAGCTTTTGTTTTGGGTGCAAAAAAAAAAAATTACATTAAATCTCTCTGAAAAACAAGATATATGTGGATAGAGATCTATGAAACCAACAAAAATCTAAGACCAAGTGCCATTCTCCAATGAATGAATGTTCAAAGGATAAAAGGATATGCACTCCATTTCCCACCAACTGCTATGCTTCATTTTGACTCTCTGAAACATCCTCCCCCAAAGCCTTTCTTTACAGAGGGCTCTGAACTTGCCAATCAACACCAGGTATGCCCTGATGGGTACAAAGAATACAAGGAATCAAGACTATCTCTGCTTTCAAAGAAAGTACGTTCTAATGGGAAAAAAAAACAGGGCATATAGGGGAGTAGGTAACCCTGAGGAAGTGTTTTGCTAGTGTTAACTGATTTGTTTTTTAAGTTAAGAGCAGGAAGGAGAAAAGGTGCCTAACTCATGGCAACACTGCATGAAGATGGCTGGGAAGTAAGGTGGTAGGTAGATCTAGGTCCAAGCTACATGTGAAAAATGCTCATCAGGGGCGGCTAGGTGGGGCAGTGAATAGAGCGCCGGCCCTGGAGTCAGAAGGACCTGAGTTCAGAGCCGGCCTCAGACACTTAACCCACACAAACAAAAACCTAGCCATGTAACCTTGGGCAAGTTACTTACCCCCAATTGCCCTAAAGGGGCGGCTAGGTGGCTCAGTGAGTAAGAGCGCCGGCCTTGGAGTTGGGATGACCTGAGATCAAATCCGGCCTCAGAAAATGAGCACCCACACATAAATAATGACTAGCCATGTAACCTTGAGCAAGTTAATTAACCCCAATTGCTTTTAAAAAAAAAAAGAAAAAAAGAAAAATGCTCATCAATAAGAAGAGAAGACTGAGTCCCAAGTCAGAGGTGGGGGCTAGAGCACAGAAGCAAGGTAGCATGAAGTCAAAGGAATATTAAATATCCATACACAGAGATCCCCCCCGCAAAGGGCATATAGCCCAAAGAGGTTAAAGAAAGGCAGGGAGGTCCTATATAGACCAAAATATTCATGGCTGTACATTTGTGTGGTAGAACAGACACTTTCCTCTCTATCCGCTTGATAAAATAGCAAATATTGTCATTTCTTCCTTGACAATGTTTTCTCAGATTGGCTTTTTCTTCTATATTCCCATTGCTACCACCCTAGTCCATCTTCTCTTTACAAACTTGCCACTCTGTATTATTACAATAAATCCCAATTTCTTTGGCCCCTTTTAAAGGTTACCTCTATGTAGTGGTACCGTTCTGCCTTACTTCAGCATAGTCTCATCGATCATTCTGGATGATTCTGGTTCTTGGTCTCCCCTAGATCATTCTGAGGACCCACCCAACATGCTTGCTCTTAATGTCCACCTAGCATTCTTTACTCTTGTGTGTAGTGCCCACCTTTTTTTTACATTCCCAATTGTATATTTCTTCACTATACCTTATAATGCTTTTTGAATGCAGTCATCACTAGATATGCAGCAGCCTAATTATTCTAACTACACAGGTCTCCACTGCCCTGAGAATCACTCATAGCTATGGAAACAAAAGAAAGGGGAACGGGAGGTTGTGTCTTGAGCTTGACAATTATTTCAGAAAACTTCTATAGGACTTAAATACATCCATTTTGGCAACATAAAACCTTGCAGTGTTATTTTAACTTTCATACATGTCTCTCCTACCAGATATTAAAATCCTAGGAGACAAAAACATTGTCTTATACTTCTTGTGTATCTTCCTCGTTAACTAACATAGCAGCTATGTTATGAATATAGCAGCAGCTAAAACACATGATGATTTATAAAAAGATCACTAACTTTATGAGATAAATTTATAGATTGAAAGTTTGGGCTATCAATTTTTTTTAATCTCAATTCTGAAAAATCAAATCTTTAATTTCCCCCAAAACATAGACTGTCAGTCAAAAGTAATTTCTTTATCTAATGCAAACTAAATTTAAGCATGAATTAAATGTTTATATGTGGAATTTACCACATTCCCAGAAATCTGATCATTTGACTCAGTAAATATTTATTAAAAACCTACTGTGTGCATAGCACTCTGAGGGGTGCTGGGGAAATAGGAAACAAACAAACCAATAGAATGACAGACTTTAGAGTTGAAAGGGACCTTAACAGCCACCTAGTCCATGCCATATCCACTATATAAGGTACTTGAGGGGTGGCCATCTAACCTTTGCCTGAAGACTCCCAAGGAGGGAGAACACTACCTTTTCAGGGCAGCCCATTCTATTTTTTTTTTAAATATACTTTAATTGTTAAAAGCTTTTTCCTGATATCAAGCCTGGATTTGCCTCTGCAATTCCAACCCAAAGGGCCTGGTTCTGCCCTCTGGATAAAGTCTAATCCTTTCTCCACATACAGTCCTTCAAATACTCAGTTATTATGTCTTCTCATATGTCAGACCTGCTGCCACCCCCCTCCACAGTTATCTATTAAGCACCTACTATGTGTCAGGTACTGTGCTAAATGACAAGGATACCCCCTTCCCCCCAAAGGGGCAAAAAACCCAGTTCCTGCTCTCAAAGTTAAAGGATAAAGTGGAGAAATCTCAGAGGGAAGGCAGTAAGATTAAGGAGGTCAAGGAACAGCTTCTTGAAGGTGAGCTTTGGTTGAGACTGAGGGAAGGCAGAGGAACCAAGAAGCAGAGCTGAAAAGGAAAGTAATTCCAGGTATGGGGGACAGCCAGTGAAAATGTCTGGTGTTGGGAGAATGAAAGTCTGACATATGTGAGAAATAGCAAGGAGGCCAGTGTCATTGTATAGAAGACTATGGGGAGGCAAGTAACGTATAAGAAGTCTAGAAAGGTAGTAGGAAGGGACCAAAAGTCTTAGGAAAAAAACTTTTTCAGAAGTCTGAGAAAAGCCAAAGTTGTCTTGTTTCAAATTAAAACATGGCCAATTTCTTCAACTGATAATATGATATAAACTCAAGGCTCTGGAGATGGGGCCTGTCTGATGAGGGCATAGTACAGTGGTACTAACACCTTTTTATACCTCTCAATTCAACCCAAAGACAAATAAGGGGTTTGTTTTTTGTTTTTTTTTTTTTTGCTGCTACATCATAGTGTTGACTCACACTGAGCTTGTAGTCAACTAAACTACTAGGTCTTTTTCAAAACTACTGTTTAACCATGTTCCCATCTGGTACTTGTGAAGCTGATTGTTTTTGTGCCTGAGCATAACACTTTACATTTAGACCTACTGAATCACACACCTCAGGCCAATGCTCTTGCTTCATCAAAATAATTTTCAATCATGATTTCACTGTCCAGTATTAGTTATCTCTTATAGCTTTGTAACATCTGAAATTTGATAAGCATGTCATCTCTAGCTTTATCAAAATCACTGATAATGTAAGAGAAAAAAAAAGCATAGGGCCAAGTACAGATCCATGGGTTCCAGCCCTTAAAAGAATTCACATTCTTCTAAGGAGATGTTATTCTTAACAACTATAACATGGTGAAATTTATATATCACTCTAATATTTGCAGAGCATTTCACATACATGATCTCCTGTGATGGTCACAACCACCCAGTGAGGTAGGTGTTTACAAGTATTGCTACCCCTGTTTTACAACAGAGGAGATAAATTTAGGATAGGCTTAGAAGTGACTTGCCTGTGGTAACAAAACTAATGGGGGAAGGGTGGGATAGGCTTTAAAGCTAGATTTTCCTGAATCCAAGTCCAGACATTAACAAGACCCCACATCCAAGACATCAGGATCAGTCTCAACAGTTAAATAATAAAAGGTAGTAAGAGCTCACATTTGCATAGCACTTTAAGATTTGCAAAACACTTTACATACATCTTATAAGATCCCCAGGACAATGCTGTGAGGTAAGACGGATGCCTATTTTACAAATAAGGAAACAGACAAATAAGGAGACATCCAAAATTTGGTCACTGGTCACACAGCTAGTAAATATCAGAATGGGATTTAAGTCCTCCAGATTCCCAGGTCAGCAATCTTTTGCAGTATTCCCTTTTAAGGTAATTAGGGAAGGAAGAGGAAATTAACAACTGGGACAACAAAGGGAAAGCTTCACAGAAGGAGTAACACCTGAGTTAGACCTAGAAGAAGGTAAAGATTTTAACAGATGAGAGACAGGGTTCAAAGAAGGAAGGGACAGCATATGTAAACACGAAGAAGAAGCAATCGAGGACAAAGCAAATTCAGGGCACACCTCATAGTCCAGTTTAGCTGGAATATAGAGTACATACATGAAAGGTGCTAGTGTGAGATAAGCAAGTGGGACCATACTATAGTGAGCCTTAATTGCAAGGCTTTGAATATGTACCATATACTTAAGGAAATAAGTAGCCACTGAAAATTTCCAAGTATAATAGTATGATCTATACCTTAAAAAGACTATTTTTGCAGCTATGTGAAAATGAAGAGAGAGATTGATAGCAGGGAGATCAATTAGATCACCTGATACCAGGTGATAAAGGGTAGTGGTTTGGTAGAAAAGACAAAGGAAAAAGAATTGATAAGATATGTGGTTTAAAAAAAGAGAAAATTTATTCTGGAGCCAAAAGTTAGTGTTATTCAGTCATACCCAGCATTTTGTGACCCCATTTGGGGTTTTCTCAGCAAGGATACTAGAATGGTTTGCCATTTCCTTCTGCTTACTTTACAGATGAGGAAACTGAGGCAAAGAGGGTTAAGCGACTTCCCCATTGTCACACAGCAAGTGTCTGAAGCCAAAATGAACTCAGTTCTTCCTGACTCGAGGTTTGGAACTCTATCCACAACATCACCTAGCTGCTTCACTGGAGCCAAAAGACCTGAGTTCAGATATTCCTGAGACTTACTGTGACTGTTCATAAGTCATTTACCTTCCTGGGCTTCAGTTTTCTCCTCTGTAAAAGAATTCTGGGGGGCGGCTAGGTGGTACAGTGAGTAGAGCGTCAGCCCTGGAGTCAGAAGGACCTGAGTTCGGATCCAGCCTCAGACACTTAATGTACACACAAATAAAAACCTAGCTGTGTGACCTTGGGCAAGTTACTTAACCCCAATTGCCCTCTAAAAAGCAAAAAAAAAGAAAAAAAAAGAATTCTGAACCTGAAGAAGATGAGATAAAATGTCTCCAACTCTAAAACTCTATAGGTAGAAGGAACATGTGGAATATGGGAAATAAAAGTCCAGGACAAACTTAACGGGCTTAGGACAGCAACACCTTCAACAGAAATAGGAAGACATCGGGGTGGCTAGGTGGCCCAGTGAGTAAGAGCGCCGGCCTCGGAGTTGGGATGACCCGGGATTGAAACCGGCCTCAGAAAATGAGCACCCACACATAAATAAATAATGACTAGCCGTGTAACCTTGAGCAAGTTACTTAACCCCAGGAGGACCTGAGTTGAAATCCGGCCTCAGATACTTAACACAAAAACTAGCTGTGTGATATTAGGCAAGTCACTCAACCCCAATTGCCCTCCAAAAAGCAAAAAAAAAAAAAAAAAAGAGTAGGAAGACATTTGCCTTAAATCCTCAAGAAGTTGCCTTCATAACTAAGGCATATTCTGTCAAGATAGCAGGAGTCTGACTTTTTATACTAAAAAAAAATGAAGCCCAGGAGAAGCTGGCCCCTAGGTTCTACCTGGCTCTACTCTTGCTCAGAGCCACAGTTTACAGGATTCATAAGCCCCCTGACTCTAACAGGAAAGGAATCTTTAAAATCATCTAGTTCATTCAATTCATTTTGAAGATGAAGAAAGTGACTTCGCCAATGGCACACAGATAAAAAGTAGCATAATACAGTCTCCTATTCTCTGCTCACTCCTCCTCCTCCCCTCAAAGAGTCAAACTCCTCCATCCCAGGGCAACCAGGAATAAATCTCAACTTTCATTAAGTTTTTCATTAAGCCAGCTAGACATTTAGAGGCATTCATTGGGAAAACATGGGGAAAGGAAACTGAATTCTATATAAATTACAAAGTAACAGACTTTCCCAATTCCTGGTTACAAATTGTTTCCAACACTAAACTTGACTGTCTATCACACAAATGAGAATCTCCACTTACAGGGCCAATAGGTGGCGAAGTGAATAGAGCACCAGCCCTGGAGTCAAGAGGACCTAAGTTCAAATATGACCCCAGACACTTAACTCTTACTGGCCATGTGATCTTGGGCAAGTCACTTAACCCCAACTTCCCTGCCTTCCCCCTCCAAAAAGGAAAAAAAAAGAATCTCCACTCAAGCACTTCTCCAGTGCCTAAATCTAGAACAGAAGCGATTCAGGTTTTTTGAAGGCAAAGCCAGCAGAATATAACCCTATAAACCAAATCAAAGGACTCCCAGTACCAGAGCCATAGGTCTGCTTCCCAGGGGCATAGCCTAATTCAGATCGGCTTAGCACCAGGCTGAATTCAGAGTGATGAATTTTTTGGCAACAACCCTTAAGGACCATCTATTAAGTTGTAACTGGGTTGTAATTTTTGTCAGTACTCTCACCAGAAAAATTATGTGATCCTTGAGGCACAAGGTATCTTTAGATGTACACTGAAATAGATGTAAAAATAACTACCAACGTATTTAAGCACAGAAAACCATATTCAATTTTGGTAAGAAAAGCTCAGTTTAAGTATCTCACTATCTAAAATGATATACTGTATATTTTTTGCAAGCAAATTACCAAGATGAAATAGTTTTCAGATATTTCACAAATATACCATAGGCAAGGGAAATATTTAATCACATTAACAGTTTTGGCATTCTAAATGATTAAAAAAAAAAAACAACATGATACTTCTAGGGCACAAAACACACAACACATCCAATATAGCAATGGAGAAAAATAATGTGAAATTGATGGCGTAACAATAAATGTAAGTAATTAACTGGTAGCAAATTACCAAGTAATTTTAAAACAGAAGTGCTATTTTAAAGTAGAGAAGAAATTAGGACAAATTTCTGTATAAAAAATACTGTGGAAAAACCTGCCAAAGTCTCAAAAGATACATCTCTTCGCTTTTCCAGTTTAAAAAAAAAAAAGGTGGCTTATCCTTAAAATAATTTTTATAGGAGACAGGATACCTGGACTCTGGTTTCAATTCTATTGATGTGACTTAAGTGTATTGGATATTATTTTCCTTTTAAAAAAAGTATCTTTTTTTCCCCCACTTACATGTAAAAATAATACTTTTTTAATTTTGAGTTTCACATTCTTTCCCTCCTATCCCTGATTCCCTCAAGGAGAAGGCAAACAATTTGACATAGGGTATACCTGTGCAGTCATGGAAAACACATTTCCATTTAAGTCATGTTGCACATTATTTTCTAATCAACCACAAGACAACTGACCCCACTTCTAACTCATAAATATTGAGGTAAACATTCTTTAAGTTTCAAAGAAAGGAAGTATTGTTATTATTTCAAAATTACAACTGATTAGCTGTAAACTTAAACCAAACAACTAAATGTAACACAGACAACTAATAGTTTAAGGGACAACCAGGAATGGGGAACCTTTGGCTTCCAGACCACATGTGGCCTTCTAGGTCCTTGGGTGCGGCCAAACTTTACAAAACCAATCCTTTTATTAAGGAGATTTGTTCTATGGAGTTTGGCATCAGTCAAAGGGCTGCACTTGAGGACCTAGAGGCCGAAGGCTCCCATCTTTACTAAGCACTTTAGTTCTAATCTATGGGAAATGACAAGTTTTTCCAAAAGGATATAACTGCAACAATTCCTAGTCCTCAGAAAGTGGAAGGCCAGAATTAGAGAAGAGACAGAAATGTGCTAAGTGCTGCTAGGTTAATTTGTTGTGGACTAGAACCATTCTTTTCAAATTATGTTTCCTTTAGCTATTTTTAATAAAATATTCTGGTATTTCTTGGACCTGTAGGAACTTCACTTTGCAAGCAAATCACTCCAAGTTTTTTGGGAACCCAAAGAGTATTGTTATTAACATATATATAAATCAAACAAGACTAAATTTTCCTCGTAGATTCAACATGCTGGTTAAAATTTTGGTTTTGTTTACAATGTTCAGTAGCGATTGGTTAGATTTTCCTGGGTTTGAACTACTGTATCCCAAAGATTTTTTTTTTTAATATCAGCAAAGTACAACAGAAACTGACTTTTCCAGATAAGGTTACTTTTATGTTTAGTTTCTCCAAGTAGATAATGACTCAAATCTAGAGTAGAAATTATTTCATTCATCCAACAGCTATTTATTGAGTGCCTGACTATTAAGTAGTACAGTACCATGGAAAGAGCCCTTAAAAAGAAAGCAGATTCTAGTCCCAGTTTTTTGTTGGGTTTTTTGGTTTGTTTGTTTTTTAGGGCAATTGGGGTTAAGTAACTTGCCCAAGGTCACATGGCTAGGTTTTTGTTTCTGTGTTAAGTGTCTGAGGCCGGATCTGAACTAAGGTCCTTCTGACTCCAGAGGCGGGTCTCTACTCACTGCGCCACCTAGCTGCCCTCTAGTCCCAGTTTTCTATTAATTAGCTGAAAGATTTTGGGATGAATCACTCATCTCTCCAGTCCTTCACTTTTAAACTTAATTTAATGAATATTTATATTAGGTGGCTACTAAGTACCAAATATTGTGATAAGATAGAGTCTTTGTCCTCAAAGAGTTCATCTTTTACTTGGGAGTAGGGATATATACACAATACAAAATATATACAAAGTAAATTAATAAATTGGGGGGGGCTAGAAAAATTCTTCTGTAGGAGGTATTTAAATGGAATCGGGAATTTTAAGGGGCAGAAGTGAGGAGGAAGAGCATTCTAAGAAGGGGTGGGGAGCCTCGACAAAGGCCCAGAGGCAAGGCAATGGAATGGTATGTATGGGGAGGGGTAAGGAAGGTGTCTTTCTCTCTTGGCCTCCATCTCCACTTCCCCATTACTTACAATTGATTCTATGGTAGAGGAGGATAGAAAAGAGCCTTAGGTTATGCCAAACAAGGGAAGAGAACATAAAAAAGGAAAAAACAGTCAAGAATCAAATGCAACAGAGAAGTAGGGAAAAAAGGACTGGTTTGGTTAAATAGGTTACTGGCAACTTTCAAATGGTCATTTTCAGTCAAGCAGTGAGGAGAAGACAGATTAGAAAGAGATAAAGAGTGAATAGATATTAAAGAACTGGAAGCAGTCAATACAGATGACACCAAAGTTTGAGTCTGAAGGAAGGAGAGAGAAGGGATGGCATATTCAACTGGTTGAAAGGCTGAAGGAGTTTAAGATAGGACAGACTGGAGCATATTTGTAGACAGAAGAAAAGAAGAAATTGGGGACTTGAGGTAAGACTGAAGTGAGGTAGAAGGAGCAGCTAGCCATGGTAAAGTTTAGACCACCTCTTCCCCTAAGATAGGAAAGGATGAGATTGAAATAATGGACAAAAATTTCTTAGCTATGGAAGAGTTGAGCTGAAAGAGTTCATGCTGTATGGCTTTGATCATCTCAGTAAAGAACAAGGAACAGAGAAAGACTCGGTTCTAGTTACAGTACTACTAAATGAGTTGACTAAGTGATTTAGTCCAGTTAGGATCTCAATTTTTCTTTTTCTTTTTTTTTGGGGGGGGGTGGTAGGTGGGTGTTAGGAGTAGTAGTAGGTGTGGGAGGCTTTAAAAGTTTTCTGAGTTTAGATAGATAAAAGTTTACTTCTGCCTTTATAAATTTTAGGAAAGGCTCCATGGAAGAGGTGGCATTTAAGTAGGCCCCAGAAAGTTAGTACACTTTTATTAAGCCTCCACTATATGCCAAGGCACTATGCTAAGCACTAGGAATACAAAAAGGTAAAAAGCTCACAATCTAATAAAAAATAGGTAGGTTTTTAATAAGTAAATATTTGGGGAAGGGGGTGTTATGGAAATTAGAGAAGTGTATTCTAGGTGAACAAGAGCAGAAATCTGAAAATTCAGGATACACAATGCATAGTGTACAAATGGGCAGAGTGGAAATATGTTTTGGAGAAATACACTGGAAGCAGGCTGCAGGGCGCCTTGAATGCCAGGCTGAAGAATCTGAACTTTATTTAGCAAGGAATCAGTGAAGATTTCTGAGTGGAAGAATGATCCGATCGAGAGCTGAGCTTTAGAAATCTGGCAACAGATGACTGAAGGGTGGACAAAGACTGCTTAATTTGTTAGGACACCACTTTAACGGCACAGGGGAGGTGATACAGACCTGAATTAGGGAATGGCTGGGGGGGGGGGGGGGCGGGAGAGCGGGCAAAAAAGGGACCTAGGAGACCTCAAGGACCTGTAACAGATGTTCAGAGAAGGACGGAGAAGTCTGAAAACCTTCCAAACGAGGATAACAAGCGACAGTGCCATTAACTTAAGCATGGCAGTAACTTTTCATTTAATTAAGTTATGTCTTTTTACTTTAAATGGTCAAGATCAGAAAAGTCACGAATCTGCGTAAACGACTGGAGTTTTGCAGCCTAAGGCCGCCGCACCTGGGGTTAAGCCGACTTTCTCCGGTAGGCACGCGTGCCCCCGGGGATGCCGACCGGGACCTCGGAAGCCCGGCCAAGGATCCCAGTCCAGGAGCCAAACAAGACTAAAGTTCTGCTCCTCCGTTAAAAGAGCCCTGAGTATGCAGGGCTCTCCGGGCGTGAAAACGCCGCCCTCACGTCCCCCTTCCCGGCCATCCCCCCCCCATACTACTAGCCCCTTCCTGCTGCTCCCCGACAGCATCCCAGGCGCCTCTCCCTCCTTCACCTGGGCACCCCCCATCGAGACGTGCCCAGGTGAGTGCGGAGGGGCAGGGGCCGCACACCGATCCCCAGGGAAGAAGGACAGACACCCGGGGAGGGGGGAGTACCGACTGCCCCCACTCCTAGGCCGCAGAGGCGCCCCTCCCGCCTCCCCTCTCCCGGGGTGGGGGGGGGGGGGGAATCTGAACGCCCCCAGCCCGGCCCAGCCCCGGGCAGGCCCCAGCCTCACCTCGGCTCGAGCCGCCTCGGGCCCCTGAGCCTCTGCCGGCTGCGGCTGCAGCTGCTGAGGAGGTGCCTGAGGCTCCTTGTTCCGGCTGCCGGCGTCTTCCTCCGGCACGGCTCGGACTACGAGCGGGGTCAACAGGAGCAACAGCAGTAGCAGCGGCGCTGGCGGCGGCAGGAGCAGCGGCTGAGGAGACCCCCGACGGCCCCCCAGCGCCGCCATCCCGCCGGCCGAGAGAGCCGACGCACCGGGAGGGCGAGGAGAAGGAAGTGGGGCAGGAAACCTGCGGCTCGGGCAGCCGAGCTCCGCACCCCCACCCCAGGCCGCGGGACTGCGCAGGCGCGCCCGGCTAGAGCGAGGCCGGCGCCATCCGGGTGCGGAGCCGGGAGGAGGAGGCGCGGGGGAGGGGAGAGGGAGCGAAACTGACTTGGGAGAGCAGGAGGACCAGAAGGCGACTCCCGAGGCCAAGCGCGCTTAACAGTCTAGAGTCAACTCGAGCGCGACTCCGCCCGCAGCAATGCACGCGGCCCCAGCCCCGGGGCGGGCCGCCCATTGGCCGGGACGGCGCTCTAGCGTCATGACGTCGACGCAGCCAGCTTCAGGTGCGTCCCCAGCCCTCCTCCAATTGGCCTCGCAGCGGATCGCGCAACTTTGTCACTGGGCAGGTGGCTTGGGAAGGTCCCCATCCCTTTGCATCAGAGTCCACCTGGAACTCTTCCTCTCTAAGACCAGCATCTGTTCCGCTCCCTGCTTCTGCATCTTGGGAAGCTGGCCAACCTTCATTCTCATGATCACTAATTATTACTAGTCAGTAATGGTTTTAGTAGGTACCCTGATGACGCGCTAGTAGCACTAATTACCACTAGCCCTCCCTCCCTTCCCCAGCACGGCTTCACTCGTTGGTTAATGGATTCATAGCGCATTTTTAAAGTACTACTTACATGCATAGCACTAAGAGCAGGAAAGAAGAAACTTTAGACAGAGTTGTGAAATTTAAGAGCATGACATACATCTACCTATAATACAAAATAATACATGACGTACTGTAGCAGAAGCACCAACTTAAATGCTATGTGAAGTCTAGGGAAGGAATTTTAGTTACTCAATGGCAGGATCACTGACAGCGTTAGAAAGGAAAAGACCTCAGACTTGTGTATTTCTGAGTAAGTCAGCCGCTCTAACACTCCGTTACTTCATCTATAAAATGGAGATAACCTAACAAGGCTGTCTTGTGAAGATCAAAGGAATGTATGTACGCATGTGTGTATATCTGCATTTGTATGTATATATAGCTATGTGCATAACTCTATACCAATCTATGTGTATGCATGTATATATGTCTAAATACACATATATGTGTTGTGTGTATATACATATACATGGAAGTGTATATAAATATATAAACATAACCATCAAAGCACTTTATAAAAGTCACTATTAACATTATTCATGGTAACTTTTGCCTTAACGTTTCATCTGATAAAGATGAAAGCTGAGGACAGTCCATCTACAAGGAGCAAAGGCAAATAGACTACGATAAGAAGGCTGGAAAAAACTGATCAAAATATTAACTACTCCTTCACCAGTTCCTGGGTACCTATTGGGACAAGGAGAAGGGAGGGTGAAAAACAAGGTCTGTATACATTCTTAACAGGATCTTTAGACCTGTGATGTTTGGGGGGAAATTCCTCAGAGATTGCTTTTGGGAAGAACAATGAAAAAACAATGTTATTCCAATTATAGTTCATTTCAGTTCCATTTAGAAAACTGTTTGTTTTTCTGGTTATATCTTCACTTTCCTTACCTGCTGACAGAAACTATCACAGACACTCTGTGATGTAATGGAAATAACATTGAATTCAGAGTCAGAAAACCAGCAGTTCTGTTCTGGCTTTGGGACTTGCTGTACCACCTCAAGCAAATCACTTTACCTATGTGAGCCTCAATTTCCTCATCTATAAAATAGGTATATCTGCTCTACCTAACTCTCAAGGTTATTGAGAGGATTAAGTTGAGATCGTGGATGTGAAAGCATATTATAACTATAAAATGATAGATAAATGTCATTTCATGACTTTATGAAATAAATTTCAGGTCACATTTTAGCTTTTTTGTTTTTCATTATCACTTAATATGAATTAAATACTCATGGTACCATCACATGTATCATAGTAGAGAGGGTGTCATTGCCCTTAACTCACCTAACAGGACAACACTGTCCTAGTCACACTGACAGCAGAATTTGTCAAGGCCACAACTGCTCTGACCTTCTGTCCTGACCTTAAATTTCATCAATTGATCAACCCACACTTGTATAGTTGTATGGCAAGAAGATCCATAGCTGAAGTCCAAAGCTATTCTGGTGGGGCTCTACCCAGAAAACAGACTAATCATAGGGTGTGAGAGACTGTGGGTGTTTGGGAGGGCATGAATCCAGTCTCTCAAACCTATTTCCTTTAAGAACTTCACCCCATTTCATGAAGATTCCAAGAGGGAGCTGGCTATGATGTGAATTCATCATCTTTATGGGGCCATGTATGAATTACTCCCTATCTCAACCACCTAAAAAGAGACAGAGGATGATAGTCCCCAGCCAGAGGCTCTAATAAATTTACCTGAACATAAATGAAAATCCTCAGAGGGCTTTCCCAACCTATGGCACTTGGCTGTGGAAAGCACCTCAGCCCTGTCTTTGTTAGACCAAACCCTCAGGAGCTATTGTTCTGGTGACTCATCAGATATCTTTTTGAATTTCTGCAACCCCTCCTGTTCCTTGGTGGAGAAGGCCTGCTTCCTTAGAGGAGGCAAAACACCCTCCTTCTGGAAGCAATCTTAAGAAAATTCTAGGGAATTTTTGCCACCAATGGAAATCCCTAAGTCTTTTCCTCATATTCTTTGCTCCTCCTTTATCATATCTCTAATCTCAGTGGAATTGGAATTTCTGAAAACAAAACCTCTGAGTCAAAGATTATATGGTGGGTTTCCAGTCCCATTAGGAAAGTATCCCTTCACCTGTACAGACACTAGCTCCATTTTCCTCCCTCTTGGCTTTCATTTCATGGTCTCTAAAACTGTCTCAATGCTGCTGAATGAACCAAGCCAGTTCACTTTCAGCAAGTGAAAAAGCATTTCTTAAGTGTCTGCAGTGTGCCAGACACTGTGCTAAGGAACTGGGGACACAAAGAAAGGCCAAAGACAGTCCTTACTCTCAAGGAACTCTCAATCTAATAGGGGAGACAACACATAAACAGCTATCTACAAAAGATATATACCCATATTGGACAGACTGGCAGTAATTGACTGAGGGAAGGCGGGGTTGAGAAAGGTTCCTTGTAGAAGGTGGAATTTTATCTGGGCTTTGAAGAAAGACAGGGAATTTGGTAAATGGAAATGAAGAGGGAAAAGAATTCCAAGTATAGAGAGGTGAAAATGCCCACAGTCAGAAGAGTAATTGTTTTGTGTGAAGAACAGCAAAGAGGCCAGTGTTCACGGATTGCAGAGTAGTAATAAGGGATAAAAAGACTGGAAAAGTAGGAGAGGGCCAGGTTATAAGGGACTTTGAAGTTCAAACAGAGGATTTTATCTTTGATCCTGGAGGTGACAGGGAGTCACTACAGCTTATTAAAGAGGGGGATGACGTCTCAGACTTGCACTTTAAGAAGTTCAGTCTTATTATTCTCTCCATCAACCTCCAACAACCACTAGAGAATGCTGGACTTGGAGTTGCTTGACTGTCCTTCTCCATAACATCCAGCCCCTACTGAGTTAATCACTCAGTGTGAAGTGGAGACTGCTCCCAGTCCCACTGAGAGGACTCCCATAGTATGTGACTGGGTTCCAAGAAGTGTCTGGTCCCTTGATTATCCAGCCCTTGTGCCCTCCCAAACAGGATGTGAGCCATGAGGCCATCTCATCTCAGCTACTGGTGACACCCTAATGCCAGCACCCAATTAGCATAGTTTCACTTGAGGTACTTAAAAGTCATATAACAATAAAAGGTTTATTTGCCTAAAAACAGTGAGGCTATTGCTATAAGAATACAATGACATTTCTTTCCTATTGTCCTTCCTTCCATATGGAAATATATTTGATTGACAGGATAACTCTTGTGGTCTTTAGACCTCTAGAGTGGCCTTAACTCCATGTAGGTGGGACTTTAAATTCCTTATGTGACCAAGGAGCCCAACAGGGAAGCAGGGGTCAATCAGATCCTAGAGACAGTTGTGTTGCCTTTTAGGTAAAACTAATCCCTTTTTAGGTGGTAATGTAGCATTGCCCATAGGGGCTGGAGTGCCCTAATATTCCCTGTTCAATACATACCCAGGTTTGCAGCTGACCTCTGGTGAGAGCAAGTTCCCTTTTCTTCTGTTCATTGGCTCATAATTGGCTCACTGCAGTAGGCTTGTTCCTGGTGTCCTAGGGAAATGAAGTTGTGGGGAGGAGGGGTAAAAAAAGTACTCAGTGTACAATATGAATGGATTAAGGGACAAGTCATTTATTCCTACACATACACGTTCGTGCTCGAACACGCACACATACACACACACGCAGCTAAAAGTAAAAAAAAAATTATTAATAAATAACAACCCAGTTCACAAGAAGTACATATCAATACAATATGATTCACAAACTTTTAATTACTGGCAGTTTGTGTGGAGGATGTTACCTAAGCTTCACTGTGAATGTAAAGCAGTTTGTGAGATTTCTGATAAGACATTTTGCATATACAGAGAGCTTGGCACTACTCTGTTTCTCTTCTCTGAATCCTGACCTCTTCTGAACTAGCTGTTTACAGTCAGTTGATTCTTCATTTGCTACTACCAATTGTTCATGCATCCTCAGCAATTTGATGCTAACTATGGTTCTTCTTAGATCCAAGACCATTTAGATTTGAAAGGTTGCCTGCAATCTGTTCACCTACTCAGAAAAGGAAACCCCAACCTCAAAAGACAGGCAGGGGCTTAAGCACAAGTTCACATAGTTGAGTTCATATGGAGGGGTGAGGAGCAGAAGAGTGCTGCTCATTCCCCAGCCCCCTTGCTTGACTGAATCAAAGCCAAGAGCTCACTTCTTTCTTCTCTAGAAAGTCTCAGCCAACAAAGCTAGGCTAGAAGGTTGTTTTTTTGGGTTTTGGTTTTGGTTTTTTAACAGATGTAGCACCCAGCCCTTTTGCCTCTATCACAAGCAGGGGGATAACCAAAAGACCACTCAGGATTTACCATAACATTAAAAGGCAAAGTCCTTTCAGTATTGGGCCCCATATGGCCAAAAGCAGCTAAAGAAGTTTGTTGGGGTGGGGGTATGGCTAGGTGGCACAGTGAATAGAGCACTGGCCCTGGAGTCAGGAGGATCTGAGTTCAAATCCGGCCCCAGACACTTAGCACAAAAACTAGCCTTGTGAACTTGGGCAGGTCACCTAACCCCAACTGCCCTCCAAAAAAAAAAGCAAAAATAAATAAATAAATGGCAAAGTTCTCCCTTTAGGTTAAAAAGAAATCAGCTTCACAAATATAATATTGTGAAGACATGATTCCATACAATTTTGTCTCCACACTGTTGTGCAATGAGCCTGATACATTGAGAAGAATTCAGTGAATAGTATTTAGCATTTTGGAGCTAAAAACATTATTCTACATTACCCATTATGCTTTGAAAATGTCTTCTTGAGAGACCAGAAAATACATTGGGAATTATTTAATATCCAACTGAGCCATCAGATTAAAACAAAAATACAGAATCTTATTTGCCTCTTGAAAGTTTGCAGAAGGTCATGTTCTGGTATATGGAATAATACTGATGCTGCTTCTCATATTAGATGGGACAGTTGGCTTTTGTGCAAATTTTGAATATTTGAATTACTTTAAGTACAATATCTAGAACGAGGAAGATGGTAACCTCATTGTACTCTGTGCCATTCAGACCACATCTGGAATGTTGAGAGACATTTTAAGAGAGCCAGTGACAAACTAGAGCATATCCAGAGGGACTTCCTGGGTCTAATGGTAAGGGAATTTGAAGATCTTCCCTGCCTTTTAATGGGCCTCAAGTGGAACTGAAAACAGGAGGGGCTTGACTGGGGAGAGACTTGTTTTTTTTTCAGGAAGGCCCACACCTTTTGTTACTTTGTAATTAGACAGTAGATTCCCAAGGTTGTGATGTCCTCTGACCCTGAAGAAGAGTATATATACTCTGAGGTGAGGTTTTGCTTTGGGGCTCACTTATGGGAAGAGTTGTGTGATTTGACCAGATGACACTCTGGGTAGCCATTGAGCCTCCTGGCTTTGAAAACCCAGATATTGGTGCTTTTCTCTCTGGTAATTATGTATATATGTAAGCTAGAAGCCTTGTCTGCTTGTCTGTTAAACTGTGTCATTTACTCTGTCTGTATTTTTTGTCTGCATGTAATTTCTGTTTGTATTTTCTGAAGTTCAGGGTGCTAACCTTTCCCCCTGAACTAAGTGAATAATATATATGTTTGATTAAAGTAATATTGTTAATCCCTTTTGAGTTGTTTTCCTTTAGAAAAGCAGATCAAAGAACCTGTGCTAGCAGCCATCCTGAGTATGCTAGGGTGCTTGCTGTTACACTGGGATAAATAGGAGATGTGAAACTATGTCATATGGGAAATGGCTGAAAAATCTTTAGGTTAGAGGAAAGATTTAGGGGGGACATGACTACTGACTTGAACTGTCTTAAGGATTGGTGTGAATAGGTGAAATTATATTTATTCTGCTTGACTCCTGAGGAAGAACTAGGATTAATGAGTAAAAATGTCGGGAAAGATTTCAATTCAGCCTACTAACACCTTCCTAATACTTAGAGCTGTCTGAAACTGGATTTGGTCATCTCATGAAGCAGTCTTAGAGCCCCATCACTAGAGGTGTTCAAGCCAAGTTTGGACAAAACACTTGTCCTGGATGTTATAAAAGGCATCTGTCCCCTGAGCACAGGGTTGAATTAGATGTTCCTTCCACTCTATTGTTGTTGTGGCAGAGCTTCCCAAATTCATCAGCCTTGCTGTCTCCTCCAGAGTCATCAGACTCCAGTGGCAAGACAAAGGTCAAGATGACTGGTACTGGCCCAGGATAATTCTATTATTATATGCAAAAGAGGTACTAATCTAATTTACAAGTCCTGTGAGGTATCAGAGTTCAATGTGAAATGGAAAGACTATAATACTATGATAATGCAGATATTGTAATATTCTAAGACTACTTAAAGGTTATGGAGAGAAATGAATTAGCATCCATCTTTTCCTTCTACCTATTTCCCTTTTCTCATTTCTGCTAGTTGTCTGACTTTGTAGACTACAGATGAGACTATGGAAGTGATTTCTGCTAGAAACCAGACTAGAATCCTGGGGTCATGAATGTTTTTTTTAGTGCATAGACACAATGGCATTCTCTATAGTCTGAACCAAGGCAAGATAGCAGGTTCTGATTTGGACCAAAATAGTAGAAGCCATATGATAGAAAAAGCCATGTGGGAATGTGGGAGTGGAAGATGCTAAAAGGAGGCAGAGCACAGTCAATCTGAATCTGAATTATCATGAATAATGATCTTTTATTAAAGATTGTTACCTTCAGCAGACAGATCAGGAAAATATTGCCTTGCCATGTGGCAAAGGTGGCAGCTTCACAGTCTCTGGTTTGTTTTTTTCTTAATTTCAGATAAAATTTGGGTTTCATAAGGAGGAATTCAAGTTTGGGGAAAACTGAGTCGTGAATATAATATAATATGCAGACTTGGACATTTTTAGGCTAGTTACCACAAGTGCTTTGCTTTAGGGTTTGCCACTCCCTTCATCTACCTTTACCAACCAGTTTGTTTTTTTTTAATGTGGAATGATTTTCTAGAATGATTTCTGATCTTATCAATAAGCCAACACTTTGTAAATAAGCAAAGTTTGTTAACATGTATATTGAGAAGGAAGGGAATATGCATTTACATAGTGCCTACTATGTGCTAGATATTGTGTTAAGTGCTTTACCAATATTAACTCATTTGATCCTCCCACCAACCCTATGAAGTAGGTGCTGTACAATTTGATGACAAAATTTAGAGTTTTAGATCATGAATGCATTTTGGAAATCTTTTATTCCAATCCCCTTATATCGCAGATGAGGAAACTGAGTTCAGAAGAAAGGAAATGAGTTGCCTAAGATCACACAATTAGCTTGGTCTGATCTAGCACTAGAACTCAGGTTTCCTGGTTGCTAAAAGTCATGAAGACTCTTCTTCCTGAATTAAAATCCAGCATCAGACTCTTATTACCTGTATGACCCTGTCCAAGTCACTTAACTCTTTTTGCCTCAGTTTCCTCATCTGTAAAATGTGCTAGAGAAGGAAATAGCAAACCATTCCAGTGTCTTTGCTGAGAAAACCCCAAATGGAGTCACAAAGAGTCAGACATAACTGAAAAAAAGACTAAACAACAACAAAAGAAGAGTGTTTTTTTTTCTTTTTGTGGGAATTAAAGATGAAATGCTTTTCTCTTTCCAAGGCTCAGCCTCCTCCTTGTTACTATATCCCAAAGAGTACTTTGTACTCTCAAGGTATGACTCCTCACCCTTCCATAAGCACAAACTTGAAAGAAAGCTATATCAGGGAGAAAATAAGGTTCATCTCTGCAGCTTTATAGATTACAGGGCTTCTGTGGCAAAATTTATCTAAACTGGAAAATATCTTAGTCATAAAGTCCAACCCCTCATCTATAAAATAAGGAGAATTGAGATTCAGTGACCTTAAGTGACTTGCCCAAGGTCACACAGGGGGCAAGTAGTATAACCCAGATTCAAAACTGAGACTTCTAACTACAAATCCCATACTCTGAAACGTGGAAACAATTCCCCTTTAAATCAACAATTAGTAACTGAGTGACTGCTGTATGTGAGGCATTCTGGTTTGTGCTAAATAAGATGAAGTTCCTAAACCAAGAGGTTGGCCATGGATTGGAGAATGACTAAACAAATTGTGGTACACAAGTATTATTATACTGTAAGAACTTAAGAAAAGAAGAATTCAGAAAAACATCGGAAGATTTATCTGATCCGAGAGTGAAATTAAGCAGAACTAGGAAAACAACAATGTAAAAGAAAAGAACAATGAAATGACCTGAAAACTGTAATTATAATGGTCAAGCTTAGAAGAGAGTTGAGGAAGTGCACCTTCTTCCCTTAGAGCTAGGGAAAGATTATTGCATATACTGTCAGAAGTAGTCAATGTATTGGTTAGTTTTGCTGAACTGTTTTTTTTTTTCCTTCCTCTTTTAATCTTTGCTACAAGACAAGGTTTGTGGGGGAGGGGGAGGGAAAATGGTCAAATTCAGAAATAAATATGATGGAAGAGCAAAAGTCATCCATTTTTAAAAAGGAAAAAAGCTAAAGCCCTTGCTCTCCTATCTTTTCCAATAGGAAAGATAAAGTAAGGTACAGATTATTGTAATACAGGTAGATTTTTAGGAGACAGGGAGCTAGGAAACCAGTGCAGTATGTTAGGAGAGGAATTAAGCTGGTGGCAATAAAAATGGAATCATGGTGGTTAGAAGCTATAGGGCTTGACAGCAGTTTATATGGGGGTAGGAGGACAGGCAGGAAGTAGGAGGAGTCAAAGATGATTCCAGGGTTTGGGCTTGAGTAACTAGAACAGGACTGTTACAACAGAAAAAGGAAAGAAATGAAATTTGGTTTTAGAAGGGAAAATGGAGTTTAATTTTAGATATGTTGAGTTTAAAGTGTGTTATCAAGGCACCCAAATGGAGATATATGACAGAAAGTTGGAAATGTGGAAACTGTTGACTGATTGCAGTTATGAAAAGAGGTTTAGGTTGGAGATGTAGATATGAAAATCATCTGCACAGGAGTGATAGCTGAAGTCATGGGAGTAGATAAGGTCACTAAGGGCGAGAATATATAGAATAGAAAAGGTCCATGAACAAAACGTATGAGCATAGCTGTGGAGGAGGAGCAAGAAAAGGAAGTAATGAACAAGATAGGAATGGTCAGAAAGGTAGGAGAAGAGCCTGGATAGTATAAGATAATCACAGAAGCCAAGGGGGAAATTTTAAGGAGGCAGTGGGCAACAGTATTAAATGCTACAGAGAAATCAAGGAGGCCAAAATTCAGAGAAATAACCTTTAGAACAAGTCATCAGTAACCTTTAGTAGGGCAGTGTCAATAGAGAATTGGCGACCAAAGCCAAGTAAGAACCTTAATAATTAACCATTCATGATGAAGAGGCAAGGAAAGGTGAGAAATAAAGCAGTAGTTTGAGGAGGTAACAAGTTGGTGGGAAGTCTTTTTTTGTTGTTGTTGTTTTTTGTCTTTTTTGGGGGGGGAGGGGAGGCAGGACAATTGGGGTTAAATGACTTGCCCAAGGTCACACAGAGTTTGTTTTTTTTAAAACACCTATTTGTAGCTCAAATGAGAGAGTAAATGTAAAGTGCTTCATAAATGTCAGTCAATTAACAGTAAACAGATATTTATTAAGTACTTGCTGTATGCAGGCACTATGCTAAGCCTAGGCATACCAAAAAAGGTAAAAACAAACCCCGTCCTCAGGAAGCTCACGTGGTAATGGGGAAGAGTACTGCAAACAAGTTCATACAAGCAATTATATGAAGGACAAATTGGAGGTGACCTCAGAGGGAGGTGCGAGCTTTAATGGAAACCGGCTGCAGAAGGTAGGTTTTTAGCTGAGACTTGAATGAAGCTAGAAGAGCCGAGAAGGAGCAGCAAGGAGAGAGGGCACTCCAGAGGTAGGCTTAAAATCTTTGAAGAGCAACATCAGGCTCTAATACAAAAGGCCCCTTGCTGTCCAGGGGGAGGAGACTAGGTTGGAGAGTGAAGAGGGGACACCATCCCTATTATTACTTTTGCTTGTAAATCAATTACTGTGAGCCCTGGTTAGATGATTATCCTAAATTCTAGGGCAGGCTAAATTTCTAATAGCCTTGAGAAACAAAATTATGAGAAGAAAACAATACAGACAGCTTAGACAGGAAATGAGGAAGATTCATACTACTAAATTTAGAATCCAGGCATAGGAAGGGACATCCAATGCTCAGTTGGGAGATGGAAGTCTTGTGCTAGGGACCACAAGGAGGCAAGTATCACCAGATAGTAGAGACTAACTATAGCAAACTGTAAAGAGATTGTGAACATAAAAGGGGGCCACATTATGAAGGACTTTAAAAGCCAAACAGGATTTTCTACTTTTTTCCCCAGAGAGCCACTAGAGTCTACTGAGTTTGTGTGTGTGTGTGGGGGGGGGTAGAAGGGTGTGACAGAACACTTAGGCAACTGAGTGGAAGATGAATTGTAGTAAGGGAAGACTTGAGGCAGTGAGACTGATCAGAAGCTATTGCAATCATGCAGGCTTGAAGTGATGACGGCCTTTGTCAGTGTGGCAGGTGTGTCTCTTGAACGGGATGCTACAAGAGACTTTGAGAAGACAAGACAGGACTTGGCAGCAGACTGGATATGTAGTGGGGGGTAGGTGTGAGGAGTTGAAGATAATATGTAGTTGATAACTGGGAGGATGGTGGTGCCCTTGAGAGCAATAGGGACATTCAGAAGAGGCAATAGTTTTGGGCTGGGGGCGGGAAATAGTTCAAAAAATGATGGCATGCTTTGGGCTTCTGCCGTTGGGCATATAAAACTGGTAGAGAGGCAAGCTGTTTATTTACTGAGACAGTAAGAACACAAGAATTATTCAATAAACTTTGTGATTCCCACCTTTAGGCCCAGCCTATTTCTACCAAGGAGACTAAATTCTTCGTATTTACAAAGCTTTTTATGATTTCAAGGGTCAGCATGGCCAGTGATTAGGAAGCTGGTCTTAGTCAGAAAATTCTGGCTTTGAGTCCCAACTCCAATACATGCTGGTTATCACTAAGTAAGTCACTTAACTCTCTTAAAGCTATATAGCAGATTATAGATTTGGGCCTGAGTCTTCGGAGAGAAAGGAGGCTGTACATAATTGGGGCCCTTCTTTCCTTTCTCATCCCCAAGAAGCCTTTATCTTTTTTTTTTTTTTGGAGGGCAATTGGGATTAAGTAACTTGCCCAAGGTCACACGGCTAGGTTTTTGTTTGTGTGTGCGTTGTGTCTGAGGCTGGATCCGAACTCAGGGTCCTTCTGACTCCAGGGCCGACACTCTACTCACTGCGCCACCTAGCCGCCCCAAGAAGCCTTTATCTTTATTTAGCTAGTATCAAGTTTGGGTTTTATGAGATCATCTATCTTATCCCTTATTTTAGCAATGAGGAAACTGAGGCCCACATAATCAAGTGACTTCCCAAGAGAAGAAGTAGCAGAGAGCTGAGCTAAGATTTCAATCCAGATCTTCTGGTCTTAAGTCCATTCTTTCTTCTGTGCTGTGCTAGCTCCTCTAAGGGGGAAAGCCTTACAAGGCAACAAAAATGTATTAAGTACTTACAATATGACATGCACTATTGAATATAACTATTCTTTATTATTCTGGAAGGCAGGAGAAATGACATTAAGAGGCAGAGACAGACAAAAAGGAGACTTTTTTTTGGACGTATAGAGAGGTTTGAGGTGAAAAGGAAGAATGACACCAAGGAGGTTCTGGAGTTCATGTCAAAAAGTCAAGGTCAGAATCAGGGGCCAGAGGAGAGAGGTCCAAGGTCAAAAGTAAAGAAATGAGGTTTGTTTGTTTTTAAGTTGAAAGGAATCATAAGAACTGGAGGCATAGAGAGCCCAAGCTAAAGAAAAAAAAGTTCCCTTGAACTTTAACACTTGGAAAAGCAAATGTTCTTCTACTGGTTTTCCATTTACATTTTCCATTTACATTTCTCAGGGGCAGGAAGCTTTGGCCTCAAGGCCACATGTGGCCCTCTAGGTCCTCAAGTGAAGCCCTTTGAATCCAAACTTCACAGAACAAATCCCCTTAATAAAAGGATTTGTCCTGTGAAATTTGGACTCTGTCAAAAGGCTGCACCCGAGGACTTAGAGGGCCACATGTGGCCTTGAGGCTGCACCCCTGGCCTTTCCTAAAGATACCTGAAGGAAGCATGGAGACGGGGTGGTAATGCTGCACTGGTTTCTCAGGTTTCCTGTGGAACTATCCTTCATTTTCTTTCCTCTGCCTCAGACAATAGATGGCTACAATAGTTTCTTAGTAACTCGAATGTACTCCTAGAAGGCCTGTCATTGGAAAATTGCTCTCATACATGCTGCCAACATAAACCTTATACTTATTTTCCATCTCAGTAAGACAGGTAGAGGCCTAGCACTTTACCTCAGGCAATCCCACTGCAGCCTGAGAAAAATTCCCTTGTCTTTATACTCAGCCCTTAAATCTATAGCCTTTTAAAAGAGCCATGCATATTACTGTACTCCTGACAGCTTTCTCTTTCTTTCTGACTGGATGGGGAGAACTGGAGAGAAGGGTGATCTGTCTTTGACAGTTTCTTCCAGGTGCATTTCTCTATTCACCAATTGCTTTTAGTTTACCATTTCATTGTCCTTACATCACAGGGATTCTAGGAAGCAGGAGCCCTTCCTTCCCGAGTGAACTGTACAAGCTAATACCTATGATATAATGGATATGGCAAACTCGGGACCCACATATTTCCACTCAAACATTGGGAGGGGTTGGTTTTTTTCTTGTGTCTTCCCCCCAAATAAACGGGAAATATCTTTGTGGGCAACAAACAGGTCTTATACTTCTTACTTCCCATGATGCCCACCCTAGAATTGGTCAGAATAGGTCCTCAAAAACACCATTTAGCCAATTGAATTTTGCTCCTCTTCTCAGGATTTCTGAGAAGAAATGCTATTGCCACCTTTAAGAAAGGGAGTGAATAACAGTAAGTAGTATACAATATGTAGTATGCCGGGACCATGCTATATAGCCTTCTGGGCGTGTTCTTGTAACTGAACAGACACTGGTGGTAAATAAAATCCTGAGGCAAAATGTGCCGCTAAGGCAGAATTTGACTAGGCAGGTCACGAGGGTTATAAAACTGCCATTGCTTGCAATTGTTGAGTCAATATTTTATGAGGTCTTCTAATAATAAAACAAAGCTTGAAATATGCTGTGTAACATTATTACTTTAATTTTATGGTGAAGTCCTGCATTACCCAAATGTTAGGCTATCATTAAAGTGTGCACAAGGGGGTAAAAAAAATACACAGGAGAAAAAGATAGAGGAAAAGAAAATCTGAAAAAAATTTTTATTGTAGGATATCTATAAACACCAGTAAACTGAATTAAATATTTAATACAGAATACAACTACATCCGTAAGGGCCTACTGCTTTATCACGATGTGGTAAAGGCCTTAAGTCCTCAAAAGCCATGCCAACAAAAGCCAAGCTCTAGCCATAACAAGCTAAAACGGCTCCAAGAATGGGTCAAGAGACAGACTGTGTGTCATTGTTTGGAGACCAGTCTAGCTAAACTGAGAGACAAAATGCCAGAAGGTTGACCACTGTATACATTTTTTTTTGGCAGGGCAGGGAGGAAGGGAGAAGAGGGTACAACAATTTATGAAAATATCTACTAAAGCTTGTGTAGGGGTTGGATTGTCATCTGCGCTAGCAGAGGGGAGATCCCCACAAATGTAGTTTTGGATCTTTGAAGTACAGAGCATAATTAAGGGATAAGGCTAACCAAAAGATGTTTATTGAAGGCCAACGCTAGCATACGAGGACGAGAGCTCCATGGTGGAGTCACATACATGACTTATTCTGGGTACATTTTTGCTTACTAGGTAAGCCACACTATGATTGAGGTAGCACATGATTTTCTTTTGTATTGTACAGGTAAAGTCAGAGAGTTCAAGTTAATCCTTAGCATTGCCAAAGGAAGCCAGTTGAAGAACTCAAGATTTTATACCACTGGAACATTTCTACATGGGCAGAGTACGATTATTTGTGGGATCTTCCAAGAATTTGACATTTTTCACTTCGGCACAAAGGGCTGTTCACCATGGCCCACAGAGTACAATGCTGACTCTGGTTTTGCAAGGTTTCTCCAGCCAAAGGTAACAAGTCAATGCCCAATGACTGGCTCAGCTTTCTTTGCTCTTCCTTCACCTCCTCAGGTGACCTTGCTACTTCCCTGGCTTAGTCTATGTCCCCACAAAAGCTGGAAGGGCCTTCAAGGAGGCAGATGTTAGGCTCTGGCCCATATTTGGGTTCTTACAACTGAACCTTTCTGGCTTTAAAAATCAAAACAATTGTCTCTACAAGTGTAACTCAAATTATCCTGGAAAATTAGAAAGATAAAGAGGACCAGGAAAAGGAAGACAGAACGATGAAACTGAAGAACTTTCTAGTAACAGTGGCTTCTGCACAGGGGACTTATTATTTTGTTTGAAGTCCTTTAAATTCCTAGAATATCGGATCTAAATTCTAAAATACAAAGACTCAAAAGATGGGTGATTTCCTTATGTAGGTAACTCCTTCAATTAATGCACATTATGACCCCCCTGTGACTTGGTAGATCAGTCCTAGGGAGTTGCGTCACTTTCCAGGGGTTGCACAGTGGCAGAGGGTGGGACCTGAACCTAGGTCTTCCTGATCCCAAGCCTAGTCCTTGATGGGCTTAGCACATTGCTGCTATAGTCTATATTCCCATGTTGAGCTGAAAAATGTCTCCTAAAGCCAAGTGCAAATGACTCTTTGATTCTCTGATATTTGGGATTATTTGTGCCATATGCCTTAAATCAGTGAGTGACTGTAATGTGTTTTACATTGCCAGAGCAGAAGCTATGCTAAAGATTCTTCCTTTACTCCTGATAACTGATGTATTTCTCTAGAAAACTCTATACTATTGGTCTGAATATAGGCTGTACTGCTAAATCTGAAAGGAAAGACAAAGTGGAAAGAAAAAAATAAACCCCAAACACCAAAGCTTATAGACTACACTCAAATTTCATACAAGCCACATATAGAGAGGTGGGAAGCAGGGTTTATATTTGCGTCAGCAGAATTTCTAATGAAGTGAAGACTAAGGGAGAAAACAAAAGAGAGGGAAGAAGCTTCCGGTGGTTTGGGAGGGGAAAAAAGGATTCTGAAGTAACATATAAGAAAAGATTCCCATTTATTAGCAAAGGATAATGAATTTGTGTTGCAAATATTCACCTATAAGGGAGATGGCAGGTCAGCTGAACCTTAACCCTTAGAAATGTAAGCAGCTTTTGCATAATCTCAAAAAAGAATTCTCTCTCTGCTTCTACTACCATCTATACAACTGTCTCTAATTGTCAAGTTACATGGCATACATATACCTGAAAATATATTTACTTGTCTGAGGTTAAAACACTAATATCTCCTATGCCCCAAATCAGATACAATCACAAAGGGCAGTGTTTTTGTAATAACAGGATAACTTTAGAATGTGCCTAATCAGGCATATATTTGATACTAGCAAAGAACCTGAAGTTTGAAAAGAGGTCAACAATAGCATTTGATTTATCTGTACTTCTTATGGGCATAGAATGTTTTTGGATTATGTATCATTATACTTCTAGCCAGTGACAAAGAGAACATAGCCATCATATCTTTGTGCTTTTAAAGTTACCAACTCAAGATTATTGGAAAGGAGCTTAACAAAAGGAATTTGACTTAGAAGTACTACCTTAACCCACAAAACAGAAAGTCTGGTGCTGTATTCTTAGTATTGCACTGAATTCTGGGGGTGGGCGGGAGAGCTGGACCATTTTTTCCTGTTTGGGGATCATTCACTCACACATCACATAACATTCTTTCATTAATCAAGGATGAAACTTAATCCTTACTGTTTATTTTTAGAAGTGTAAACAATATTCTTTCCCTATGTAAATGTGAACTTTTTTGATCCGAGTTCTAACAGAAATATTTTAAGTCTTGCAAATGTAAGTATCAATAACTCCTTTGTGGCAAGGCTAGTCAGCACGTCTGCATTTGTTTATACAGTGCTGCTTAAATGACTAAATCCAATAGACTAAGTGTTGGAAGGCTCTTCATATAATAGAAATCAACTCAGGCAAACACAAGTCCGGTGGACAATGACAATGGGGACCCCATCATAGTACTATTTGCTAAGGAGTATTCAGGATCAAGCAAGTTCAAGACGACTCAGCTTCTGACCTATCAAAAAGCTGTCATTTTAAGAAGGTTACAACTATAAGGCAATCCCATGACATGCAACCCGAAAAGGGGATTTTTGTTGAGCATTCAAGTTAGACTGTGAACTAAGCAAAGTGTCTGTAGGTGTTTCCAAGTTCTTGAAGCTTTTTGATAGTGCCTTGCCAAAGAACAGACTAGCTCCAAAAAACTCCTTTTCTCTGAATTCACCTGTAAGCTGCTGTGGTATTCTGTCATCTTCAGCTGTTAAGAGAAGTGCAGAAAGACTGGAGGTGTGTCCTGCATTCATTAAGGGCCTTTGCTCAGTTAGTAAACCTCATACTGACTGGACAAACCATTCAGCACAACATGCCATCTTATTTCTTTTTTTCTTTTTCTGAAACACCAGAATAATTCTTGGTCTGCTTTGAAGTGGCCTAGAAAAGTCTCATCTGCTGCAGTTGGTTTATCTTCTAAGTTCCACTTAGCATGAAGCACTAGAAACCACCTAGAAACACTGATTTCTTGAAGTTTCTTTCTTTCAGCTCATGAGGCTATTTTATCCATTCTGATTTTCTTATAAAAATGGAAGTAATATCTTTGGGTAGTTCTGTCCAGCGCACCAAGCCATCACACATCAAGTAATTCTCTTCCTATACCATTATCCCATCCCTTTCACTCTTGGGAATGTAAATCCTCTAACCCAGAACCTGAAAAGGTTTTGTTTTAAAAATGCAGACAATCTTAAAACAAAAATGGCACATAAGCCTTCCTGTGCTTTGGATAGGAGTCAAACTTGTTCAGGTAAAATTTGTGGCTCAGAACAGCAGCCAGAGCCTGGCTAAAGAGGACATATGAAACCACAAGCCACCAGGTAAAATTGTAGAATCCAAAGGTGACAGCCAAGGACACATAGATCATCAGCTCTGCAAAATAATTTGGGCCAGAAACATATTCAAACCAGTCTCCAAAAGGAATTCTGTAGTTGGAGTGAATGACTTTTCCTGAAATGAAAAAAAAAAAAAAGACACAGCATGAATTTGAAATGAGGGTGTTTTTTGACATGAGTTCATGTTCTAGAAAATGTAGTTAGTTATATTTGTATCTGTATTAGTCTTACCCATCTACATATAAAAGATAATATGATGATCAATTTCCATATGAAAAACTATTCAGTTCAGAAAGCCAAACATTAATAATTATAAAAGAAAAAATAGTAAAATGTTTGTGTAAAAAAAGGACATTTTTAGCTTTGTATTTTAAAAAGATCCCAACCTAAAGCTATAACCCCATCTTTTACATAAGCTTGATGATGAAAACTGAAATTTTACACGTTGAGGGTAACTTTCTATAAAAAACTAAATTTTTTTAGATTGAAATTGAATTTATTAAAGGAAACACCCAACCACTTGGCAGGTCAATTCAGAAAGTAAGAGGATACTCAGGATAACCATGTAAATTATCTGGATATTTTAGGCCAAAAAGTATACTCTCACTTAAAAGTTACTTAGTGAGGCCTGATTATCTTGTGTTTTTGCATATAACAACAATAGCAGCTAGCATTTCAAAGTTGGCAAAATCTCTTAAATATCTCACTTTACTCCCACAACAGCCCTTTACAAATGAGGAAACAGCCTATCCCAAAGGCTGATATTTAATTTTTTTTTTAAAAAGGAAAGATGGCTTAAAGAGCAGGGTAACTGCAGTAGGATAAACGAAGGGCTAAAGTTGAAGAGGTTATAAATCAAAATTTTTCCTTTTTCCCTGGCATATTTATATGTAGCTTGAGGCCAAGATAGTATCTCTCAGAGTCAGTATCCCAAATTGGACAGACTTACAAGGTTCCTGGAGAGAAGAATTAAAAACACTTTATGGCTGTGCATTTCAGTGGCATAAAATGTTAAATAAATGCTAAGTAAGGCACATAATTCCATCATCTACAAAGATGGTGAGCATATGAATTAGGAATTCCATATTCTTAGGAATTCCAAAATTTCCTCATTGTCAATGGATTTCACCAAACTTTTTTTTAACTACAAAAGCAGTAACTGATTAATTTGAGCTTTATTCTCTTCCTTTCCCATGATTCTAATAGGAACCAAGACAAATGTCTCTAGTACTTTTTGTTATGCTTCCAACAACCCTAGGAAACAGGTGGATGGCAATATTATTATCCCCTTTGTCAACAACTCTGCCCCAAAAGTGGGAAACAGGATAGCCCTTTAGAATCAAAGAATTTTGTCTGTTTTAAATGTTTTTAATTATAAACTTAATCATACAACATGTCCACTTTGACATACAAGGAGCAAATAAGAGGACTGTCTGTAAAATTGTGAACCTGTTAGATTTTTTCTAGTGTATATTAATTTTTTTTTTTTTTTTTGCTTTTTGGAGGGCAATTGGGGTTAAGTAACTTGCCCAAGGTCACACAGCTAGGTTTTTGTTTGTGTGTGCGTTAAGTGTCTGAGGCCGGATCCGAACTCAGGTCCTACTGACTCCAGGGCCGATGCTCTACTAGTGTATGTTAAATTTTAACATGGTGGTAACAAGACTGTCCTGTTTGCATGCTCTTTTGAATTCCTGTTTTACTTCTGCATATTTTAGACTATTTTCTGGCTGCTCTCTTTTTCAATCTCTATTACTGCCCACTAATTCTTTGCACACCACCCCTCTTCAAACCCTTCCTTGTAACAAATGATTGTCAAGCAAAACAAATCAACATCAGCTGTGTTTGAAAAAAAAAACAAACCCAAAAACCCGTAAGAGTCCCTGAACATGAAAGCTGGAAGGGATAAAGACCTTCTAGTCCACACCCCTCATTTTGCAGATGAGAAAACTCAGACCCTGACAGGAATCGAGTTGTACCAGAAAAAGTTGTACCAGAAAAGAACAATTGTCCTCTGAAGATGAGCAGGGATAGGCTGGAAGTTCAAATAAGCTCACCTGAATCATTTTTCCTCATATTAGCCAGGATGACATGGCACCTGTGTTGATGGATGGATGACCAGATGTACATCATCATTCCCAGGATGTGGAACCAACGTGTCTGCATCAACAGACTTTTCCCTACATAAACTGTGGATATGACAGTTCCCTGATTAGCAGGATGTTGTTGACATCAGAAAAATAACAAGTTTTGAAAAAGGAAAGACTTTGTTGAGTTAGTTCCAGGGAAGAACTTGTTTATCAATCCTACCAATCTGATTTTCTCCTTAAGGACCTGGAAGGTGCACCTTCTGGATGCAGGGTAGAGAAACTCCCCTTCCCTTCACTTCTCTAGACAAGGGAGATCTTTGCTCTCCATTGGCTGACAAACTCTGGAGAAAATCCTATGCTGTTGGATATTTTTTTCCATCAGCATGCTCTAGGCCATGTCCCCTTTCAGAAGTGGAATTCTGTCCTCTGCCTATTGTTATTGCTAGTAACAGTGACATGATAGGGGGTGGCTAGGTGGTGCAGTGAGTAGAGCGCCGGCCCTGGAGTCAGAAGGACCTGAGTTCGGTTCGGCCTCAGACACTTAACACACACAAACAAAAACCTAGCTGTGTGACCTTGGGCAAGTTACTTAACCCCAATTGCCCTCCAAAAAGGAAAAAAAAAACAAAAACAAAACAAAAAAACTCCCAATGATATGATATATAAGGGTGTGTAGTACCATTACTTCCACTATGAGGAAGTACAGTGACAGGTTTGTGGCAGGGAAAGCAGTGAGGTCTATCTATGTACAAAACAACTGTAAATAAATCTCTGTTCTGGGGCAGCTAGGTGGCACAGTGAATAGAGCACCAGCCCTGGAGTCAGGAAGACTCAGGTTCAAATCTGGCCTCAGACATTTAACACTTACTGGCCATGTGACCTTGGGCAAGTCACTTAACCCCAATTGCCCTTCCTTCCCCCCTCCAAAAAGCAAAAAAAAAAAAAAAAAAAGAACTCTGTTCAAAAGCCTTGCTTAAAGGTGATTCATTCTGTTCTAATATCAAGAAAATAGTTTCTAGAAAAATGGAGGGCAGTCATTACTTCTGCATACTATACAAACCTACCATGAAGGTAAATTAAACAACTGATGGGATGGGTCAGAAATGAGTTCTTCTTTCACATGACTAACATGGAAACATGTTTAACATGACTGTACATGTGTAACCTATATCAGGTTGCTTACTGTCATGGGGAGGAGGGAAGGGAGGAAAAAAAATCTGGAACTCAAAATCTTATAAAAATTAATGCTGTAAAATTTTTTTTTAAAAGAATGAGTTCTTTTCCAAACTGCAGAAACTACAAATTATAGATGTAAAAGTAGATATATGCCTGCTGATTGAAGGGATCTTAATCCATAGCTATAGAAGTCTTATGGATCATAGGATCAGAGTTTTAGAGCTAAAAGAGAAGTCTTCTAGTCCAATTCTCTCATTTGATACACGAGGAATCTGAGCCCCAGAGAAGTGTGACTTCTCCAAGGTCATACAGATAGGATTTAAATTTTAATTGCAGGAAAACAATCTCCAGGGGGAAAAAAATCTTAAAATCCCGAAATAAGTCTAAAAATCTGAGATGGCAAATGACACAATCTTCCTCTAAAAGGTTATTTTACTTGGGGCTTTAAACCAGGTGGCTCAGACAGCAGTGTTCCAGATGACCTTCCTAGTGCACAGATAAGACGGCCAAAAGCTTCAAATAACAGTAAGGGAACATTTACTAAATTATAATCCCCTAAAGGAGTAAGGAAGGAGGTGGGGGTAGAAATGTGTACACAGTACACAGATTAACATGACAGAAGGCAGGATGAAGAAAAAGGAGGGGTCCAGGGAAGAAGCTCTAGGAATACTAGAACAACTCTAGGAGTTGGGTGACTGGCGGTATTAATAGAACAGGTCAGGTCAAGGGAAGGCGTTATAGTATCTAGCACCTGGCAAACGCACTCTGAAGTCCATGTGTGCCCACCTCTCCCTGGAGTTCTCATAAGTTCAGAAAGCAATCCAAGCAAACAGGAAACAAAATCTGGTCTAGAGCTCCAAAGGAGCTGACTGATGTCAATCACTGTTTCAAAACACAAACATGTATAAAGTGCTGGCTATGTGTCAGACACTGTGCTTGGTGCTGGGCAGTCAGGAGGCTGAAAGGTAACAGTCAAAAGCCCTTTGGGAAAAAAGCGAGCTCTTACTGTAGAAAACCCAAAGGTGGCTGGCATTCACCAAGAATGCGTGAAAATCATGACTTTAACTCAAAGAGTGTAAAAAAAAGTGCTTCCCAGAATGAAAAACATCACACCTCAATTTAATTTAGCTAATTAAATTCAGAGCAACTTAACTGAGTCATATTATTCTAGGGTTACTGAACTATCAGAGGTATCTATCTGACTGTGTCATGACCCTAGGCACAAAGAGAGGAAGTAAGTACAAAAAGAATTTAAGAAGCCTCCTCTGAAAGCCTACTAATGCCTTCTGGGGAAATTTAGAAAGGGAAGTAGAAATCAAATGGAACCACTGCTTAAGTATTAGATGCATAGCAAATTCAATCTAAATTTGTAGAGATGGGGTAAGGGTTGCTTTTAGGAATGAATGGGGAAGTATGACAGGGGAGAAAACGGATTCATGTCAGAGAGAAATACAGTGCTGGAATCCAGGTAGCTACAGCCGTAATAAAAACCAACTTGCACTAAATATGTGGCTTGTGGGAAATTCTGAGACTGAACACTGTCACTACAACATGATTTCTTACAGTGATCAATATCATTGTATGGAAGTTAAAGGACAAATTGCTCCATTCCCTTAACAACTGATAAACTTTTCAGGGAATGCACCTTATAGGGGTGTTGTTTGGGTGCTTGTTGGGAAATAGTGTATCAAGACAAAGTTATGGGTAGCATTTAAAAATTAAAATACAATTCATGATCTTGAGTTTCTTCTACGTCAGTGGTTCTTAACACTTTTTGTATCATGGGCCCCTCTGGTAGTCTGGTGAAGACTGTGGACTCCTCAATGTTTTTAAACAATGAAGGAAAACATTTAATTTCAGTGAGAGGTTAATGAGAATAAAGATGTAATTTCCCCCCTCATTCCCATTTCCCCTCTCCCCCTCATCCAAGTTCATGGACTTCTGGAAATCTGTCAGATCTCTGGAATCTCTGGATCCCAAGTCAAGAACCCCTGATCTAAATATTAGGAATGTTAAAAAAAAAACAGCAATAAAACTTAGCATGCTATTTCAGTTTAAATTTCACACTACCCTTTTCCTCCTTTCTCTGACCCTCCCACTAAAATAGCTTGTTATTTGTGATGGGGAGAAGATGCTAAATTGGTGGCTCTGTGGTATTTTATCCTACCCTTACAGGAAAGGGGAAGGTTTTGTTATTTGACATAGGATTAAGGGCCTTTTCTCATTGTAAACCTGGATTTGAATAAATCATCACCCTGAGGAGAGGGTCAGAAGCCACAGTGTAGCTACCTGAGCAGAGCAAATGGTTAGAGGCAGTAGCTGGGCCAGGGAAAGGCATCCACTGTTCCCATCCATCATCTCAGCTTGACCTCACCTGCAGTCCCTGAGGATCACTTATGCAGTGAAGAAGCAAATTCATATTCAGGCAGACATTTCTGTCACTTGTACTTCTGAATGCATTATCTGTGGTTGTTGCTAACTTTCCCGTAAGATCACAAACTCCTCAAACCCAAGGGACTGTGAATTTCCCATATGCCTTATCTGGCATTCTGCTCCCCAAACTGCCCTGTCAATGAATCCCACAGAGCTAAGCCAGCCGGCTGGACAAGTGGAAGCACTCACCATTTCTTCCGTCGACTGGCACTTGGCTCAGCACAGTTAAGCCAATAATAACATAATAAGAGATTCCAAAGCAGTACTGAACCACGTGAATCACGCTCTCAGAGAACACGCTGATGAAGAGACACTCCACTAGTCTTCGTATACTGTGGAACCATATAAACACTAGCACTAAGAAGGCAGACAGCACAAGCTCATCACCTGCAAAGAAAAGCACAGCAGACTTGGGAGGTTTCCTCCTGGGGCTGACTTTCCACTGTTAGCCATACAACCACACAACCTTCCAGCTAGAGTTTAGTACTAGTTTAAACAGGCTTGTTTAATACAACCCCTCATTTTTATAGATACATAGTAACTAATGCCCAGTCTATTTTCCAAGATTTTATTATTGGCTAATGAAGTGGTAGTCCTGGGATGGGAAGCCTGGTCCCCTGATAACTTCTTCAGGAATGCAGGGGGCTCAGTGGAGAAAGCACCAGGCCTGGAGTCAGGAAGACCTGAGTTCAAATGTAGTCTCAGACACTTACTAGCTGTGTGACCCTGGGCAAGTCACTTAACCACTGCCTACCTCAGTTTCCTTCCACAGTAAAATGGGGATAATAAGAACACCTATAGTACACAGTTGTTGTGAGGATCAACTGAGACATTTAAAAAGTGCTTAGCACAGTGCCTGGCACATAGTAGGTACTTTAAAATGTTTGCTATTAATTAACTAATTATCTTAGGCATCCTATCACAGCTTTACCATAGATGACACTTTCTGAGCTACATGGAAAGCCTATCACTGTCAGATAAAAATTATCTAGTCTGAAAGACAAAAGACAAGAGAAGTTACTTAGAAGCATGGGTTTCATCCTATGGGAATCCCTATATCCTGGGAGGCCAAGCTCTGCTGGTGCTTCCTAGCACTTTCTGGCAGACAGGACTAGCCTTGGAATGCTGAAAAGGCATTTTTAGATGTTGCAGATGAAGTCCTCTGCATCCTGCCTTGGTCCAGTCCATGTGGGGACAGGGTAGAGAAGCCATGTAAGAGAGAGAAGGAAGAGCCATATAGAGACACAGACTGAACCAGAAAGGGAAAAGGGTCTACAAACAAAACCCAAAGCAGGAAAACTGCATTTCACATGAGAAATTAAATCAAAAGATAGCTCTCCTCTGGACCTTCCCCAGCACTCCCTCTAAGTGCCCCTAACTGTTCAATCACATAGACACACAGACAGACAGACAGACAGACAGACACACACACACACACACACACACACACACACACACACACACTAATTCTTTAAGTCTGGTCTTCCCCTCCCAGCTAGCAAGTTCTCCTGGTCTGACAGCCCCAAATTCTTGTTTCTAGGGAAGGTGTGACAGGGTTTAACAGCTGGCAGACAGAAAAGATTTTCATTTTGCTCCTCACTGGGGTTAATTTTGGTTCAGGTCAGTTTTTTCCTTCTACTTCTCCATTTTTAAAAGTGTAGCTAATACGAAGAAGATATTTTATAACTATCTAAAAAATAACTGGCTTTAAAAGTAGGATCACTATTTTACCACAAACTCACTGCGTAACATATTTTTCTTTTTTTCTTCCTGAAGTTTTGTATCAAGTTTTCTAGCAAGTGCTAGTCAAAGTCCTGAGGCTTTCTGCTGATTATTTTGTGACAGTATGTTTCCTAGAAACTAATGTTTCAAAGTAGCATTGAAGGACAGGGCAAACTTCCCTCCTTTTTTCAGAAATGGAAGGCTTCTCTGATGCTTCCCTGGATCCGCTCTCTCAATGATGTGTGGGCACCATCTGATGGGCCAGACTGTATCCCTTCACTGCCCTCCAAGCTATAGACAGGCCTGCCTCAAAAGACAGGAAAGCAAGTTCAAAATCTTGGTTCTGATGACAGGAGTAAAAGCCATTCACTCCTCTATATTTTCATCCTTATCTGTTTTCTACTTTCCTCTCTTTCTTTTTCTTCCTTCCTTCTTTTTTTTTTTTGCTTTTTGGAGGGGCAGGGCGATTGGGGTTAAGTGACTTGCCCAAGGTCAAATGGATAGTAAGTGTTAAGTGTCCAAGTCTGGATTTGAACTCAGGTCCTCCTGACTCCAGGGCTGGTGCTCTATTCACTGTGCCACCTAGCCGTCCCTTTCTTCTACTTTTCACTCTAAGCAAGATTTGTAATAATAAATATAACTTTGTTGTTGTTAGTCATTTTTAGTTGTGTCTAACTCTTTGTGTCCCCTTTTGGGATTTTCTTGGTAAATATATTAGATTTGCCATTTCCTTCTCCAGTTCATTTTACAGATGAAGAAACTCAGGCAAAGAGGGTTAAATGACTTGCCCAGGATCACACATCTAGTAAGTGTCTGAGGCTGGATCTGAACTCAGGCCTGGCAGTTTATCCACTGTACCACCTAGCTACCCCAATAATAACAATAGCTAACATTTATATATGGCACCTTAAAGTTTGCAAAGCACTTCTCATATGATCTTATTCTCCCAAAAACTCCATGAAGTAGGTGCTGCCCCATCTTCTAGAAGAGGAAACTGGGGCTAAGAGGTTAACTGATTTGCCCAGGGTCTTGTAGCCAGTAGGTATCTGAAGCAGAATTCAATGCTACTTATCTTCTTATCTCCGAGTCCAGCACTCACTGGCCACCCAGAGCAAACTCCACAAAATATTTCCTAGTGCACCAGGCTGGGGGCAAGGATTGATTTTTACTCTATGAAACACCATGAGCAATTCTTGCTAACCTGTCATTCTCAAAACAGGGTGAATGTTTGGAATTGGCGTAGTTTACCTTGCATTTGTGAAGCCCCCAGTTTTCTGAGCAAATCCTGAAGCCATACTGGAAAGGGCGTTCCTAGGAACAGGGCTTGGATGAGATGGAGTAGCAAGAAGCCATTCCACACCACTGAAATGATGTAGAAATGGCAAAACCACCTGCAGAAAAACAATAGAAATTTGGTATGAGTAAAGGGGGCTAGGCTAAGTCAGCCTGGACAAAGTCTAACCCTTTTTCTGACTTGAATCCTATTAGAAAGCCATTATAAATTTACTTCTGGAACAAGGCTCCCTGGCAGAAGGCCTCCAGGAGACTGATTTGCAAAGTTTAACAAGAACAACACAAATCTTGCAACATTTAGATGGAGGTTCAGCTAGAAACATTTCTCATCTCTCAATGACTCCCTGACCCGGGTTCCAGTTCCAGAAACAGTGACACAACTGTATCCAGGAAAAACCAATGTTGTCACTTCCATTGTCAAATAAAGGTAGGATTTCTACATACTAGGTGCAATACTAGGTGCATAAGGGTTTCCAAAGATTTTTGCAAGACTATACATAGTATGAACCCTCAAGTACTACACCCTGGGGGGCAGGTTAACATTATTTGTCTAGAGAGATTCCTCTCGAATATTACCTCTAGGTACCAGGAATTTTATTTGAAGGTAGCTAGGTGGTGCAGTAGAGAGCATGCCAGGCTTGGAATCAGGAGTCATCTTCCCGAGCTGAAGTCTGACCTCTGACACATATTCGTTGTACGACCTTGGGTAAGTCACTTAACCCCATTTACCTCAGTTTCCTCATTTGTAAAAATGAGCTAGAGAAGGAAATGGCAAGTCACTCCAGTATCTTTGCCAAGAAAACCCCAAATGGGTTACAAAAAGTCAGACACTACTGAAAACAACTGACTAGAAATGATCAAATTACCCAGAAATACATATTCTGCCCCATTTTCAAGACACCTTCAGATTTAACTGAGATATAGGTTCAAATTCAACCTCTTGATACTTTGTTGTTGAGTCATGTCTGACTCTTTATGACCATAAGGAACATAGCACACCAAAACCACTCGTGGGGTTTTCTTGGCAAGCATACTGGAGTGGTTTGACATTTCCTTCTCCAGTGGATTAAAGCAAAGAGAAGTTAAGTGACTTGCCCAAGGTCACGTGTCTGGTGTCTGAGGCTGGTTCCTGAATCCAGGTCCAGGGTTCTAACCACTCAACCATTTACTTGCCCTCTCTGATACTTACCTGCTATGAAATCCTGGGCAAGTCACTTAACTTCCAGGTGCCCTCAGGCAAGTCTTTAAGATTGTACATGCTCCGGAAAGGGTCTTCAAGGTCGTGTTTTTCTTTTTTGGAGGGGGGAGGGGAGAGCAATTGGGATTAAGTGACTTGCCCAAGGTCACAGGGCTAGTTTTTTTGTGTGTGTCAAGTGTCTGAGGCCTCATCCGAACTCAGGTCCTCCTGACTCCAGGGCCACCTAGCTGCCCCTAGGACATCTAATTCAATCCTTTCATTTTACAGATAAGGAAACTGAGGCCCAGAGGGCTTCTATGACTTACTCAAAGTCACACATAAGTGTCTGAGTCAGGATTTGAACTCAGGTCCTCCTGCTACCAAATCAAGGATTCTACCATTCTATGAGGCCATCTTGTAGCAGACAGCTGCAGCTCTGCATTGCTAGAAGGATTTTCATAACCAGGAATTCCTGGTTATGGATGAAATTTCAACTCCAGTCTCTATATGCTCTTTCTTTAAGAGAAACACACCCATAAATAAGAATCAATCAACAAACATTTATTCGGTGCGTGGTGCAGGAGAGTGCTAAGCCTTACACATAGGAAGCAAAGCAAAAAACATAAAACCAAAAAGGAAAAAAAAATCCCTCTCCAAGAAGCCAATTATTCCAACTTGTTCCATTTGTAGTCTGGAACAAGACTCTTAAACACTGGTCATTTATGGATTAAGACAGCCTTACATCAACATACTGGAATTGTTCTTAATCTTTACTGCCTAGTCAGCTGTACCAATAAAACAGGATTGGTTTTCTCCGTGTGCACACATGCACAAACACACTTTTTTTTGCTTTTTTTTTTTTTTGGAGGGGGAAAGCAGGGCAATTGGAGTTAAGTAACTTGTCCAAGGTCACACAGCTATTAAGTGTCTGAAGCTGAAACTAAACTCAGGTCTTCCTGACTCCAGGGTTAGTGCTTATTCACTGTGCCACCTACCCGCACCCCCCTCCCCCACATATTTTTTGAGGCAATAAGGGTTAAGTGACTTGTCCAGGGTCACACAGTTAGCAAAGATTTTAGGTCTGGCACTCTATCCACTGCACCACCTAGCTGTCTCTCCCAAATTATTTTTAATAAACACAAACATGGGGTGGAGCCACATGCTGCCACCTTAGAATTCACCCTTACTTCCTCCTGCTACACTATCAGATTTCTGTTGGTGTAATCCTGGTTCTCCCATCACTTTCTACCATGCCCTTTCTTCTTTCACATTCCCATAAGGCACTTCAGGAATGTCATGCACACATTCCAAGCTTCAGGAGTATTGATAAAATGCCTGAGTCCAAAGTTTAAAAAACAACACAATGCCACGCCCAAGAAAATCACAGCAGAAGAAGCTTTCTAGGTCTTTGGTGCAAATCTGAAAAGACGGTTGTTTCAAAACCTTGCAGTGGAATTGCTTCACATATGGCTGACTTCTCAGAAAATTACTATAAGGCAACAGCATTTTAGGAAGTCAGATCTCTGGCAGCTAAAAGGAAATTAGAAAACAAAGAACCTACAACATCTCCTGTGCAAATGTAATGAAGATGTTTAATTTATGTGAACTTTAATTCTCAGCCTGGTTTGCTACACGGAAAAACAAAACATTCAAAGTTTAATAATGTTTAAGCAGTCAATGTGCTGCATGAAGTAGGGGTGTGTGTGTGTGTGTGTGTGTGTGTGTGTGTGTGTGTGTGTGTGTGTGTGTGTGAGGGAGGTGACTTGGAGCTTTCTAGTACCAATCACTGACCCAATTTAAGTACTGACAGTGAATTTTCTGAAAAAAGAAAACTATGACAAAGTCTATTACATACTATCAGACCTGAACAATTTGTTCTGATTTCAAATAGTTCAAAAAGCCTATGTTCCCAACTGGAGTAGAGTTCCTAAGTTGCTGTGGCCAAAAATAAATAAATGAATAGAATCATCATTTGCTGGCTCATCTTCTGGGCTTCTCCAGGCTTAGTCAAGTTGGGCCTTGAAACAGACAGCCTCTTCCTGGGTCTGCATTAAGAACCTTTTCTACCTTCACAGAATCCAAGTTGACAGAGACCTCAGAGATCATCTAGTGACCAGGGGTGGGGAATTTGTGGCCTTGAGGCCACATGTGGCCTTCTAGGTTCTTGGGTGTGGCCTTTTAACTGAGTTCTAGTTTTACAGAACATCCTTTTATTCAGGGGATTAGTTTTGTGAAGTTTAGATTCAGTAAAAGGGCTGCACTTGAGGCCCTAGAGGGCCCCATGTGGCCTTAAGGCCACAGGTTCTCCAGCCCACATCCCATGTGGACCTGAATGAGAACTCCCTTTCTAGCATTCGTGGGAATGAAGGATGAGGCAAACTTTGTTTGAAGCCTTCTAATGACAGGAAGAACACTACCTCTCAAGGGAGCTGTTGCGACTTTTGGCATGCTTTACTTGTTTGGGGAGTATCCTCTTAATTCATACCTAGACCACCTCATTTGTACAGTCTACTTAAAAAGGTCCATCCCTTCTTGCCTGAGAAAACTTTCCAAAATATTTAAATATATCTATCAAGTCTTACCCTCTATCTAAATCCTTAACTTTTTCAGGCTAAAGAACCTTAATTCTTTCAACTTCTCTTCATAAGATTTGATCTCAAGGCCCCCTACCACCCACATCCTCCTAAAGTGGGTCCTTCAAAACTAAAACAGAATCCGGCACAGGGGGTCTGACCAGGGACTGGTTCTGAACACTGGGCCTCTTCATGTAGCCTAAGAACAAGTAGCTTTTCTGCTGTTTTCTATGGGCGTGGCAGACCCTTCCATATGACCATGGCCACCTCCAGGCACAAGGCCAGGAGAAGAGGACAAAGGTAGGAGGGGGAGAGGTGACAGCACAAAGACCACTGCATTTGTAACCAGATAAACTGTCACCAGCATCTTGAGCAGTTCTTTTTTAACTTCTCTATAAAGGAGGAACCCAGTGAACTATAAGGTCCATTCCAGATCCAAATTTAGTCCCTAGAATTAAACAATGAAAGTACTCTAATTTGGGCAACTGTGATTATTTAATGTCACACACATCCCAGAGAACACTCAGGCTATTATTATTCTATCCAAAAGTTGTTATACTGAACCTTGACACCATTTGGCCTCATATACAAACAGTCAGTAAATAGTTATTAATTGCCTACTATGTGCCAAGTGCCAGGGATACAAATAAAAGCAAAAGACAGTCCCTGGGTTCTAGGAGCTTACAATCCAATGGAAAAAGTTGTTGTTCAGTTATTCAGTGCCTGACTCTTTGTGACCCTGTGCTGTCCAAGGGGTTTTAATAGCAAAGATACTGGAGTGGTTTGCTGTTTTCTTCTGCTGTGGATTAAGGCAAACTGGTTAATCGACTTGCCCAGGGTCACACAATTAGTAAGTGTCTGAGGCTGGATGTGAACTCGTCTTCCTGATTCCAGGTCCAGTGCTCTATCCACTGGGACACGTAGCTGCCTCCAGTTGGAGAAAGACAAAACATAAAAAGAGAGTGGGTAGATAGGAGAAGTGGAGGGGAGGGTGGGAAATGGCTTGGAAGAATGATGAAATCCAGAAGAGGACACCAGGTTTAAAAAGATGCGATGTCTGTCCTGAGGCCCTCCTGAAATGGAGGATCTGAGAGAAGCTGTTCTACTGTCCCATTCTCCAACCAGAGGAAGTAAGGGGCCCCAGGGCCAGGGGGGACTGAGCAGGTATGACGTTAACAGTGATGGAGTCTTGCAAGATAATGAAATTCTCGAGGGAATGAAGAAATATCAACTGTGAGGCAATGCAGTGGCTCAAGGATCAATGCATGGGATTACAGGAATATATGTTTAGAACTGCAAGTGACCTCAAGGATAATTTAGTTCACACTTCCTCATTTTCCAGATGGAAAAACGGAGGCAAAGAGAAATTAAGTAACTTGTCCAGAGTGGAGAGGGTAGTAAGCAGTGTTTTTTCCATGACGACATTAGTTATTGTTGGTTTTTAGTCATGTCCCTCTCTTCATGACCCCATTTGGGATTTTTCTTGGTAAAGACTTTGGAGAGGTTTGCCATTTCCTTCTCCAGCCCATTTTACAGATGAGGAAACCTGAGGCAAACTGGGTTAAGTAACTTGCCCAGGACCACACAGTAAGTGTCTGAAGCTGGATTTGAACTCAGGTCTTCCTGACTCCAAGCCTGGCACTCTATCCTCTTAGATACCTAGCTGCCTTACTAAAGCATAGGCTGCCCCCCAATAAGGGCCACAAGGCTGCTCAGTGGTTAGAACATTGTCCTGGAGTCAGGACAATGACCTAAGGTCTCCAAGACCTATGATCCCCAGCAAATCACTTACCTTGGTCTGCCTCAATTTCCTCAACTGTAAAATGGGGAATAAGTGCCTACCTCCCAGGGTTATCACGAGAATCAAATAAGATGTCTTCATGTTGTCTCCTTGGTTAGATGGTGAGCTCCTTGAGTGCAGGGATTCTCTTTGTATCTCCAGTGCCTGGCACAATGCCTTAAACACACAGTAGGTGCTTAATAAATGTTTCCTGATTGATTCATAAAGTGCCTGGCACATAATAGGTTCTTTTTTTTTTTTTAAAGCAATTGGGGTTAAGTAACTTGCTCAAGGTTACACAGCTAGTCATTATTTATGCATGGGTGCTCATTTTCTGAGGCTGGTTTCGATCCCAGGTCATCCCAACTCCAAGGCCGGCGCTCTTACTCAATGCACCACCTAGCCGCCCCTTACATAATAGCTTCTTAATAAATGTTTGTTCCTTTCCCCTTCAAGGAGTTCTCATTTCTGACATAAAGAATTAAATTTCTTCATTTGTGTTCTTCTGGGATGACAAAAGATGGGATCATAGGAGAGCTATCTAGTCCAACCCCATTTTACAGATGAGGAAAGTGGAGCCCAGAAAGCTGAACTGACTTGTCCAAGTGGTGGACCAGGTACAAAATCCTGGTCCTTTGACTCCAAATCCTTCTGTTGCTGATGAACAAGGTGCCTGCCTTAACCTTTTGTTTTTTAATTTTTAAAAATAAATCAGATGTGACCAACTTTGATAGACTTAGCTCTTCTTAGCAATGCAACGATCTAAGACAATTCCAAAATACTCGTGATGGGAAATGCTATCCAAATTCCAGAGAAAGAACTATGGAGTCTGAATTCAGACTGAGGCATACTATTTTCCCTCTCTTTTTTCTTTTTTTGTTTTTTTTCTCTCTTGTGGGTTTTCCCTTTTGTTCTGATTCTTCTTTCACAACACGACTAATGTGGAAATGTGCTTAATATGAGTGTACATGTAAAGCCTAGATCAGATTGCATGCCATCTTGGGGAGGGGAGGAAGGGGGAAAAAAATCTGAAACTCAAAATCTTATAAAAGTGAATGCTGAAGACTAAAAATAAATTTTAAAAGAAAGAAAAAAAATAAGAATCCTCATACAGAACAAAAAAATAATTCACATGGAATACAACATAATCAAATATAGGTTTTTAATATATTTGGACTTCCTTCTCATTAAGAAAGGTTAACACACCTTTCATTGTTTAACTGGACCTGTCCCATTATCTTCATGGACAATACAAAAAGAAATGTATTGTTTAGACTTAGAAAAAACAATAGCTGAGACATAACATGGGAGGTTCCGCCCCAAAACTCTGGAGGAAGTCCTCCAGTATTATTTCATAATTTAGTGGAAAGACAAGAAGTTACGAGAAGCTCAAAGAGAACCAATTCTTAATAATAATAAGGAATAAAAGAAAGTCACTAAGTCCTTGGGTAAATAAATTATTTAACCTCTGGGCCTCTGAGTTGGACTGGATGATTTCTATGGGTCTGATCAGGTCTAAATCCTAGGATGTCTCAATTTTTTGCTTATCATATGACAAGGATGAGTAGTGACAGTTGTTTTCCTGTGCCAGGGTAGGATCCAGAGAAATCTGTGATAAACATGGTATGTCAACATGAAGGAAAAGCTTGGAATTTCATAAGCACAGGGCACTCCCTCCATTTAAAGATGGCCTATGATTTAGTAACATGCTCAGGGTTAGTGTCAGAAATGGATGTGAAGCCAAGTCTCCTTGGCTCAGAGCCTACTTTATCCACTATGCCATACTGCCCCCTGTCAACTACTGTGCAGGGATATCAAGCATGTTTTTTTTTTTTTTAAAGGATAATTAAATGGGAAATTCAACATTTTACCAGGAGCATCTCTTCCATTTCATGACATGTTAATAATAGAAAAGGTGATGATATAGATTAAAAAAAATTGGAAGGGAAAGAAAAGATTAATTCTGATTTAAACCAGATTGAGAAAGAATTCCCAGTTAGGAGATTGTCTGGCAAACATAAATTATAACCCCTTTGGCTTAATGATGGGGATAATCTCAGAAAGTTAAGATTCAGTTAAGGCAAATTTTGTATACACTTTATTATGTCTGCATTCTTCATTGTCTTTTTCTCTTGTCAGAAAAGCTGCTGCCATCAAGTCATGCCAATATATATGATCACTGATTTGGAGGTACAAGGGACCTTTGGAGCCACCTGGTCTACCCTCATTTTTCAGATGAAGAAAAGGCTGGTATGGAGAGGAGCAGATGACTTGCCTAAAGTCACCTATCTGATCTTGTAAATGGCAGAACAAGATACAATCTCAGGGCCTGTAACAAAGTTCTGGGTTCTTTCTCCATTATCCCCGTGTTCCTCCTCCACCAGTCTGAACACAGTGATTATTTACATCTCAGAAGTCAGGTTGTATTTAGCCTTACAGTCATAAAATATAGATTAGACTGCTTTGGGATTATGCTTTGTTGGCATCAAAAAGATTCCACATTCTTTTCTCCTAAATGCCAAATGTAAACACATTCTTAGCTGTACCCTGGCACTCAAATTTTTTTAAAAGTGAAGACATAACCAAAAACCATCTCCTTTCAAATCTGCCTCAGAGAACTGCTCATTAGTCTCGAATCTAATTTTTTTTTTTAGCAATTCCATTTTATACCTCAAGAAAACTACTATACATCTCCTCGACATGCGACATGCTGAAAACCTGCTATTCCAAATGGTAACAGTGGCATTTTAAAGATGGAAGAGACTGGGTCCTTGTATCTTCAGAAAAACTACACAAATGTGTTGTCACTTAACCAGTCAACTCTGGCAGTCACAAGAAGTCAGTTTTACCTGATATGGTTTCATTTAGGAGATTCTTGCCAGACATGAGAGGAAGCATTGTTTAATATTGGAAGCTTGCCCATTAGACTGAAACAAAAGCCCATGACTAAGATGGTCATGGTGACCAGGGTCCAAATCCTAGAGGGAAAAAAAAGGAGGCATATCTCATTCAATAAAACATTGAACACTGATAGGGTTGATTTTCATCTTGTATTGGTTCTTTGGTCACTCAACTTTGTAACTCCCCACTCAGGGGCCTTGCTGTCTGGATTAGTGAAAGTGTACAGAAACCTGGGACTGGACTCCAGGAAGACCTGAGTTCAAATCCAGTCTCATGAACTGTGTGACCTTGGGTTTCCTAAATTATAAAATGGGGAATAATAATAGCATTTACCTCCCCATGGTTCTTATGAGTCTCAAATGAGATATCTGTAAAGCCCTTAGCACAGTGTCCAGCACACAGCAGGTACTTAAATGCCTGTTCCTTCCTTCCTCCCATATATCTGGCTAGCCTCAGATATTCCCTACCCCCAAGTCTTACTAACCATTTGCCCTGCTAGTACCACTCCCTGCTCCAAGACACTTATTAGATCAATACAGCCACAGCTACTGGAAAGGGTGTGGGTGTGTCAATAGACGGTTACTTCCCATTAAAACATTTTTCCCTGGCTTCCTTTCCTCCTCTATTTGGATCATCTCCCCCACAGAATGTTTTTGGAGAACAATTTATACAATAACAACTTTATGAAAAAGCTTGAAAGACTTGAGAATCTAAGTCGAAATTCTAGGGAACCAATAAGGAAGCCCGATACCTACCACCTGAGACAGAGATGATGGACTCCAAGGACAGGGTGAAATATACATTTCTGGATGCGGCTTATGGGGGAAAATTTGCTTTTCTTGACGATGTATATAGGGTTAGGGTTAGGGACATTGATTGAAAACATCCAATTTAAAAGTAAGTTCCTGGGAGGCTAGTATGGTTTCTCTTTTGTTTTTGCACAGCTTTTTCATTCACTTCTAAAAACACACAAGGGGAGTTATGAATGAGAAAGGGATTTAGGAGATTAAAAAAAAAGGCTTTGACTTTTAGTATGTCAACATAAAGCTGGAAAATGATGCCAAGGCGGGTGAAGAGGGAGGCAGGGGTAAGAAAAGACCTTCCCTACCCAAAACAATGGCTTAGGTTTAACGTCAGCGTGGTCAGCGCCTTCGGTGCCTAGCATGGGAGGTAGGGAAGCCTTCGCCCCCAGCCCAAGGGAGCCAAAGAACAGCCAGCGCAGGGCTCCCCAGCCACCCTCACCGTGCCTGCTCTCTGCTGCCCCCTGCAGGCCGCACTGGCGAGCGGCGCGCCGCCTTGGAGCCTTCTGCCACATACAATGAGTTCTGCCCAGGCGCCCCCGAGAGATCTAGGAAGCGGAGACCAAGGTTACTTACCTCTTGGGGACATCGAAGACCTCGTAGGAGGTCGGGCGCTGCTGCCCCAGGCCCTTGGTTTTCCCGTAGCGGATCAGATCGTGGAAAAAGGTGGACAGAGCCAAGGAGCCTTGGGGAAGGCCGCTGGGCAGCACGGTCTGCAGCAGCAAGGCCAGGAGGAAGGCGGAGGCCAGGATCAGCCACAGAGCGCCGATGGGAGTGAGCTGCAGGAGCCCGGCACCCACCCACGGCGCCATAGCCAGCGCCGCCGCTAGACACGCCTAAAGGCTGCTCGGCGCTGGGCGCGCGCGCGCTGGCCACCCCGACGTCTCCGGGAACGACTCTCCGGCCCCGCAGCCTCCGAGCCCCGGGACGCGTTTGACGCGCCACGTGGGGCGGAGACTCGGGGAGTCCGCCTCCTGGCCGGGAGAGCCCGTCCAGAGCCAGTCTCGGCGGCTCCGAGGGATGTGCCCTACCTCCTGCGGGGGGGCCCCCGCCTCCCGGGGCATCCTCCTGCTTTGGGAGGCGGAGCAAAAACCAGCACCTGGAGCGCGGGATGATTAGAAAGCCTCAGGGTTTAGGCAGTCAGGTGAGGTGGCCCTACCCCTGCCAATGCACGTGTCAGACCTCCCCGCAGAGCCCGCGGGAGAAGCATTTTAGGCCACTGACAGTGTGCCCGAAGTGAAGGTGCAAATAGTTCTAATCTAGGGCAGAGAGACTTTTATATGTGCCTCCAAATGTGTTCCAAATTGTGTGGAAGACACATGCAGAGAATGAAACAGCCCTGTCTCACAAGGAGCTTGCATCCCAGTAGGGAAGACAGGTACATATAAATATAGAGGGAATAAGTACAAATATTCAAAAGAGACTCAAATCCAAGTAAGGTGGTTTGGGGGATTGAGAGGGGCTTTATGCAGGTGATGCTTGAGCTGCGTCTTAAAGGAAGGGGACTCAGAGGACTCAGGGATGGAGGGAGTGCCTTCCAGGCACCCGCATTTAGTTTTATTAAATCAGGAGACGTGGGTTACAGCAAAAAAAAAAAGGTCACAACTTTAAAACTTTGCCCAGGCTATAACAATACCTTCTATGGTTTCTACCTAGTACTAGGCATACAGGAAATTTTAGTCCAAAGAATGTATAGATTTGCAAATTAGACCGTGTCTAATTTTCTGTAAGGCAATTAAGTTGAATACATCTGTTAGTATATACTCTTTCATGTTGGTGACAAGAGCAGAAGACAGAAGATATCACAAATGGTATTGTTGCAGAAAGATTACTCACTTGCAGAGTGTTGTATTAAGTTGTCATCAACCACAAATATTTAGGGATCCTTGATTGGACACGTTGGGGACGGTGCTGTTCTAGGGTATGAAGAAGAAATGAAATAAGAGCACTGCCCTCAAAGACCTTATAAACTACAAGGGGAGATAAGATATTTAAACATTAAAAAAAAAAAACTGTGGTACAAATATATATGTGTCTACCATCTCAGAAAAAGGTGAGAACTCCCTTTTTGGCTTGTTTGATAGCAAATCAAAAAATATTTAAGTGCAAGACACTAGAGGCACAAAAGACAAAAACCGAAAAGGCCCTGTCCTCTGGAACAACTGACATTTATTGACATTAAACACAACACACAGACATGATCACACTGGATGCTGGGAGGTAGGTCCATTTTGCACATGTGGAAAGTGAAGTAGATAAAGGTGAAGTGGCTTACTCATTTCTACACAGCTCCTAAGTATCATGGGCAGAATTCACACCAAAGTCTCTTAGTCAGGCCCAGGGCTTTTTCCACTACTTGCATAGCCAGCCTCTCAAATGCTGACATTCTATTGCATGAGAACACATAAGTACAACACAGAGGAGGGTGGAAACAGGGCATGGCATAAAAGAAATAAAGAACTTTAGGAATATTTGAGGAAGAACAGAGAACAAAGAGCTGGAGAGATCAGGGAAGATTTCATGGAAAAAGTGTTGCCTGAGCTAAGTCTTGAGAGAAGATAGAGGAGCAAGCCTACTATGTGCCAGGCACTGTACTAAGCTTATTTTATAATTATGATCTCATTTGATCTTCACAACTACTCTGTGAAAGAAGTGCTGTTATTATCCCCATTTTACAGTGGAGTAAACTGAGGCAGACAGAGGTTAAGTGACTTGCCCAGGGTTGCATACCTCACTGCTGAGGACATATTTGAAGACTTGAACTCAGATCTTCCTGACTCCAGGCCCAGTGTGCTATCTGTTGTACCATCTATGAAAGAGTCTGTTACAGGCATAAAAGATAGCTTGTGTGAATGCTAGAGACAGGCATGTTGATTTTTTTTCTTTTTTCTTTTTGGAGGGGGAAGGTAGGGCAATTGGGGCTAAGTGACTTGCCCAAGGTCACACAGTTTTAAGTGTCTGAGTCTGGATTTGAACTCAGGTCCTCCTGACATCAGTGCCAGTACTTTCTTTGCTATATCACCTAGCCACCCTAAGGGCATGTGGAATTCTAAGAATATATAGTCACACAGAGTCTACATAATATAGTAATAAAGACTAGGACTGGTATGAGCCAGAATGTGATAGGCCTTGAAGGGCAGGTTAAGGTATTTGTTTTTTATTCTAGATATGATAGGAAGCTATTCGAAGTTGTTGAGTAAGGGAGTGATGTATTAAGACTTGTTAAGCATGTAAAGATGTTAAGACTGTTAAGCAAGGGAGTGGCATGTTCAAAATTATATCTTAGGAGGATTATTTTGGCATACATGTGATAGATAGATTGGAAAAGGGGTAGACAGGGAAATAGGAGGTTCAATTAGGATGCTATTCAAATAATCCAGGGGAGAAATGATGTGGATAGGGAGAAGGTCATAGATGCAAGAGAGGTTGTCAGGGTATATTCAACAAAACTTGACAGTTGATTAGATATGGAAGGGAGAGGAGAAGGAAGAGTCAAGCATGATTCTGAAGTTGTGACCCTGGGTGACTAAGAGGATGTGCTTAATAGAGAGGAGGATGATGCTGCAGGGGAAAATGATAGGTTCCATTTTGGACATGCTAAGTTTGAAGCACCAGTGAAATATACACGTAGAGCTGTCCTGTAGGCAGGTAGGGATATGTGGCTGCTGTCTGGAAAAGAGATTAGGCTGGATATATAGATTTCGGTTTCATTTGCAAAGAGATGAGCCCACAAGGGCAGTTAAACTCACCAAAGTAAAGAATGTAGACAGAGAAGAGAAGGGAGTCCGAGTCAGAGAAAAGCATATATTGTGAAATCTGTCTTCTGAATTCACTGGATCCCAAGCCACTGAGGATCCAAAATGCCAGATTCAAAGTTCTTGAATCTTTATCTAAAACCTTCTAGATGAGTGAATTGAATGTCAGAAGTGAACTATGTTGTATTGCCTATACTTCCTTCCCTGTTTACAGGGGGAGTATATGATGGGGCTAAGAAAACATGACTGTGAGTTTCCTAGAAGTCCTGGGTTTGAAGTGGCTTATGTATTGCCTAGAAACTGATTGGGTGTAGGAGAAGCTATGGACATACAACTAATTGGTAAATGTTTTATGATGTATTGTTTATTAATTTTAAAAATTCTATGCCAGGAATAAAATAAAATTCAATATCCATTTCTGTTTGATTATTTTTGTGGTGAGGTAACTCCAGTATATCAATTACATGATTAGGCCACAGTCAGTTTCTGGTAGGGTGGGGGCTCAGAGCTATTTAGATTTTGTTCACAATAATCCATACCCCATTATACTAATGAGCTGTTATAGCTTCCTAGACAGATGTAGAACTAAGGGAAAGATGGTTGTCTATCCTGAGAATGAGACAGGTCAGCAATTCTACAACAATTCTGCTTGGTTGGGCCAGCGTGGAAAGAAAGCCATAACTCCTAGAATGTATTTCGGATTCAGCAGGGCCAGAGCATTTTTTGCTGAACAGGATATAACCAGTGGCTAATTGTATCACCAGATGGTTAAATGTAAATTGGGAATATTTGTACTGCCTACCTCACAGGGTTGTTATATGGAAAGTGATTTGAAAACTTTAAAACAATGTATAAATATAAACTTATTTTCTAAATAACTTGTCACCCAACATAGGGCATGCTTGATTAGTTGATTTATCAGTTCCTTCATTAGAAGGGAACACTGATTTCTTTTTCTTTTGTAGTTTTTCCTTTGTATATAATTCCCAAATTTAAATCTCTAGCTTATTTCTCCTTAGAAGTTAGCTAGTGGATTTAGTAGATTTGAAAGAAGGTTCTTTTTTTGTTTTGTTTTTAGGATAAAAGAGACCTGATGATATTTATAAGAAGGAATTGATTGGAGGATGATTGAACAAAGTTGTAGAAGACCAGTTCTCAGTTTGACTGAGCTTAGAAAAGCCAAGGTCTCCTGCATCCAGGGCCATCTGCAGTCATCCTGATGAATATCTGGCCACTAGATCCAGATGACTCAAGAGGAGAGAGTGAAGCTGGTGACCTTGCACAGTCCTCCTTCACTTAAAGCCAACTCGTGGTCCACTTTGAGAATGAAGGACAAAGGGGCAAGGGATAGCCTCCAGGGTACCAGTGAAAGTTATCTTTGGCAAGAAAAAGGACCATTTTATCCCGAGACTGGAGAGAAGAAAGAGAACCTGGGTGAGGATATAGTTTTGGAGGATTGAAGGAAATGACTTTAGGGCATGTAAATTGGATGACTTTAATCTTTTTTGTGAGATGGGAGGAGGCAGAAAAGAGGAAGAGCAGATGTAACTATTGACTTAAGAATAGAAGACAAAGTTTGGGGCAATCATGAAATAAAGAATAAAGGCAGATAAAAGAACTGCTTTACAGCAGTGAAAATTGAAGTTAGATCATTTAAAGTTGTAACCTATATCAGCCACCCCATATCTAAAGCTGTCAGGATCCTTAGGTCCTCACCTAAGGATCTCAGAGCTGGAAGTGATTTTAAAGAAAAATCAGTCCAGCCTAGAACCTGAACAAGAATCTTCTCTATAATATTTTCCACATATGGTCCTCCAGCCCATTATATTCTGGGATAGCTCTAACATTAGGAAATTTTTCCATATATTAGGCCTATATATTCAACTTTCACCCATTTTTTCTTCATTTGAAGCCAGTGTCGAAGCTATGATTGATTCTTCTTCATGTTTCATATCCAATGTCACCTATTACTTCCTTCACAATAAGTCTCACCATCTTCCTTTTTTTTAAAATAGTAAATGTTTTATTAAAATTGAATATTGAATATCCACACAACCAATTAAATTTGCATAGTAGCTATTTACATTTATTTACTTAATTTTGGCACATGAAATATTATAATAATTTTGTAGCCACTTCTAAGTCTCCCTCAGGATTCTTTGTCCTTTCATTATTGCAGTTCCCTTCTAGTAGGATTACAGTTAGTGTGTACTCCATCTTCTGGTTCTGTCTTTCTCACTTTGCTTTATTTCGTTAAATGCCATTCCAGATTGTTTCATATTCCTTTTACTTGTCATTCTCAATTGTGTTATACTACTCCATTACAAAATATACCACAATTAAGCCCTCCTTTGTATATTTTATTTGTTTCCAGTTTTTTGCAATTACATATTCCAGTAAGAAAATCTTGGAAAATACAATTTTTTTTTGTTTCTTGATAATCCTTTCAAAGTCTATTCCCAAAAATGGAATGATTAGGTTGAATGGTATGATTATTTTTGTAACTTTTAATGCACATAGCCAGATTGATCTCGGAAAATATTCTCTAATAATGTTTATTATTCCATCAGCAATGAATAATTGTACCTTCCCCCCCATAATTCTGCTTTGGTTGTTTTGTTGCTTTTAATTATTTTTGCCAATTAGATGGGTTGTATCTCTTTGATATTTAGTAAGGTTGAGTAATTCTTCAGCTGTTTGCTAACAATTTGTATTTTTCTTTGAAAATTGACTGTTGGGACAGCTAGGTAGTACAGTGGATAGAGCATCAGCCCTAGAATCAGGAGGACCTGGGTTCAAATTTGACCTCAGGCACTTACTGTGTGACCCTGGACAAGTCACTTAGCCCCCTTTGCTTGCCCCTTTCCCCATTTACTATCCACATACTTTGACCTGTTGTCCATTGTGGATTAGGAATTACCATAGTGGATTGTTTTTTAAATCCCTGTATGTTTAACTTGGAAATTTTTCAATTGGCTTTAGTGTCCCTATTCTTTTCATGATCATTGCATCATTGCTACCGGGTTTTAACTCTCACCTAGATTATTGCTGTGGTCTCTAACTGGATTTCATGCTTCCAGGTCTTTCTTCTCTCCAATGTACTTTGGTGTTAGAATGAGCTCCCTGAGCACTGCTCTAAACATATTGGATTGAATTTAATTAAGCTTCCTAAAGTGACATGTAAGGCCCTCTACAGTGTGGCCCCAACCAATCTACCTTTTGGGCTTCTCTCTTTCCCCTCTCCTTTACAGCATAGCCATTGGAATAGTCAGTGTTGCAAAAGCATGATCTCATAGAATCATAGCCATAGAGCTGGAAGAAATACAAGAGATCATCTTGTCCTTTATGGGGTTGTATAACTGAATGTGGGGATTGTGAAAAATTTGGCAACAGTAAAATGTTTTTGAAGGCACATTGACCAAAAATTAATTCAAATCAAATGCATAATGAATCAGAGGTGTTTTTGACAGTACTTGATTGTGTTGCCTGGCACAATTCACTATAGCCTTGGATCTGAACACACAATACCTGCACTTTGCACTGGGCATGCCGTCATCCCACAACACGGCCAGAAATACTTTGGCTTGGATTCGAGACTATTGTATGTTATGAATTGCAGTGTTTTTATTGTACATACAAAATCATTAAATTAATTTTGACTTGGGATTAGGACAGAATTTCCAACAATTTATGTTGGTATATATATCTGCCATTTTGTACTATGTATTTATGGGGAGTGGTCTTCTCAGCATTGGTGATTATAAAATCAAAATATCGATTAACTCTGAAAAACATTGAAGATTCTCTGTGTCCTGCAGTTTCAAATATTCCACCAAGATCTAATTCTTTATGTAAAAATAAATAAGCACATCCATCTAGTCAGTATGTAAGTTTGCTTTTTTCTTTAATAAATGGTAAAATTATATGTATACTAAAGAATTGTTTAAAATACATTTCTTTATGATTTATTATCAGTAAATGTTTGATTTGTATACCTATTTTATATACTTGTATGTCTGGGATTATGTAAAAATTTCTCTGGCAAAAAAAGGTTACAGATGAAAAAAGTTTAAGAAGTCCTGATCTATGCTCTCTCTCCCCAACCTCCCTCCATTTTACAGGGAAGGAAACTGAAGCCCAGAGTTACACAGTGTTACACAGGTAGTGATGGAGGCAGAGCCTGAAACCGGGTCCTCTGACCCTGAAGTCAGGGCCCTCAGTACCTTTGTTCACATTGTTCCCTCTACCCCCCACCCTCCCCCAATCCAGCTCTGTTTATCTAGTGCAGGGCCACCTCTGAAGGGCCAACTGGATTTTTTTTTTGCTTTTTTTTTTGGAGGGCTATTGGGGTTAAGTAACTTGCCCAAGGTCACACGGCTAGGTTTTTGTTTGTGTGTGTTAAATGTCTGAGACCGGATCTGAACTCAGGTCCTTCTGACTCCAGGGCTGGTGCTCTATTCACTGCGCCACCTAGCCGCCCCAGCCAACTGGATTTTTTGCTCCAAGGACCTGTATTCCCATTCTGAAATTGCTATTCTTTAGCTGTGTGATCACAAACAAGTCACTTAATATCTTTCACTTTGAGTTTCCTCCTCTGACACATGAAAATACTTAGGCTACACACTTAATAGAATTCTAGAGATAGATGAGATACTTATGTCAAAGTGATTTGTAAACCTTAAAGGTTATGTAAGTCTGAACCTTTATTAGTATAGCTGTTAGTAGAACTTCAATAGGAAACAGTCTCTTTCCCTTCTGAGCTCTCCCTTTTTTGAAATTTCACATTCTACCTTGTATGACAGTTATTTCTTGAAGTATTTTCTCTCCTTTAGTGCAGTATACATTTAAGTTTTCTTTAGTCAAGAACTATATCTTCTTTATCTTGTACTCTTGCCCCAGGATACCTCACATAGACCCTTCAAATCAAATCCACCATACACTTTGATACTTAGGGACTTCAGTGCAAAGGCAGAAAAAGTTAAGAATGGAGAGGAAAAAAAAATACATATGGAAAAGTATAGCTTAGAAGAAACAAGAGATCAAAGGCTTGTAGATTATACAGAAACTTCACATCATTATATCATGAATACCTCAAAAAAATAATTAGTTCAATACATGCTGTACATCAAATAACATCACAAGAAAAATGAAATTATGAATGAAAAACTCATTGATGTGGGAGTTATTCCTGAGTCATCTTTGTATATCAGATCATCAACTTATCAGAATTTATAATAGACAAAAAGAAAGAATAATAATGACATGTGGCATGCAATTAAAAAGATTTAAATTCTGATTATTTAAACAAGTCATTGAAAAATTTAAAAAAGCAAATGAACAATAGAAATTATATCTATATTGGCTAAAATATTTTCATCCAGCAGTTAAATGGATACAAATTTCCACAAGAAGGAGGTCAAAAGAACCCAGAAAGTTCCTTAGTCGGCAAACATTTGACTTATTTACCAAATGGGCAGAGATAATGTCAAAGGTAACACTTGGTTAGAACATAAATTCATTGGAAAACTCTCATGAGGAAAAATGAAACAATCACCTCGTAGAGTAGAAAGAAGCAATGGAGGGTAAAACTAACTTAAAAAAAAGCTTTGCAAGATATCCAACTAGGCAAAGTCCTCCCAAGGACATTCAAGGATGAAAATAAAAAGAGGTCCAAAAACAGAAGAAAAAATGCAAAAGATGCAAAAAAAATGCAAAAAATGTCAACAAACTGCTTTTCTTTGTCAAGGATAATGGAATCACTATACTTGGACCTTAATATTGCAACCCTTAAAGTGCTTATAGAAGCTATAGAGAGGATGCTAAAGAGAACCAAAATGGGAAAAGCTTTAGGATTAAACCATGTATGTATGGTGTACCCTTGGTGGTACCATTGGCAGTACACTGAAGAATTGATATGCCAGTTATCTGAAAGAGAAGATACTAAAGATGTGAAAAAATTCTTAGATCATATTAATACCAAAAAAGGACCAGACAGAAGATTACTAATTAACAATCTATATGACTACTATCCCATCTATACAAAACCTTTATAGTGTTCTATGCAGAAATTTAGGGTCTCCTCTTTGAGAGTATTAATAGGGAACACTGGCTTTTGCAAACAATATTGAACAATGGACCATATTTTGTTGCTATCTCACAATTAATTGAAAGATGTAGAGAATAGGCTTTTAGTTTGTGATGTCTGGGGTTCTGCTTTGGGCTGGCTTTCACTAACATCTCATTCTTTGGACTCCAGGCCACTGTCAGCATGGCCATAAACCCGTTTTTCTCACACAGGTATTTTGATGCACAGTACAAGTTCCAGCATGTTCTGGTACCTAGAGAACTTTCCAAACATGTGCTTGAACACTTCAGATACGGGCAGCTAGGTGGTGCTGTGAATAGATCACCAACCCAGGAGTCGGGAGGACCTGAGTTCAAATTCAGCCTCAGACACTTAACACTTAATAGCTGTGTGACTTTGGACAAATCACTTAACCCCAATTGCCCTCCTTTCCCCCCTCCAAAAAGCAAAACCCCCCACCCCAAACCAAAAACACTTCTGATAGGACAAAAGGTCCAGAATATCCAGGGAATTAATGGTAAGAAATGTATTGGGGCACCTGGCCCTTCTCAGTTAACAATCCTTTCAACTGCCCTTTCACTGTGGCTTTCATTGTCTGCACATGGCCCCACTCTAGATCAACACTCCTTTATTCCATCTAGACTCCTGGATTACCTTCCAACCACCCCAGGCTATTTGCCACACTACAAAAAGGTCAGTCTCCTCTGATTAGAGAAAAAAAAGAAGTGCTAGGGAAGAGGCCAAGCCATCCCAGATCTAAAACTGTATTATAAAGCAGCAATCTTGTGTGACCTTGGGAAAGTCACTTAACCACAATTGCCCTGCTTTTCCCCCTCCAAAAAAGACAATGTTTTTCAAATGCTTTATTAACTTCTGTTTTACTTCATTCATTTCCACCAGTTTTTGTGTTACACATTTTCTCTCCATTTTTCCCCTATCCTCCTCCCCAAAATAGCATTCCCCCAGGATATCCCCTCCTCTTATTTCCCAATTACATGAAAAATAGTGTTAATAATAGTATATACTATTAAATATATATATATATGTATATATATTTAAACATTTGGTTTTAAAACTTTGAATTCCAAATTCATTCCCTTCCTCCCTTGTCACCCACCCTTACTGGGAAGACAAGCAATTCAATATAGGTTGTACATGTGTAGCTAATGCAAAACATTACCATAGTAGATATATTGTAGAAGACTGATTATATTTCCTTCCCCCCATCCCACGTCCCACTTGTTCTATTCTCTACTTTGGTCCTGCCCCTTTTCAAAAGTGTGTGCTTCCTACTTCCCTCCCACCCAGCCTGCCCTCCCTTCCATCATCCCCCCTCTCATCCCCTTCCCCCCTACTCTCCTCACCCTATTTTGTGTGTATGTCATTCCCTCCCTGAGGCAAATTCAATGAGTATAAGGTTGACCCATTCCCTTATGCCTTCCTATTCTTCCCCTCCATGGTACCCATTTTCCCTTGCCTCTTCTATATGAGATAGTTTGCCCCATTCTGTCTCTCCCCATCTCCTCTCATTATATTCCTCTCTCACCTCTTGATTTTGCCTTTCAAGTATCATCCCTTCCTATTAAATTGGTCCTGTGCCCTCTATCTATGTATACCTGCAAACATATATATACACACTCACATATGTATTCTTATGCCTATATATCCTCTGATAAAGACTATATATATATATATGTATATATATATATATATATACATATATAAACACACACACACATATATATTTCTGTTTCCTTCAACTATTTTCATGCTGAGAAAAGTTTCATTGGTTAAAATTGTCATTTTTCCACATAGGAATGTAAATAGTTCAGCTTTGAAAAGTTCCTTATGATTTCATTTCCCTGTTTACCTTCTCATGCTTCTCTTGCTTCTTGTATCTGAATGTCAAATTTTCTATTCAACTCTGGTTTTTTCTTCAAGAATACTTGAAAGTCCTCTAATCCACTGAATGACCATATTTTTCCCTGCAACATGATACTCAGTTTTACTGGGTAGGTGATTCTTGGTTTTAATCCCAGGTCCTTTAGCCTGCGAAATATCATATTCCAGGCCCTTCGATCCCTCAGTGTAGAAGCTGCCAGATCCTGTGTTATCCTGATTGTGTTTCCACAATATTCAAATTGTTTCTTCCTGGCTGCTTGTAATATTCTCTCCTTGATCTGGGAATTCTGGAACCTGGCTATAATATTCCTAAGAGTTTTCTTTTTGGGATCTTTTTCAGGAGGTGGTCAGTGGATTCTTTTAACCTCTATTTTGCCTTCTGGTTCTAAAACATCAGGGCAGTTTTCCTTGAGAAGTTCTTTTTTTTTCCAAATGCTTTATTAACTTCTGGTATACATCATTCATTTCTGCCAAATTTTGAGTTACAATTTTTTTCCCCCAATTTTTCCCCTACCCACCACCCCAGAATAGCAGTCCCACAGGATATCCCCTCATCCAATCTGCTCTCTCCCATATCTTCTCCCATACCTCCTTCAACTTTTCCATTAGGGCAAGGTGAATCTCTGTGCCCCAATGCCTGTACATCTTATCTCCCAGTTACATGCAAAATAGTATTAATAATAGTATTTGTATATATTTGAAGCATTTAATTTTAAAACTTTAAATCCCAGATCCATTCACTTCATCCCTTGTCACCCACTCCCGCTGGGAAGATAAGTAATTCAGCATATGTTGTACATGTATAGCTATGCAAAACATTACCATAGTAGATATAGTGTAAAAGACTGACTATATTTTCCTCCCACCCATCCCACCTCCCACCTGGTCGATTCCCTACTTTGTTCCTGTCCCTCTTCAAAAGTGGGTGCCTCCAACCTCCCCTCGCCCCCAGCATGCCCTCCCCTCCATCCTCCCTCCTCTCATCCCCCTCCCCCCTCCTCTCATGCAAGGTGAGATATCCCATTTAATATGTATGTCATTCTCTCCCTGAGTCAAATTCAATGAGAATATGGTTTTGCCTTTTTGCCTTCCTGTTCTTCCCCTCCCCTGTAGCCACTTCCCCTTGCCTCTTCTACATGAGAGAGTTTACTGCCCCCCCCATCTCTCCCCATCTCCTCTTGCCACTTTCCTCTCTCACCTCTTAACTTCACCCTTTAAGTATCATCCCTTCCCACCAAATTTAACCTGTGCCCTCTATCCATGTATACCTGTAAACATATATACACACATCCACATATGTATTCATATGTCCGTATACCCCTCTTCAATTATTTTCATACTGAGAAAGGTTTCATCAGTCACAGTTATTGTTTTTCCATGTAGGAATGTAAATAGTTCAGCTTTGATAAGTTTCTTTTGATTTCTTTTCCCTGATTACCTTCTCAGGCATCTCTTGCTTCTTGTGTCTGAATGTCAAAATTTCTTTTCAACTCTGGTTTTTTCCTCAAGAATGCTCGAAAGTCCTCTATTCCACTGAATGACCATATTTCCCCCTGAAACAAGATACTCAGTTTTTCTGGGTAGGTAATTCTTGGTTTTAATCCCAGGTCCTTTGCCCTGTGGAATATCATATTTCATGCTCTTTGATCCCTCAGTGTAGAAGCTGTCAGGTCCTGTGCTATTCTGATTGTGTTTCCACAGTATTGAAATTGTTTCTTCCTGGCTGCTTGTAGTATTTTCTCCTTGATCTGGGAGTTCTGGAACCTGGCTATAATATTCCTAGGAGTTTTCTTTTTGGGATCTTTTTCAGGAGGTGTTCTCTGAACTCTTTCTACCTCTATTTCCCCCACTGGGTCTAAAACATCAGGGCAATTTTGCTTGAGAATTTCTTTAAGTATGAATCCTAGGTTCTTTCTTTGATTGTGGCTTTCAGGTAGTCCAATAATTTTTAAATTATTTCTCCTGGATCTATTTTCCAGGTCAGTAGTTTTTCTCATGAGATATTTCACATTGCCTTCTATTCTTTCATTTGTTTGGATCTGTTTAACAGCATCTTGATTTCTCATAAAGTCATTGGCTTCCATTTGCTCCAGTCTAACTCTGAAGGAATGAATCTCCTCAGTGAGCTTTTGAGATTCTTTTTCCATCTGGCAAATTTGGCTTTTTAAGGCATTCCTCTCCTCATTGTCTTTTTGAGCCTCTTTTGCCATTTGAGTTAGTCTGTTTTTTAAGATGTTATTTTCCTCGGTCAGGCTGTTGACTCTCATTTCATACTTTTCCTGCATCCTTCTCTTTTCTCTTCCCAGTTTTTCCTCCACTTCTCTTATGTGCTTCTTAAGGTCCTCTATGGCCTGTAACCAGCTCATATTTTCCTTTGAAGCTTTTGGTGCAGGAGTTCTGGCTTCACTGTATTCCTCCTGTTCCATGCTTTGAGCCTTTTTGTACCCAAACTAGTCTAATGTAGTATTCTTCTGTTTGTTTTGCTTCCTTTGCCTGGTCATGTTGTCAATCAATTACTTGACTTTTGGGCTTTTTGCCACAGTAGGACTCTGCCACCAGACAGCGGAGCTATATCCGAAATGCTGGGGTTTTCTCAGCTGCTGGAGGTATTAATTGGGTGCCCTCTCTGAAGCCTCCACACACTCTGGCAAGCTGGTCACACACCCCAGGACCTCCACCCTAGACTGCAATCCAGATACAAGCAAGTTGAAGCAAGAGCGATTACCCCTCAGACTGGTCTCCCTGCAGTCCACAGGCCAGGAGCTGAAGCTGCAATGTGGCATCAGCTGCACCTAAGCATCTCAGCACCTTCACGCCCTTGGGGAAAAAGCCAATGCTCTCCCTGCTATTGGTCCCAAAGTCCACAGTGCACTGACCTCTCACTTTGTCCACATCTATGTGTTGATAGTTCTGGAAACGGCCACAGCTTCTGGTGTTCTGGATTGGCTCTAGCTGGCTGCTGGTCAGGCCACCCTGGAGCTAAAACCTCTGGCTCACACGGGCCTGGGCTTGGCTCCCAGAGCACTGCTGCTCCCTGCTGGGCTGTCCTCAGTGGGAGATTAGCTTCTCTGTGTCATTTTGTGGGTTCTGTAGCTCCAAAGTTTGTTCAGAGTCCCCTTTTACATGGATTGGTGAAAGTAGAAGCTGGAGCCATGGTGAAAGTCCTGTTTTTACTCCGCCATCTTGGCTCCGCCCCCAACAATTTTTTTAAAATAAAGTAGCAGTCATCAAAACTACTTGGTACAGGCTAAGAAATAGAGTGGTAGATCAATGAAATAGGTTAGGTACACAAGACACAGTAGTCAATGTCTATAGTAATCTACTGTTTGATAAACCCAAAGGCTCCAGCTTCTGGGATAAGAACTTGTTATTTGACAAAAATTGCTGGGAAAACTGGAAAATAGTATGGCAGGAACTAGGCATAGACCAACATCTTATACCTTATACCAAGGTAAGGTCAAAATGGATACATGATTTAGACATAAAGGGTGATGCTATAAGCAAATTAGGAGAGTAGGGAATAGTTTACCTGTCAGATTTATGGAAAAGGGAAGAATTTTTGACCAGACAAGATATAGAGAACTTTATGAAATACAAATAAATTAAAAAGTTTCTGCACAAAGAAAGCCAGTGTAACTAAGATTAGAAGGGAAGCAGAAAGCTCGGAAACAATTTTTACAGGCAGTGTCTCTGATAAAGGTCTCATTTCTAAAATATATAGTGAACTGAATCAAATTTATAAGAATATGAGTTATTACCCAGTTGATGAATGGTCAAAGGATACAAACAGGCAGTTTTCAGATGAAGAAATTAAAGCAATCTATAGTCATATGGATGAAATGTTCTAAATCACTATTGATTAGAGAAATGGAAATTAAAACCACTCTGAGGTACCACCTCACACCTATCAGATTGACTGATAGGACAAAGCAGGAAAATGATAGATGTTGGAGATGTGAGAAAATTGGAACACTAAAGCATTGTTGGTGGAGTTGTAAACTGATCCAACCATTCTAGAGAGCAATTTGGAACTATATCCAAAGGGCATACCCTTTGGTCCAGCAGTACCATTACTAGGTCTGTATCCAAAAGAAATCACAAAAAAGAGAAAAAGACCCACATGTAAAAATATTTATAATAGCTCTTTTTGTGGTGGCAAAGGATTGGAAATTGAGAGGATGCCCATTAACTGGGGAATGGCTGAACAAGTTGTGGTAAATGAATGTAATGGAATACTATTGTGCTATAAGAAATGATGAGCAGGCAGACTTCAGAAAAATCTGGAAAGACTTATATGAATTGATACTGAGTGAAGTAAGCAGAACCAGGAGAACATTGTACACAATAACAGCAACATTGTGCAGTGACCATCTTTAATAGACTTAGTTCTTAGCAATACAGTGATCTAAGACAATTCCAAAAGACTCATGATGGAAAATGCTATCCACATCCAGAGAAAGAGCTATGGAGTTTGAATACAGATTGAAACATATTATTTTCTCTTTTCTTTGTTTTTTCTTTCTCATGATCTTTCCCTTTTGTTCTGACTCTTCTTTTCCAACATGACTAATGTTGTAATCATAATCTTAATCACAATCATAATGTGGAAATATGTTTAATATGATTGTACATGTATAGCCTATATCAGATTGCTTGCCACCTTGGAAAGGGATGGGGAAGGAGAAAAAATTTAGAACTCAAAATCTTATAAAAGTGAATGTTGAAAGCTATCTTGACATGTAATTGGAAAAAATAAAATACCATTAAGTGGGAAAAAAGAAAAGTAACAACTTCTCAGGTATGAAGAGGAGTAGAGAAGAAAAAGTGGGTGTCTGGCAGTCTTCAGTTCATTACAGGATTTATGAGCCAGACTTGTATATCAAGTTAAGTCAGTGAACATTTATGAAGCACTCACTATGGGCTCATGTATATATGGGACAAACAGTGTAAGTGAATGGTGAACTTGGCTTAAAGTTGAAACAGAGGAGGAGAATGAGCTGGTTTGATTTTTGGAAATTGCAAGGGTCTTTTACTGAACTCAGACTTCCCATGAAAGTAATGACCCATTTTTCAATACTATCATATTATTGGTGTTGTTGTGACAATGAAACATGTACCACTTGCTGCTGAAGAATTAGAGATTAGTATCCCACTGAGGGCAAAAGAAAGGTGCATGGTGGGTGTAAACAGGCTAAACCCAATGAAGAAATCAGAAAACAGATAGTGGTAAAATACATCATCAAGGAATTGTATGACAGGATGATAAGGGACTAAACACATGGCAAGAGTGAGGGATGACAGGTGGGCAACCAGAGTGCTCCTCTGTGTCCTGCTGAGATGCAGGAAGGATGAATGGCCTCCTGTACATTGGGAACTTCTGGGAGAACATGGACTTGAGTCACATGAGATAGGTAGCCATGGATTGGTGGTGATCTGTGTCTTTGGCAGGAACTCCCAACTCAATGATCACAGATCCATGAGAATCTGAAATCACATTCTTCAGGGGCTTTTCTAAATGACCCATAACATGTACCTTTTTTACTTTTTATTTTTGAGACTAGTCAATTAATTAGCATATATATATATATATATATATATATTTTTTTTTTTTTAAAGCAATTGGGGTTAAGTAACTTGCCCAAGGTTACATGGCTAGGTTTTTGTTTGTGTGGATTAAGTGTCTGAGGTCGGATCCGAACTCAGGTCCTTCTGACTCCAGGGCTGGCGCTCTGTTCACTGCGCTTAATTAGCATATATTAAGTGCCTATTATATTCCACACAATGTCCCTAGAGAATCTTGGGGAAAGAAAGGCAAAAAAAAACCAAACCATTAAAACAACCCCTAAAAATAAAAAAAAAATTAAAAGCAAGGAATATATGTGTGTATATGTGTATATATATGCATATATACATACATACACCTTTATATCCACATTTCCTGGTGCAATGCTTTACACTTAGTAGGTGTTTAATAGATATTTGTTGAACCAAATTGAATTAAATAACCTGCAGAGGTAGAAGGGTCCTTGGAAAAGAAATATTCATCTTTACTTTTCCAATGACCTGCCTATAGGTGGAGCCAAAGCTCTTTGCTTCAATTACCATGGTCCTTGTGTAGAAATATCTGAAATTCTTGTTTCAGAAAAATAGTGATCTTTTAGTTAATGGTTTTAACATATTTTATTGGTGGTAGCCTGTGGAATAGATTCTCTCTAACCTCATACGCCCTTTAGAGAAATCTTATATGTTAAAATCAATTCAAATTAAGAAATAAAGCTCAGAAACATCATCACTAGTCACATTAAAATAAGCAATGTGAGGCAAGACCAAAGGAAGGAGAATTTGTCACTCAGAATGAAAGAGTAATATAATAGCAATCTTCAACTATATAAACAGCTCTTAAGAGAGGATAGTGCCTAGCTGTTCTCTGCCTCTACTCAGGACAAAGCAAAGGGAAACAGGAAAAAACTGTAAGAGGCATTTCAGGTACGTTTAAGGAAAACGTTTGCAGCTTTGTCCTGGATGTCTTTAAACACAGGATCAACCTTTGATCATAACCTGTATGAAATGGTCTAAGTGTTGACCTGCCTGCAAGTGAGACTTAGAAGAGTATTCTACCCTGATTTTGATACCATAATTCTGGGCCCATCTGTGCATGTGCAAGTGTCCCCCCTCCTACCTCCCAGTGAGGAAATCATAATTATAAAATGCTAAAACTGGAAAGAGCCCTTAGAGGTGGTCTCACCCAACCTACTCACTGGATAGATTAAACATTGGGGAATTTCTTCATGATTTGTCACATGTTCTATATGTTCTCACCTAAGATGTACAGTAAAATTCTGGTTAACATCTTTTGGAATCACCAATTGTTCTTCCTCTTTTAGAAAAGTCTCTAAATCCCAAAGCAGTTTCCATTGAGTGGGATACCATATCCTTAACTGGAGGATGGGTTGAAGAAACTGGGGTGCTAATCTTGGAGAAAGAGAGTCTAGGTCAAGTTGTCTTTTGAAGATGGGATTTCATGTGGAAAAGGGTTAGAACTTATTCTTCTTGGTCTCAATAGTTATAACTAAAACCAATGAATAGAAGTTGCAGAGAGGCAGAATTTTGGCTCAATATGAGGAATAAATTCCTAACAATTGGAAATTTGAAAAATGTAGAATGGACCACCTTTGTGTGTAATAGTTTCTTCCTTACTAGAGTTCTTTAACTAGACTTGTCAGAGGTGTTATACATATATATATATTCACATACAAATATATACATACATATACATACACATATATACATACACATACATATACAACCCTTTTCACCTGAGAGATTTTTACATGACCCCAGGTATATAGGTATATAAAATAGGTACACAAATAAAATACTTACTGGTAATAAAGTATAAGGAAGTTTATTTTTAAAAAAAATTCTTTTGTATACATATACTTTTACCATTTTCTAAAGACAACAGTCTTGAATCTGAGCTGAGGTGTTTCTGGCAGTATTTGTTGGACTTGCATGGTGTGAGGACATGCTCAGTGCTAAATGCAGGTGTTGTATTTTCAGAATCAAAACTGTAGTGACATCGTGCTATGCAACACAGGCAAGCACTTCCAGAAATACCTCTAATTCATTATGGGTTTGATTTCAAATTCATTTTTTCGTCATTGTGTGTTCAGAAACCTTTTACTGTTGTCAAGTTTTTTGTGACCCCTGTATTCAGTTATGCAACCTCATATGGGGTCATGACCCACAGTTTAAGAAGTACTGTGCAAAAGAGATTTCTGTTGAGGAATAGGTTGAATCTGACAATGACTTCTAAGTTTCTTTCTGAATCTGAGATTCTGTGATCCATATAACATCAAAATTTGAAATAAACCTTGCAAAAACATAAAATGGTTTGGCATGTTTGGAGGAAGTCTTGGTGCCTAAGCAAAGGTCTCAAGATTCCCACTTAAGGGCTAGTTTTCATTTTATTGATGACTGCATGCATATCTCTGGGCAACTCCTTGAGTCTCTATGGCCTCGATCTATAAAAATGAGATAGTAGAAAAGTCTGTCCCGTGGTTTTATTGGAAAATATAATTTTACGTATAATTTTGAATAATTCATGATTGTAACTTACTATGTAAGTACACATATATATGTATATATTTTTTGTTACACACAAATATATAGAGGTCAGCATAGTCAAATGTTACATATATACATGTAATTATGCATTATTTATTTATTAGATATCCCCATAAATCCATGGAACAGACTGTCTTAACTATCTCAACTTTTTAGTTATACACATGTCTATGTAATACTTGACTGCTTCACCCTCCATATATCTACCTGATGATAACATTATCTACCTTTCTATACCTCTCTCCAGTTGCATTTGGTATTCTCATGATATCTTCCTTGACATAGTGCTTCCGAGTTTATAAACCAAGCTGGTAAATCTTTTGATGCACATCAGTTCTGATACATAAGATTCTCTCAGTAGAAATTATTGAATATGTACAAAGTTATTTTTAATAACACATAAGTAGTGCCATACAACTCATTCCCATATCCACTGTTTATCAAAAATGACCCTGAAAGGTGAAATCGGGCATCTGAAGCAAATAATGGTTTGAAGATGTCTACCTTACCAGCAATCTCCACACTATTCCCCCCCCTGCTCCACCCCTCCCCCAGTTTGGGGAGGAGAGGGAAAAGTCCTGCATTTCTTAAATAATGCAGACCAAATGAGTATTGTGTCTAAATTATCTAACAACGTGCTTCAACTATGTTTTGGCACTGACAGCCATGTTTTAGTAACTCTTTAGAAAACTGGCTTACAAAGGCATTATATATAATACTTAGCTTCATATCTTATCCAAATTGTCTGGATGAAAAATATGTCCTTCCTTCCTACTTTTCAGACAGAAGATTTATCATTGCATTAAATTATTTTTGCAGTGACAGCCCCTTGCCTCAAAGTCTCCAACATGATTTTCTTATATACACTTACAAGGGAATGGAATAGGAATGGGGAAAGAGAGTCATTCCCCCAAATGGAAATGTATGTTCATCAAACAATAAGAGGGATTTCTGCCTCTGCTGATAGTAAGACCCAACCAGCTTTTTGCTATATTAGTGAAAAGCTAAGATACCTCACTAGTGGGAATAATTTCTCTTAATCAGAAGCCTTCTTTTGTTATTAGTTTCAGGGAAACTGCCCTGGGCAATGGGGGTGTCACAATTCACTTTTCACATGGAGAGGTGAAAAAATCTATTTCAGTTCCCCAAAGACTGAAGGGTTGGTGCTGATTATCTCTAAATGCTGCTGTGGGTGATTAAAAGTGGCATTGGAATCTTGAAAGAGAATCCTGGAAAAAAGGATTTAGGTGTGAAACATGATTCCAGAATGTTCTCAGAGGACTTGAAGGAGCCTAAGCAAAGGAGTATTAATATTTCTTCTCCAGTGTGTGTCTGGGAAAGGAATAAGTAGGTGGAGAAAAGAGGTGGCAATGATCAAAACAGAGAGAGGCAGTCATTTTACACAGATACTATCCTGGTGTATAGAGATGGCCTAAATGTAATAATTGCGTAGCATATACAATGTTGGGTTGAACACAGTTTGTATTCTGGTAAAGGATTTTCCCACTTAAGGTTCCATTGTTCTTACTTTCATTTATGAGGAAAACGTGTTCATTATTCATTTACTTCATAAAATACCAAGTGCCATCAACCATTATTACAATTGTCACTTAATTCATTCTTTCAACGAAAACCTATGTGTTAGACCTTGCTGTGTATGGGAGAGGCCTGGTGCCATTTTGTCTGTCTAAAGTTGGGATTGGGAAAGTATTAACTGATGACAACATGCCCATTCTTACCAGCTGAGCCAAATGAACTGGTCTTCCCATTATCTTGGAGAACAGGAAGTGAAGGGCAGCTAGCTGGCCCAGTGAATAGATCACCAGCCCTGGAGTCAGGAGCACCTGAGTTCAAACCTGACCTCAGACACTTAACACTTACTAGCCATGTGACCTTGGGCCAGTCACTTAAGCCCAATTGCCCTGCCCTTCCCCCTTCAAAAAGAAAAAAAAATTAAAAATGAGAATAGGAAGTAAGTCATGACAGGAAGAACCAAGAAGACTCTGCCCCCTGATGCCCCGGGTTCTGAAAGGTGAGCTTTTGCCTGATGTTGCCTGGAACCAGGCTTCCTTGTCACTTCACTATGACTGGCTCTCCTTTATGTATTATCCTCCCCCATTAGAATTAAAGATCCTTGGGAGCTGGCACTCATATTCATATCTCCAGTGCTTAGCTCAATGCCTGGCACATACATTAAATGCTCAATAAATGCTTTTTAAGTTCAGTTAACATTCACTGAGCCCTAGCTGGAGCCAACTTGTATGGGCTTTAGACACTTGATTGCTAAATTTTCAGTCTGAGCATTTATACCTTGGTAGTGGGCAAACTACAAATTAGGGCTTGTCTTATTATTTTGTTGATTATCTACTCTAGACTTAAGAAAGCGATGGAGAAGATATTCATAATTCCAGTCAAACTAAAAATGTGTCACGGGTGCTTTTTTCCCTTAGAGAACCAGTTATTAAAGCATTAGCCAGCATACCCCTCGTTCTAGGTGCTCAGAGGAATTGGGGGATTCTAATAGGATGGGAATAACAATGATAGGAATTCACATTTGTAGAGCATTTGATGGTTAGCAAAGACTTTTCTTCATAACAGCCTTGTGAGGCAGACAGATTTAGAAATGGTTGAATAACAAATTTGTGAAAACAATCCTTTATGGCTTGATGTCAGCTTGGAGTGTCAGGGCCCCAGGGATCAATCCTTGGCCCCAGGTGGTCTAACATCATTTAACAGTGCCTTAGATAAAGGCATATATATCATGATAGGCAAATTTGCAGGTTACACAGATATAGGAAGGCTAGATAATGCATTGGGTGACCCGAGTCAGGTTTCCAAAATGCTCTTGAAATGTTAGAATGTTGGGCAAAATCTAATAATGTACATTTATCCCTATTAAATGGCAAAATTCAGGGTGGCTAGATGGCACAGTGAATAGAGCACTGGCCCTGGAGTCAGGAGGACCTGAGTTCAAATGCAGCCTCAGACACTTAACACAAAAACTAGCCATGTGACCTTGGGCAAGTCACTTAACCCCAATTGCCCTCCAAAAAACAGCAAAAAAAAAAAATGGCAAAGTTCTCCCTTTAGGTTAAAAAGAAATCGATTTCACAAATACAATATTATGAAGACATGGTTCCACACAATTTTGTGGGGAATAAATCTGGGGTTTAATGGATGGCAAACTCAGTAGAAGCCAATAATATCATGTAGTAGACAAAAAAAAAGGCTAATGGATTACAATTGCATTAAAAGAGGGATAATCAACCAGCTACAACTGAGGCGATTGCCCCAGTGTCATCTGCCTTGGTCAACTGTATTTGTGGTGCTGGTTTCAGTTCCTGGCACACATTTTAGGAAGGACATAGTTGATAAGCTGGAGAATATTGTGAGGAGGGCAGGCGGGATGGCAAAGGACTTGAGAAATCATGCCAAGATCAGCTGAAGGCACTGGGAATGTTTATCCTTGAGAAGATAAAACTTAGGGGTGAAGAATTCGATTTATGGGTAACTAAAAGGATTTATGAATAGGTAATTTTCAATAGAAGAAATGCAAGCTTTCAACACCCCTATGGAAAATGCTTCAAATCACTAATAATAAGAGAAGTAAAAATGAAAACAACTTTGAGGTTCCATCTCATATCATCTGATTGGCAAAGGTGATGAAAGAGGAAAGTAGCAATTGTCAGAAGGGCAGAGGGATGATGGGCATGCTAACACACTGTTGATGGAGTTGTGAATTGGTCCAAACATTCTGGAAAGCAACTTGGAATTATACTGCAACATCATAAGACTGTATTCCTTTTGATCTGACAACCACTACTAGGAATATGGTCTATAAAGATCAAAGCTGTGAGAAAAGACCTATATGTTACAAAAACACTTATTGTAGCTCTTTGAAGGGTGGTAAAGAACTAGGAGCTAAAGGAGAAGGGAAGGGAGTGCCCAGCAGTTGGGGAATGGATAAACAAGTTATGGTATGTGAATTTAAAGGGATATTATTGTGTTGTAAAAAATTATGACTATGACAGATTCATAGCAACCTGGGAAACTGTAAGAAATGATTCAGAGTGAAGAGAGCAGAAGCAGAATAATTTAAACAATGACTACAGCAAGGCTTAAGAACTCTGATCCATGCAATGACCAATCATGACTTCAAAAGACTGATAATAAAGCAGGCTTCCCATCTCTTCAGAGAGGTAATAGATAAGAGGTGTAGACTGAAACATACATTTCCAGACACAGTCAATGTGTTGATTTGTTTTCCTTGATTAGATTTATTTGTTTCAAGGGAGAGTTTCTCTTTGGTGGAAGGGATAGTGATATTTAAAAAAAGAAGAAAAAGAGAGAATTGAGTGTCAAAGAAGCATTACAAATATCTTAAAGACAGCAAAAGTATGTTTAACAGGAGACAAACAGGGCAATTTTGTTAACTTTTGTCTATTTTAATATGCACTTAAAATTAAACTCGAATTTTATCATTAATTTTTTTAAAATTTAAATTTTAATATGCACTTAAAATTAAAAATATAAGTTCACAGCTTTACATATGATTCTCTTTTCTGTACTTTGCATATTGAAATGCTCATATGTAGTAGTGCTTAAATTCTTGATAGAAAAGAAAATTAAAACAAAAATATTTTTTCCTGTTTGCCCCAGAAGGCTGACTAAAAGGCAAGATATAGGATCATTGTAGTGAAAAATCATCCTACCATCAGGGCTATGCAAAAGTGGTAGGGCCTCCCCTACATTTTACTTGAAGATTTTAAGCAAAAACTGGGTGGCTGTTTGTTAAGTTGGTGAGGGAATTCTTGGTCAGGTACATGTTGGATTAGATGGATTCAGAAGTATGTCACTTCTGAAATTTTATGATCTGAAGAAACTTAGTACTAGAGAGGATCAGGATTTGGAGCCAAGATTTTGAAAACAGTATCTCTGTCCAAATTAGCCTAAACTCTAGGTTTCCTCTAACTCAGGTTGTAGTCAGCAATGACCAAACCTGTTCTTATTTTTTAAAAAAATTTGATTTATTATTATTTTTTAACATTCTTTTCTTTTTGAATTTTGAGTTCCAAATCCTCTCCCTCTCTCCTACCCTCTTCCCCACCCACTAGAAGGCAAGCCATATAAGTTATACATATGAAATCATGGAAATCATATTTCCATATTAGCCATATTTTTAAAAAGCAAAAAAAAATAAAGTGAGAAAAATTATACTTCAACTTGTACTCAGAGTTCTTTAATTCTCTCTCTCTGGAGGTGGATAGCATTTTTCATCATGAGTCCTTAGGAATTATTTTAGATTATTGTATTGATCAAAGTAACTACTCCCATCTTAAAAGAAAATTATTCTAGATCGAATGGCTAAAATGATATTTCATCTCAGATATTTTTTCAAAGAGCAGTTGGCTACCATTATTCCCTGGGGAGGAAGAAAGGAATATAGGCTTAGGGGGCCAACAATAAAATCTTCCTGAAATTTAAGGGACCATTCTGGGATTTAGACTGACAGAAGATTCAGGTGGTGTGACCAGACTCATCATCACCTTTTGTGGTTATCAGTCCTAAGAACAGGATGTGTAGTTTCAAAAACTCATTGGATTTTTAGTCCTGGTGTCTTATGTTGTTTTCCCCTTTGTGGCATTCCTTAGATTTGAATTGTGTGTGATTATGTAGAAAATACTTATTAAATGCCACTTTTTGGAACCCAAGCAATTCAAGAACATAAAATTGAAAAAATATAAGGGATTAAACTGTCAAGAATTGCCAGAGAAATATAAGGAATTAAATCCACTCTTGTAGCGACAACTCAATATTCACAGCACTGACAGTGACTATGAATATGCTGGCACAGTTCTGAATTGCAAAATATGACAAACTCTCCGTATAGAAAACAAAAGCAAAACATTTATTCAGACACCAGAAAACCAAATCTCAACACCAGAAAGTCAAATCCATCATAGCGACAAAGAAATTAATAAAACATAACACAGCAGGGAGCCATACCCTCTTTTAGCCTTCTCACAAGCAAACACTCACAAGCCTAGCTGTCTCCTTGGCTGTGTCCTCTCCTCTCTCCAACTCTAAGTGTTCTGACTCCCAGCTTCCTGTGGGTTCTGCTTCACCCTTCAACAAACTCCTCCCACCACAGGCTCCATGTGATTGTATTCATCCTTTTGGGGGCCAGGAAAGATCTTCAAATTCCCTTAGGCCTATTAAAGGGCAGGGAAGATCTTTGAATTCCCATTACCATTACAGCTCCCTAACTTAAAGATTGATTCAGGGTCTCTAAAGAGAGGGAATAAATCTGCAATTCTGGTGAGATAAAGTATGAACCACTACACTAAGTTCATTACTCCTTAAGACCTGGAAAGTTTAAATATATGAGACATTCAAACATCTGAGTGCCTATAACCTAAAAGGCACTGAGGATTACAAAAGCAGTAACCCTTTGGAATGTCTGCTTCAACAGCAATGAAGTAGATTTCATATTAAACCCTTTCCTTTCCATCATCTTCTTACATTCACTGAGACCTGACTTCCTCCTGATGACTCACCTTCCCTGGCTGCCCTTTCTAGCACGATGGTTGTGCTGGTTGAGATGGAGGAGTTGGAATATTCCTTGCTCCCATTGCTACTACCACCATAACTCCACAATCTCTCTTCTTTTGAGGTTCATTCAATCCATATTTGTTACCAAATCTAAATTCTATAGCTGTTGTCTACAAACTCTAGGTTATTTTCCTTCCTTCCTCAAAACTGACACAGACTCAGTTGGACTTAAGAAAAACCTGGAAAAACTTACATGAACTGATGCTGAGTGAAATGGGCAAAACCATTATACATAGTACACAGTACACATTGTACACAGTACAGAGAAAACATTGTGCACAGCAACAGCAACATTGTGTGATGACCAACTTTGATAGACTTGACTCTTCTCAGCAAAACAAGGTTGTAAGACAATTCCAAAAGACTCATGGAAAATGCTATCCACATCCAGAGAAAGAACTATGGAGTCTGAATGCAGTTTGAAGCATGCTATTTTCTTTTCTTTCTTTTGTTTTTTTGTTTCTTCTTTCTCATGGTTTTTCCCTTTGGTTCTAATTCTTCCTTACCATGTGACCAATGTGGAAATATGTTTAATCTGATTGTACGTGTATAGCCTATATCAGATTGTATGCCATCTTGGGGAGGAGGGAGCAGAGGGAGGGGGAGAAAATTTAAGTGAATGTTGAAAACTGAAAACAAACAAATAATTTTTTTTTAAAGTGCTAAAAAAAACTGGCTCAGACTTTCTCCCCTCCCTAACTCTTGTTCTTATACTTGAGAACTTCAGCTTAAATACTGATACTCTTTCAAACACCCTGATCTCTCAGTTCCTTAACTTACTCTTATTTATTTATTTATTTTTTGGGGAAGGTAGGGCAATTGGGGTTAAGTGACTTGCCCAAGGTCACACAGCTAGCTTTTTGTGTTAAGTGTCTGAGGCCTGATTTGAACTCAGGTACACCTGACTCCAGGGCCAGTGCTCTATTCACTGCATTGCCTAGCCACCCCAAATTACTCTTTTTTATGACCTACTCCATCATGACTGTCTTTCTTTCCTTCCTTCCTTCCTTCCTTCCTTCCTTCCTTCCTTCCTTCCTTCCTTCCTTCTTTCCTTTCTTCCTCTTTCCTTCCTCCCTCTTTCTTTCTTTCTTTCTTTCTTTCTTTCTTTCTTTCTTTCTTTCTTTCTTTCTTCCTTCCTTCCTTCCTTTCTTCCTTTCTTTCTTTCTTTAGATGGTCATATCCTTGATCTTGTAATCACCCATAAGTGTTCTACATCCATGTTAATGAACTCTGAAATTGTTTTATCAGATCATAGTCTGTGGTCATTCCTCTGCCTTGCAGCTCCAAACCTGGTTCTTCAACCACCCCATGACTTCCAGTCCTTTAAGCCTTCAGTCCTTTCTTTCTTTTCCTTTCATCCTTGAACTAGAGGTGAATCTGAACTCTCTTCCCTCCTCCATCTCGATCTCTTGGGAAGTGTTTCCTTCTTCTTTCGGGTTCCTTGTCCCTTTATCCTGTTGGAGCTTTTCCCCTGCCAAACCCCAGCCTTGGCTGGCTCCACCATCTGTAACCATTTCTCCTATTCATGTGCTGCTGAGGACAAAATCATGAAGCCATGCTAACACGTGCACTACAAGTTACATAGTCTCAACTAAGCCCTTCCTGTGCAAGGCAGTGCTTGTACAACTCCCTCATCAGTTTGCTCTCCCACTCACCACAGGAATGTTCCCACATCTTTTCATCCTTTCTTCAGCTTCCTACAATTCCCCTTCCCTCATGCTCACATCAGACAACTTTGCTTCATATTTCACTGAGAGCTTCCTTTCCTCCTCTTCTCACACCACTCAGATGTCTCCTGCACTATCTTCTCCTTCATCTCTTCCCATGAAGAGGTGGCCTGAGGTGGCCTTTCTCTTTCCCAAGGCAAGCCTCTCTCTAGGCACAAGTATATTCTATCCCATCTTCTCCAACAGCTCGTTCCAGCAACCCTCTTCTCTCACTAATATTCAGTTGCTCCCTGTTTACTACCTTTCCCTTATACCTACAATCATCACCATGTCTCTCCCCATCCTCACAAACTCTCCCTTCACCTTTTTATCTCCACCAGCAACTGTCCCACATTTTGCTTCTCTTTTGTGATTAAACCTGAAAAGGCCATTTATTGTAGGTGCCTCCACTTCCTTTCCTCTCACTCTCTTCCTAACTCTGCAATCTGGCTTCTGAACTCATCATTTAACTGAAGATGCTCTCCAAAGTTACTAATGATCTCTTAATTACCAAATCTAATGATACTTTCACAGTCTCTGTTCTTCTTGACCTCTCTGCAGCCTTGGATACTGTCCATTACCCTCTTCTCTTTGATAATCTCTTTCCTCTTGGTTTTCATGACACCACTCCTTCTAGGAATCCTCTACCTAACTGAATGATTCTTCTCTGTCTCCTTTGTTGGATCATCTTCCTTATCACATTTGCTGACCATGGAGGTCCCTCAAGGCTCTGTCTTGAGCCCTCTTCTCTCCTCCCTATATATTATTTCACTTGGTAATCTCATTAGCTCCTGTGGTTTCAGTTATTATCTCCATGCAGATGACCCTTAGATCTTCTTTTCCAGTCCTACCTTCCACTATTACATCCCAACTGTCTCTTGGATATCTGGAAGTTGATATACTATAGACATTTGAAGCTCAGCAATTGTCCAAAAGTGGATTCATTAGCTTTGCCCCAGACTCTCCTTGCTTCCTACCTTTCCTGTTACTGAGAAGGGTACCACCATCTTCCAAATCACTCAGGTTCACAACCTGTGCACCATCAGTGACTCCTCACTATCTCTCATCACCCCCCCCACCCCATATCCAATCAGTCGCCAAATCCTGTCAATTGTAACTGCACTTTCTGTCCTTACTAGTGGTATGACCACAGGAAAGTGACAGCCTCTGTGGGCTGTAGTTTCCTTATATGTAAAAATGAGGGAGTTGTATATGGGATCCCTTTTAGTTCTGCACCTAAAATCCAATGATCTTGACTCCAAGGCTAGCATTCTTTTCCCCACACCACTCTGCCTTTCCTGCCATCTTCTTCTCAGAGATGGGAATACCCATCTCCGTAGACTGCCTCCTCTCAGAACCCTTCTTCTTTCTTTTAGAAAAGGCTTACCCCTCTAGAGTTGGGGCCACCTCAGCTTTGTTCAATGAGGGGGTTTGACCAGATGACCTCTGCCATCTCTTCCAGCTCTGGTTTAGGATTCTTTGATGCTGCCTATCACCATGAAATAGCTGAGCCAATTGTCCCCCCAGGACTGATTAAAAAGAGTTGCTCTGTATGAGCCTGGCATGCTTAAGAACAACCAGCTTGTTGAAAGATGATGAGTGACTGTGTAGTTCCAAGATGCTTGCAAAGTCTCCTGAGACCCGATTCTGCCTCACTGCTGACTCCTTATGTTTCTAGATTTGCTTGGTTATTTTGGCAAGTGATTTTGGTTTTCTTCCACACCACAAGGGCTGCCCGCACTACTTCTGGCTGATGTCCTCGGCCAAAGAGAGAACCCAATGACACCCTGCCTGCTGGCTGTGACCACTGCTGTTGGAGCCTGGCTTGCCATGTAACACAGAGCAGAGCCACCTCATTTCATCTCCTCCTAGATTCTGGGCCAGTGCCATGCCCTTCCCATCCTTTTTTTTCACAGATCAGGGTTACCTTTTTCTCATCTCTCCCTAAAACAGTCACTTCTATGACATTATCGAACTGTGTGACCTTGGGAGTTTGGCTAGGTGATAATCTTCACAGCTCTAAAAGATCCCAGGGTTCACATGACCACTTTCTAACTCTGGGGCATGCCCTCCCATGTGGACCTCTGTCTTTTTCCAGTCTCAAAGTTTCTGTCCTGCCTTTATCAACCAGCATTTATTAAGTTCTCTTTATATGCCACCCACGGTCCTAAGCACTAAGGACACATATATAGGTAAAAACATGGTCCCTGCCCCAGAGGGAGCTCACCTTCTAATGGGGAAGACAACATTCAAACAAATAAGAGATGTGCATCATAAGTCAAAGATAAAATTTCAAGGAAACGCAGGGAGCCTCCTCTTGTGGAAGATGAAACTCAAAGTGAGACCTGAAGGAAGCTAAGAAAGCTGGGAGGAGGTGAGAAAGGAGAGAATTCCAGGCCTGGACATTTTAGGCATTGAGTTGGGAGATGGCGGGTACTGAGTAAGGAACAGTAAAAAGGCTGTAGAGAGGAATAAAGCTTAGGAATACTGGTAAGGGGGGTGGCTAGGTGGTGCAGTGAATAGAGCGCCCGCCCTGAAGTCAGGAGGACCTGAGTTCAAATCCAGACTCGGACATTTAACACTTACTAGCTGTGTGACCTTGGGAAAGTCACTTAACCCCAATTGCCCTGCCTTCCCCCCCCCCAAAAAAAAAGCAAAAAAAAAAAAAAGAATACTGGAAAGGGAAACAGGGTCTTTGAATGCTCAGCAGGGGATTTTATCTTTGATTCTAGAGGTAATAGGGAGCTATTAGGACTACATGAGGGGAGGCTAGGTGGCACAGTGAATAGAGCAACGATTGTGGAGTCAGGAGGACCTGAGTTCAAATCCGGTCTTAGATGCTTAACTAGCCATGTGACTTGGGTAAGTCACTTAAGCCCAATTGCCCTGCCTTCTCCCCTCCAAAAAGCAAACAAACAAACTATGTGGGAGTGACATGGTCACACCTGCAGAAAGATCACTTTGGCAGCTGAATGGAGGATGGATTGGAGCATGGAGGTAGGGAGACCAATCAGCTGGTTTTTAAATAGTTCACATGTGAGGTGATGACGGCCTGTATCTGGGTGGGGGTGGTGTCAGAGAGAGGGCTGAGACGTTGAGAATGCAGAAAGGACAGGACTTGGCAGTGTACCAATTGGATAGATGGGGTTATGGGTGGAAGAGTTGGAGATGAGGCAGTTTGGGTGCTTTCAACAGTAATTGGGAAGCTTAAAAGAAGAGGAGTTGGGGGATGGGAGATGATGAGTTCTGTTTTGGAAATGCTAAGTTTGAGGGGTCTGCAGGGTATCCACTTCAAAGATGGAGATTCAAGACTGGAGGTTAGGGCAAGATCAATCAATCTACAAATTCTCTGTAGAGAGAAAGAAGAGAAGTCCAAGGACAATCTTGGGAGAGAGCATGGAAGCACCTAAAAGCTCACCAGGAACACATCCTATCACACAAGCAGGATGACTTTGTTCTCAGAGGCACATAAGGAATGGAAACAAAGTTTTGCTTTCAGTTACTCAGCCTGATGGTTCATTGATTTCTGTGGGTTATGCATATATTGTGTAGCTAAGGACAGGATTTCATTTGTTTATGGAAACAAAGTCTAGGGCAGAAGTTTTAAATTTTTTTTTGTGTTTTGGACCCTTTTGGCAATCTGGTAAAGCCTATGAACTTCTTCTCAAAATAATAGTTTTAAAGGCAGAAAATAAAACATGTTCAATTACAAGGGAAACCAATTATATTGAAATGAAGTTATCTATATCTATATCTATATCTATCTATCTGCTTTTTTGGGGGGGAAAGGCAGGACAATTGGGGTTAAGTGAATTGCCCAAGGTCACATGGCTAATAAGTGTTAAGTGTCTGAGGCCATATTTGAACTCAAGTCCTCCTGACTCTAGGGCTAGTGATCTATTCACCTAGCCACCCTATATGTGTGTGTGTGTGTGTGTGTGTGTGTGTGTGTGTGTATTTGCTTTTTGGAGGGCAATTGGGGTTAAGTAACTTGCCCAAGGTCACACGGCTAGTTTTTTTTTTTTTGTGTTAAGTGTCTGAGGCTGGATTTGAACTCAGGTCCTCCTGACTTCAGGGCTAGTGCTCTATTCACTGTGCCACCTAGCCACCACTATATCTATATTTTTTTAAGTTCATGGACCACAGATTAAGAACTAGGTCTGGGGTAAACGTAAAAAAAAAAAAGTGATACTTTGAGGATATAATAAAGATCCCTAAACTAATTATAAATATCAAATAATAAATATATGATAAAGAAGCTAAATACAATTTTTGAGGGTCAGGAATTGTTCTCCCTGTTTCTATAGGTAACGCTAGCACAGAACTGTGTCTGCACCGGCCAAATCTCTGAGGTACGCATGCCATCACTGCACTGAAGGAATAAGCTATTTTTAAGTGCTTATCGTGTGCAGCCCTCCCTCACTTAAATCCAATGCACTTGCAAGTCAGGGCATCACCTTCCTGGTGCCACTGTCCTCTTGGAGAACGATGACAAACAATAAACAACAATGACAAAGTGCAAGGCACTGTGGTAAGGGACACAAAGCAGAAGGCTGGACGGTCCCAGCTTACAAGGAGCTTACATTCTACTGGGGAGTCAGCACCTCCAGGAGGAGTCAGGGCAAGTCAGAGGTAAAGCTCTCCTTATCCTGGTGCAGCAATGGAGCAGGTGTTAATGCATCTGCTTTGGTGCCATTTCCACCAATAAGATCCTGTCAGTTTCCGATGTTGAGCCAGGAAACAGTAGCAGGGACTTTGGTGATGAGGGTCTTCAGGAGCTGTGGCTGTAGCACTGCACAGGCAGTTGCTAGGCTGCATTTTCACAAGGGCTTGGGCAGGAAAGCATCGCTGTTCCCAAGGGTTCAGGATCTGAGGGGAGATGGCAGTCAGATAACACAGTGTGACCTGTGTGGTGCAGGCTGCCTCCTGACTCTCCTCCAGGTTGCCTTGCTGCTCCAGCTGGGGTGGCTCTCCTGCCCTGTGTATGGCAGGTGGTTAGCTGGGCCCTCCTCTCCAAGAGTTGTTTTCCTGGATGATGGTTGTGAGGGCTGGCATGGGAGCAGGGCATGTGGTCTGAGGAATACTGCTGAGCCTCATTAGAGAATGCCTCCTAAAAGTGACCATTGGTCCTAGAAGGTCACTCCCAGCTGTATTGGAGCTGAAACTGACAGATCCCACCAAGCTGGAAAGCATTTATCTAGTGCCTACCATGTGTTAGGCACTGTGCTAGATGATACTTTATCATGTGATCTTCACAACAATCCCATTTTTCAGTTGAGGAAACTGAGTTAAGTGACTTGCCCAGGGTCCTACGAAACAGCTCAATGTCTGAGCTGGATTTGATTTCAGGTCTTCCTGACTCCAGGTCCAGTTCTCTATCCACTGTGCCACCTTGCTGCCTCTAGGCTTCCAGAATGGGGCTGTTAGTTGCCTGGTCTGAATCAGCTTAGATAAATTCATGGAAGTCCAGTACCAGGTTAGAAACAGGGTAATGACTTTTTAAGCCAATTCTTAAAGACCATCTAATAAGCTAAAGAGGCCCTGTAATTTGGAATTATGTTTCCTTAAAGTAATGCAGTCACTTTCAGCTTTTCTGCATCAAAAGAGAGGGTTAGTAATAGCAATAGCAATAATAAAATAATCCTCTCCCATAATCTTTGAACTCCTCCCCCAGCTATCTCCCCCACTAAATTCCTTGAGCCAATAGCTTTTGTACAAATTGTTGTTGTTTGGCCTTTGTTCTGGAAGAGGACTATGACATCAGGGAGGTGATGGCATGACATGAAAGTGAATTGAAGTGAAGCAGGGCTGTGCAAAGTCACCAGCCTCACTTTCTCCTCTAGAGCCATCTGGGCCCAGTGGTAGGATATAGATCAGGACAACTACAGATGGCCCAGGATGCAATGGGAGACCTTGGCCTTTTCTGTACAAATCTGTCCTGATATTCTAGTACCTTCCACAGTGTTTTACATGTTGTGCACACTTAATAGAAAATTGAATTGGTTGAATAAGCCCAAAATGGTATTCATTGGCAAATTTAACAATATAAATAACTGTACATGGATACTGTCTGGATAAATAGCTCTCAGGAGGCTTAAATGGATGAGTCTTACTCATTTCAAACCTAATATGAAGATTATTTGTTAGCTGCTACTATATTTCCCTCTTTTGAATCACAGTTTATTTAATTAAAACTGTATGAAGATCTAAATGATGATTGATATTATTTTCTCCAGAACAGATGGCTCTGCATTTGGTGTTTAGGAAATGCTTGCAGAAATTCCCTCCTCCCTAAGTGGGCCCAGTGATTCATGGAAACAATTATTTAACCAAGGAGATTTATTTCATAATGTGGACCTTTGTTAAAAAGTGCTGAGACATCACTGGGATCCTTCTCAGGAAGCAGTGGTCTGCTGGCCATGCTGAACTTGTGACTCACTGAATCTGTACCTTAGAAATGGAAGTTTGTTTTTAGGCCAGTAGTTGAATTTTGGGTCAGGTTGGAGGGATTACAATTACAAATGAAATCTTTGCAGTGCCCTGCAAAAGGTACTGAGAGTGCTAGTTTGAGATGCTTGGCAGATAAAACATGGTGGGTAGCTAGATGGCCGGGGTTAAAGCAACATGTGGAGACGCTTAGACTTATTAATAGGTGATTATTGCAAGACAAGGGTCAGCCAGCTCTTTAGTGTGGAAGTGGGCCAATGACTCTCTCCAGTGTCTCTGGTACACCAAGGCAAATGCAAAGGAGAAGGGAAAAAGGGAGTAGATGAGGAAAGACAGGGAAGGAGAGAATAAAGGAAGAGCTAGATAGTAAAAGCAACACATGACATTTGCATCTTCCTAAAGAATAAGGATATATCATTCCCTTGTTCCTATCAAGAGTGTCTGGTGGCTCCTTATAGCCCATTGGATAAGATACAAACTTATCTGTTTGGCATTGAAGGCCTTTTTTTTTTTTTTGCTTTTTGGAGGGCAATTAGGGTTAAGTAACTTGCCCAAAGTCACACGGCTAGGTTTTTGTTTATGTGTGTGTTAAGTGTCTGAGGCCGGATCTGAATTCAGGTCCTTCTGACTCCGGGGCCAACGCTCTACTCACTGTGACACTTAGCCGTCCCTGAAGGTCTTATCTAATCTGGTTCCAGCCTGCCTCTCCAGATTTAGTTCACATTATTCTCATTCGTGTACTTTAAGTTTCAGCCAAGCTGGCCTGTTTGCTATTTCTTGTACCCATTGTGCCATATGCTAGTGCCCCATGCCTGGAATGCATCCTCCTCTCCACACTGTCTGTAGAATTTCTTGTCTTCAAGCCTCTACTCAGGTGCCACTTTCTGCAAGCTTCCTGATTCCTTTCCCCACCCCCTTTTGTTGTACCCCTCCAATTTCTTTGCTTTTATTTTGTATATGGTTTTTATTTACTTATTCACATATTGTTCTTATTTACTTATTTGTTACATCTTACAATCCTCCAGTTGAATATAAGCTCTTTGAGGGTAGGAGCAATTTCATTTTTTTACTACTACCACCTAGAACAGTCTTATATATATTACTTAATATGTAGGCACTTTTTTTTTTTGTTCAGTCATTTTCTGTTGTGTCCAATTCTTTATGGCCTCATTTTGGTGTTTTCTTGGCAAAGATACTGAAGAGGTTTGTCATTTCCTTCTCTGGCTTCATTTTACAGATGAGGAAACTTAGGCAAACAGAGTTATGTGACTAGCCCAGGGTCACGTAGCTAGTATCTGAGTATGAATCTGAGATCAGGAAGATTAGTCTTCCTGACTCTAAGCCCAGTACTTTATTCACTGTGGTGCCACCTTATGGGATACTTATAGTATAAGCATACTTTATATACCTTATAGAGTAACACTTATAGTGTATATATATATAAATATATATATATATATATATGTACTTAATGCATTTTTGCTGAATTGAATTGCATTGTAGTGGCACTTAATTTATATCTTTAAAGCGTTTTGTTAACCAAAATTGGACCCTCATGGCAAAAGTGAGAGTTAGGGAGTGCAAGTATGATCACCTCTATTTTATAGGTGTGGACAGTTGGTCTCAAAGTGGTTAAGGGACTTGGCCAAGCATACTTGGCCAGGAAGTGACAGATTGGGACTAGAACCAGGTCTTCTGACCTCAGGACCAGAGTCCTTTCTATTACTCCATATTTTGTTTTCCAAAATAGAGATGATATATGGCAACATATGCTCTGGCAGCTCTCAAAAGGGTGAGAGTGTCCAATGTTCACATGTGGATATGGTTCCTTTCTCATTGTCACTATTATGTCTTTTGTGGAGACAGAGAGAGGGGAAAGAAACTTGGGAAGCCCTTCTCCTTCACTTCTGCTCCCGTTCATCACTCAACTTCTCCTCACATGCTTATCTAGGGTTTCTAATCTTCGAGTAATATTCAGGGCTTATCAATGGAAGAAGCATCTGGTTCCTCCCCAACTTCTATACTCTGAACTCCCTTTATTAAATAAGAGACCTTTTTTCTTCCAACAAATCCAAAGATCTTCTTTCCTTCTGACCAAGACCTTTCTTTAGAAACAGTGTCCTCTTGTATTTCCTTTCACTTGATTTGTAGATGTAGTATATTTGATTTGTAGATGCAGTATATTTCAATGAAAAGAGCACCGGATGGATACCCAGGACATGGCATTTGAATCCTGCTGTCTGTGTGACTTTGGGGAAATTATGTAACCTCTTTGGGCCTCAGTTTCCTCATTTGTAAAATGAGGACAATATTAACTATAATACCTCCACCAGAGGGTTATTATAAAATAAAACGGTATGGTAATCTATTTTATAAATATATTTCAATGTAATTGGTTTCTTTTGTAATCCTATGTATTTTATTTTATGCTTTTGAAAACATTCTTCTGAGAAAGGGTGTTTAGGTTTAACCAGACTGCCAAGGAGACCCATGATCCAAAAAAGGTTAGGAAGCCCTGAAGTCTAGGCAATTGTCTCTGCTTTTCTTCACTGCTTCTTCCTTCTTGTTAAGTCTATTTACAGAATTTACTGAGTGACCTTTTTGTGTAGGAAAAAAACCCCAAACCTTCATAAACAGTGACAAAAACAACATGAGAATCTTGCCATGCTTTAAGAAAGGAGTTTTGAAAGTAATATGAGGCACAAATGGTGAGGGTGGAAAGTGTCAAGGGATCCTATGGCTGCCAGAAGGAGGAGAATAAGGTTGGGAACTGTCTTCCCAAAATGCATAGTAGTGTATGTTTTGAGAACATTTAGGCTTGACTCACATTTATAAAATGCTACAGTAAGTGGCAATGACCATTCCACCGATTTTAATGAGGTAGTTTAATGTATATTTTCTTTTATTATTTTTCCAGCAGCAAAAATCAAAAGTAAAAAGAAAGTGTGGAAAGGTGCTGAAGAGTGAGTCTGGAGTTCCAATTATTTGTCTTTATAATTGTTCACGTCTCCTCTTTAACCCACAAAACTCAACAAGAGTTAGAGTTGGTGCCTGGGGTTGGGGGGAGCAATTTCAAAAGGCTAGGAAGGGCACTTGGCTCAGTGCCCAAAGACTTCGGATGCTTATCCAAATATGTTCAAATCTCTTTGTTCTGGGAATCAGGCTGGCCATCTCACCAGGGTGGTCTCTTGGGACTATCCGACTGACTTGTATGACCCTGGGAAAGCCACTTAATCCTTCTTTGCCTAACTCTATTCCTGCACTTAAGAGGCAGTAGTAATTCACTGAAATTCACTTTAGGGAACTTTGGGGGAAATATTTTGATGGCAATATTTTTAACCACTAGGGGATAGAAATAATTCAACCCAACAAATATTTGTTCAGCTTCTGCTCTGTATGTAGCAGTGCCCTGGGCACTGTACTACTCACATCAAGACAAAGCCTCAACCCTCAAGGAACTCAAGTGTCATTGAAGAGCCAAGGTTTACTAAAAAAAAAAAAAAAAAGAGCAGATGATGCAGGATGATGTAGAATTAAGTGCCAATATGACTGGTGTAGACCATAAGTATTATAGGATTTCAGGGGAATCTCGTGTGTTTCCTAGTTTTGTGAGGGATGGGTTGGAGTAGGTAGAGAATGGAAAGGGAGACGCTAGCAGGGACCATGTCAGTAATAGGAACAGAGGACAACAAACTTGGTTACTATAGTGTTACCGGCAGAGATATTGAAGAAGGGACAGATGTCTAAGGTATTTCGAATGTAGAACTAACAGGCTTTGGTCACTGTTTGGATATGGAAAGGGAGGGAGGGAGGAGAATTAAAGATGATATTGTGTTTACCAGGAGGGACAATGGTACATGGTAGGGCCATTGATAGGAAATAAGACAGTCAGAAGAGATGCTGTATTTTTGGTGGAGGAAAGGTAAGTTGTGTCCAGTGCTTGGCTTGGCACAGTGCCTGGACACATAGTAGTAGGCACTCAATGAATGCTTGACTGATTGTTTTGAATGAATGCACACCTTCTCCAGACTTTCCTTTTTCTGTTGAGGGCACCCTCATCTTTCCACTTAAATAGTTTTACCACTAGGAATCATCCTTGCTTCTTCCCTCTCCTTCCCTCTCTGTATTCAATCAGTTGCCAAGCCTTGCTGCTTCTGATTCTACAACATTTCATGAATCTGCCCTCTTTACACTCACACTCTCATCTAGTTCAGACCTTATCCCCTCTTGCCTTGACATATTACAAGAGCCTCCTAATTGGACTCTGTCTTTCCAGGCTTTTACTTCTCTAATCCATCCTCCATAACAACTTTTAAGTTAATATCCCTAAAGCACAGATCTGACTGTGTCATCACCCTCCTTAACAACTACCAATGCTTCACTTTTTCCTCTAGGATTGAGTTCAGGCTCTTCAGCCTGTGTTCAAAGCTCTGCACAATTTGGCTATGGTCTTATTTTATATGACACTCCTCATACACTATACCAATCAAACCGTCCTAACTTCTCCTATCTTCACATTTTTGTGCAGATTGACCCTCCTCAACTCTGACTCAGAATATTTATCTTCCTTCAAAGTACTGGTAAAGTGCCATCTTGTCCATGATGATTTTTCTGATTCTATCAATTCTTAGAATTCTCTCCCTCTTAGAATTAATGTGAGCTATTTTGTATATGCTTTACATTAACTTATCTGTTTTGTTGTTCTTCATCCTTTGTTTTTTTCAAATAGGACCAATGATACCACTGGATAATGTCTTGACTTGATTTGTGCATGAATTGGATTTAAGTGAGACAGAACTATACAAAGCTGTCAGCCTCAATCTCCCTTCCACAGTCTTTGAAGTCCATGACAAGACAGAAATCAGGATGACTGGTGATAACCCAGGATTCAGTGGATGACTTTTGAGTCTTGGATGCCTGACCAAATAGCAAGTACTCCACAGTGCCTGCTTCAGCAGCCTTCATGGCTATTGGAACAAATTATTTCCATCTGCCCATTCAACCAGGAAAAATCTTTACATACTTACCAATGGGTGTTAAGCCTGCCTACTACCTTTAACCTGGTTTAGCCTATCTGCTGAGACAGTTTTACTAGGGTGAGGCCACTATGCATGTGGAGCCACAGGTGAGAGCTGGGTGATAGATGAATGCCAAAGGTGGATGAGCAGCACAGGAAAGGGCTTGGCAAGCACTTGTACCAGATGTGCTAATCCTCCTTGAGCACCCCTCAGATGCCATCAACTTATGTAAATACATGATATATCCCTCCAATAAAATGTGGGTTCTCTGAGGGAAGGGATTGTGGCTTTTGTCTTTGTATCAACTGTGCCTAGAACACTGTCTTGAATATAGTAGGTACCTAATAAGTATTTGTTGAATTGAATTGAATTTACATAGGACTTAATTGGACTTGTTGGGAGGGATGAACTTGCTAAGGAAGATAGTGTTGAAAGAGAAGAGGATTGAGAACAGGACATTGGGAATACCAATGTTAGAGGGTATGGAAGAGGAACAGTGATGGAGTCACTAGATAAGTTAGAGGAGAACCAGGAGAATATGGTGCTCTAGAATCTAAGGGATAAGAGAGTATCAAAGGGAGAGGTAGAGGAGATCACATGTCAAGTGGTACAGAGGAGGAATGAGAAAAGGCCACTGGAAGTGGTGATAAGGAGATCCTTGATGACCTTTGAGAAAGTAGTTTCTATAGAGTAATGGAGAGATATGGATGATGGGTCTAGTGTTGATGGATGGTTTACAAATTATGTCAAATAGCTAGTAACTATACTCTAGTTAACTGCACTATGGTGAAAAGGGAGCCAAATGTGGACTTGTAGAATGCCTTTCCATCCCATCACGAAGATGTGTTTTTTCTTCATTCCTTCCTTCTTGGGTGGTATTGGAAACCAAGGCCAGAATCAAGTTTCATCCATTGCTCAATTTTAGTATCAAGTTATATTCTTTCTTTCTTTTAAATCAGTACATACATGCTCCCACATGCTTCCTGTGTGATAATACTTGATAAATATTTATTGGAGCTGAGTTTTGTTAGATCTTTTCCCCAACATATATTTATTCAAGGGTTAGTACTTTTGCATTCTGAAGAATTACCACAAAGATTGACTATTATTTTCCAGACTTTAGAAAACATTATCTATGTTGTTTAGTGAGACACTTTTGGCATTTGGCTCATTAAAAAAAAGACACCAAAATTTAATCTTAATTTCAAATGCTAGGGTACTGATTACAGATTATATTTTGCATAAAATAATTTTAAATATATTGGCATTTGCATGGAGCTTTACAAAGTCTTCTCAGTATCTTAGTTTTCATTTAGCATAGTACATAGGACATATTAAGTGATTCATAAATGCCCTTCCTTCCTTTCTTTCTTTTTCTCTCTCCCTTCCTTCCTTCTTTTCTTTTTTCCTTCCTTCCTTCCTCTCCCTTCCTCCCTCTCTCTCTCTCTCTCTCTCTCTCTCTCTCTCTCTCTCTTTCTGCTTCTCTTTTTCTTCTGAGCATAAGCCTGGTGTCTTTCATTCAGGAGGTACTTAATTAATACACATTTTATTGGCTTGGATTTTAGGTTCAGAGAGGATAAATCATCTCATATTACTCAATGGGGAATTTCGGAACCAAGTCTCAGGTTATAGAAGTCCCAGGTTATAGAAGCTTCCTGGAATGTTTTATTTAGTAACTGTAGAGGTAGTATATAGTTTAGGGATATAGTGCTGGATATGAAATCAAAGAGAGACTGAATCTGAATTCTACCTCTGATTCTTACTCTAGATATGTACCCATAACCAAGTGAATCAGTCGAGGAGCTTAACTGGGAGGCACAATAACTACACATATAAATATATACAAAACAAATACAAGGACATTTTAAGGGGTGGTGCCAACAGTTGGGGTAATCAGAGCTGAAAAAAGCATTTAAATGAAGTTGCACTCTGAGTAATTGTTATGCCCAGTCTTGGGCCTGAGAGCAGATGAAGAAATGTACTTCTCTCATTTTAATGAATAGGCAGGGACCGCAAGTGTGGAATGTTGCTGTAACTGTCAGTCAGGGTTATGGTGTCAGTTGGATTTGTTAAATTATTTTTCTTTGTTACATGGGAGAATTGGGCTGGTGAAAGGGTAAAAATAAAAGTAAAAAACAAAGGGGAAAAGGGGGAAAAGACTCAAAGAACTGTTGGGCATTTCAAAGAGGTAGATGCTGGCTCATTGTAAGGGAAAAATTTTTATCATTCATAGGTGTCTAAAAGTGGAATAAGCTATTTGGGAATAATATTAGTTGCCATTTGTAGAACATTTTAAGGTTTGCAAGATTACTGTATATATATATTTTCTCACCTGATCCTCACAACACCCCTCTTGAGGATATACACTGCTATTGTTTCATGTTTCTTCCATATGAGGGAACTGAGACCTAGAGAGGTTTAATTCCTTGCCTGGGCTCATACAGTAATTATTGTGTCTAAGGTTTTGAACTAAGATCTTCCTGACTCCAGTGCTCCATCTAACATAATTCCACCTAGCTTGAGATCTTCAAATTGAGACTGGATGACCACTCTTTGTGGATATTAAAGAGGAGAGTCTAATTTCTCTGAGCCTCAGTTTCCTTATCTATAAAATAGGGATAATAATGCCTATAGCCCTTACCTTATGAGGTTGTTGGGGCTCTCCATTGATATAATCTATCTAAAATGCTTTACAGCTTTAAAATGCTGTGTGTGTTAATCAGGCTCCAGTGTTAGTGGTGGGGTGCATCAAATGTGTGCCCCACTCTTCTTTGTCATTGCATGGAGTTTGTTTTTCTTTTTAACCCTATGATAAATCCCATATATGATTCTAAGAATTGTCCTGCTTGTGTGTGTGATTCCTTCTGTCCTTTCTTTTGTTTTCTTCTCTTTTGAGGGGAACTCTATCCCTAGCCTCCCCCTCCCTCACCTCTCTTCCCCTTTCCTCTGTGGAAGAAAAGAAAAACAAAACCTTTTTAATAAACATTCACAGTCAAGAAAAATAAACTCTCTCATCAGGCTCCACTCTTAGGTGGCTTTTAATTTCACATGCATATCATCCACGTGTGGAGGCAACAGACCTGTACTTTGAGCATCATGCTTATTCTTTATGCTAAGATAATAGGATTCTTTTTATTTGGTGGCCACCTCTCCCTCTGTTCTTCCCACATCGTTGTAGTCTGTCTTTTTGTAAGAGAAGTAGTGATATTTTCATATCCTAATCCAAGAGCTAATACATATCAAAGATTGTAAGATTATAGTTTTAAATCTGGAAGGAATCTGAGAGGTCAATGAGCCCAACCCTCATATTTTATAGTAAGGAATCTGAGATACAGAGAGGTGACATCATAGAGCTTGGGAAGTATCTGATGTGGGATTTGAACTAGTGTAGCACCTTGCCATTAGACCATATTGTCTCAATAGAAATAAGGTTTTACTGATGGTGGTATTAATAGTAGTGTTTTCTTTAGCTTGACAAATTGTTTCCTTGACATATGCAAGAGTCACACCAAGGGTAAGAAACAGCAAAGATGGCTCTAATGCTGAAGGTGAGAACACCAAATGGATTTATCCCTTCAAATCCTGTACAACCTTGGAATCGCAATGCTGATGGACTCTAATTGCCACATTTTAAACCTGTCTTATGGCCACTGGGGGTAAAGTGGCCTTGCTCCAGATGAGCAATAAAAAAAGAAGACATTTAATTTGTAGTCAATTTTTATAATTAACTATAATTAGGTTAATTTTAGTAATTAACCTTCTTGTGGGATAGATCAATAGCCAACCATGAGTGAGTGGGTCCCTTCTAGCCAATGAATTTTTTTTCCCAAATGATTTATTAACTTCTGGTTTACATCATTCATTTCTGCCAGATTTTGAGTTACAATTTTTTCCCTGTTTTTCCCCTACCCACCACCCCAGAATAGCAGTCCCACAGGATATCCCCTTATCCAATCTGCTCTCCCCCATATCTTCTCCCATACCTCCTTCGACTTTTCCATTAGGGCAAGGTAAATCTCTGTGCCCCAATGCCTACACATCTTATCTCCCAATTACATGCAAAATAGTATTAATAATAGTATTTATATATATTTGAAACATTTAATTTTAAAACTTCAAATCCCAGATCCATTCCCTTCTTCCCTTGTCACCCACTCCTGCTAGGAAGATAAGCAAGTCAGTATATGCTGTACATGTATAGCTATGTAAAACATTACCATAGTAGATATATTGTAAAAAAATTGGCCATATTTCCCTTGATTTCTCATAAATTCACTAGCTTCAATTTGTTCCAGTCTAATTCTGAAGTAATGAATCTCCCCAGTGAGCTTTTGAGATTCTTTTTCCATCTGGCAAAGTCAGCTTTTTAAGGCATTCTTCTCCTCATTGCCTTTTTGAGCTTCTTTTGCCACTTGAGTTAGTCTGTTTTTTAAGATGTTATTTTCCTCAGTCAGGCTGTTGACTCTCATTTCATACTTTTCCTGCATCCTTCTCATTTCTCTTCCCAATTTTTCCTCCACTTCTCTTATTTGGTTTTTAAAATCCTTCTTAAAGTCCTCTATGGCCTGTAACCCACTCATTTTCATTTGGGGCTTTTGGTGCAGGAGTACTGACCTCACAGTCCTCCTCCTGTTCCATGCTTCAATCCTCTTTGCCCCCCAAATAGGAGTCTAATGTTGAATTTTTCTGTTTATTTCGTTTCCTTTGCCTAGGCATGTTGTTACTCACTTACTTGACTTTTGGGCTTGTTGCCACAGTAGGACTCTGCCACCAGACAGGGGAGCTTCCGTCCCAGACATTGGGGTCTTCTCAACTGCCGGAGGTATTAGTTGGGTGCCCTCCCTGAAGCCCCCACACACACTGTGGCAAGCTGGTCACAACCCCAAGACCTCACCCCAGACCACAATCCAGATCCAGGGAGGTTGAAGCAAGAGTGATTACTCCCCAGCCTGATCTCCGGATCCCCCTACAGTCACCATAACCCCTAGCTTTGTGTGTGTGTGTTTATTTTATCAGGGTGCTGTTATATAGCATGCCTCACTCAATTCAGCCTTATGAAGTTGACTCTTTAAAGTCCAAGTGTAGAACTTTACATTTGTCCTTATTAAGTTTCAGTTTCTTATATTCAGCTCATTAATCTAACCTTCATCAATCTCTTAGAATCAGATGAATCCTGAATCTCTATTTCCACGCCCATCCCACAGCTCCAGTCTTGTATTTCCAGCTGCTTGCTAGATGTCTCACTGCATGTCCCACTAACAATTTAAACTCTAAAATTACTCATCTTTTCCCTCTAAACTTCCTTCACCTTCAGACTTCTCCATTTCTGTTAACAGCACCACCATAGTCCCAACCATCCAGGCTTGTCACCTTGGAATCATCTTTGCCTCTTGGGTCTTTCTTTAATCAATGGTCAAGTCTTGTGATTTAGGACCATAGACTAGGATCTTAGGACAGGTTTTAGGAGCATAGATTTGGAGCTGGAAGAGACCCCAGAGATCATTGAGTTCAACCCTTTCTTTTGACAGAGGAAGGGAAAGAGAGGTAAAATAAGTGACTTGCCTGTGCTTACACAGCTAGTTAAATGTCTTTTTGACTGCAGGTCCCCTGCTCTATCCACTGTTTCTCATAATCATTACCCCAAGGTGCTGCAAAATCCTGAAGACCCATCAGAATCAGACTGATTCGGGGCGGCTAGGTGGTGCAGTGAGTAGAGCGCCGGCCCTGGAGTCAGAAGGACCTGAGTTCAGATCTGGCCTCAGACACTTAACACACACAAACAAAAACCTAGCCGTGTGACCTTGGGCAAGTTACTTAGCCCCAATTGCCCTCTAAAAAGAAAAAAAAATCAGACTGATTGAATCATATTAATATCACTATATTCTAATATTCTAATCCATTAACACTAGTAATCTAGATATGGTATATTTGGAAATTCTCAATTAAGTAGAATATTCAATTAACCATAATGTGATTTCCCTGGCAATGTCAGATAACAAGGAGTTTACCATATGTGTAGCTACAGAGACAAAGCTAAAAGTATTCAACTATATTGGAAAATCTGAGACGGATTCTTTCTTCCATAATGTTATGAACAAAATAAGATAGATTTTTACTTCAGAATTTTGCTGAGGCAATTAAAATAATGTCATCTTTTTTGCTTTTGCATATGAAATTAGTTGTAGTCTAACTAGATATTTTCAGTTGTTTCTTCATATGTTTTAACATTTTGCAAATGGACTATAAAAGCTTGCAGTTGAAAACTTCATGTTCTAAATTATTACAACAAAAAGAGTTTTTGTCAAATTTCAAGTTCTTAAAATACAAAGCTCTTAAAAAACTGATTTTTCTATTTTTTCTTTCAAATTATTTTTATCTCATTGGAAACAGTAAATCACAGTGTAACTTACCTAAACTGACCCCAGCCCAGATAAGCTATTCTAGATACACATGATTTTAACATTGTTTTGGAGGTAAAGCTGGTTTTGCCTGACCATACTTAGATAGGGCTTATTTTTGACTTATCTGTAACGTAAATGAGTGTATATAGATAAATATAGATATGTATACTTTCTGCTCATCTTAAAGACCATCTCTTTTCCAAACAAGTGAGACATAATAGTGATGGTCTTACTAACTAAGAGTTATACAAGTTATTTTTGAAGGTACGGATGGTGAGTCATCAGCTCCATAAGGCAGACCATTCTGTGCAGAAGGCCAGCAAAGTTGGCCTTCCCTTCTGCTCTGAAGTCTGAAACTTTGGCATTTAAGACATCACGGAAGGTCTTTTTTCCTCTCTCACTAAAAATAGTGCCGTGAGAGTCCAACAAACTTGTTACATGGATTATATGTGTAATGTCTTCCTTGCCTCTACTCCAGCTCTTTGGCTTTTTAGATTAAAAACCTACTTGGAAGAGACACAGTGCCCAATCTGTGAAATGGCTGTCAGTAAACACTCATCATTCATCTCCTTCCTCCCCATTATACAGTGTCCTTGGCAAAGGTCATATTTTTATAAAATGAAGTAAAAAACCCAAGTCAGATTTTAGAGTGGGTGTCAGTGATTCTCAGTGCTTCGAAGGATTGTGCAGAACTGGTGATGAT
>WOXC01010074.1:272500-317741 GCA_011680675.1 Gymnobelideus leadbeateri
CTTCCTCCCTTCTTTTCTTCCCCCCTCCCTCCTTTTCTCCCTCCCTCCCTCCCTTCCTTCCTTCCCTCTTTCCTCCCTTCCTTCCTTCTTTCCTTCTTCCCTTCCTTCCTTCCTTCCTTCTTTCCTGTCAGTCTTCTCTGCTAAGGAGAGATACAATTTCTCTATTATTTCCTTTAGTTCTTTGGAACCAAGGTTAGTTAGTACAATCACCCAGAATTGGACCTCCCTTTAGTGTTCTTTTCATTTATAACATTGTAGTTATACAATGGGTTTTGTTTTTGTTTTTATTGTTCTGGTTATATTTACTTGATTCTCTATCAGTTCATCCAAGTCTCCCCATGTTTCTTTAAAGTCCTCATTTTGGTATTTCTCATCACACAGATTGTCAGAGGGGGTCCATGACACAAAGAAGATTAAGAACCTCTGTGTCTATCCCTTTTGTGGTCCAGAAGACCACATTAATTAACTCGTCTTGTTCTTTCTCTATTTTTCACTCTTAATTATTCTATAGCAAGTGTGGGAGGAAAGGAAAAGAATTGTTGGGAAGAATCAAATTGAAGTACTACATTGAAATGGGGAGGAAGAAATCAGTCTCTTCTTTCAGTTCCTTTTTTAATCCTGGATAGTCCTGGGATGATGATACATTTATTTGAGGGAGTGGTGTAAGATTGGTCCCCAACCACTTGAACTGACTAACTAACTAAAACTGAAAAGGGCAAGTTAAGTCTCCAAGCATTTATTAAAATTTACTTTGTGCCCCTCACTGTGCTAATATGAATACAAATGAAAAGAAAGGCAGTTCCTGTCCTCAGGGAGCTTATATACTAACAGAGAAGGCAATACATAAAAGGAAGCTAGCAACCCAGCTCCAAAGGTAAAGGACTAGGGCCATCCTGGAGAAGTCTGGATGCAGTCTGCTGAAAAATTAAGAGATGGCTGGCTTGCATGCCCTCCTGCAATGGAGATTCCGGAGGAACCCTCCATTCAGAGGACATAGTTTTTAAATGCCTGTAAGATATGCTCTCCTCCCTTTCTCTTTATGTTGAACCCTATTTATCTGCCAGAGGTGATGCCCTTAAAATGCAGAAAGAGGCAGACATTTTCATACAAGGCCAATGTGGGAATTTGTTTTCCAGCACTATGCAGTGATGTATGGAGGAATTTATTTTTCACTAAAAACATAAATTGCTCAATAGAGAAGTAGTGGGAAGGATAGGTGAGTAACAATCTTGTTAATTAAAAATCAAAACAAGAAGCTATTAAAATGAGCAATTGAATATAATTTTTATTTCTTCTGTACCCAGCTAAGCTATTGATCAAGATTAAGGTGGGAACCAGGACTTCTATTCAAATAGAAGAAATTCAAAACAGATGAAGACTAAGCCGGCAGGAAAACTGAAATTTAGAGGGAAAATTATCTTGAAAAGATTTCACAGTTAATGTGTCAACACAGCAGGAGGCTTAGAACTGACCAGAAGGCTAGCATGGGCAGCTTGTCTCGCATTACTTCTGCCAGTTCAATTAGAATGAATAGATAGCTGCAGTTAAAATGAAGAGGTGATTGCAGAATTACATTCAGCTCTGGAAAACGTTCACACTATGAGGTATCTACCGGAACTGAGGACAACCGTGAGAATGGCAAATCTATGGTTCTGTCTCAGGCTCATTCCTAGGCAGGAGATGGTTGAGTGAGTGGAATAGAAACAGAAATAGCCCACACTTCGAAAAATCGCTTTCTCTCTTTCTCTCCCCTCTTCTCCCTCATTCCTTCCCTTCCTACTTCCCTTTCTCACTCTTCATAAACCACCACCAACTTACATTCTAGTCTTCTGTCCTTTCCCAGGCCACCCACCCCTACTCTGCTTCTAGTCTCCTCCCTTTAAATCCTTGATCTAATATTTAAGGGCATCTGTCTTTGAGTTCCTTGTCCTTTTGTCTTATTTCAGCTGATCTTTTTTCAAATTTCAGCCCTGGATTACTACTACCATTTATCTTCTCTACTCCTCCTTGGATGCTACTGAAAGCTGATGCAAGGAGTCACAAAATGCTGCTCATTGGGTACACAATAAAGTCACGTCATGTAATCTCAACCAGGATCTTATGACTGTGCCCCAATCTTTATGGTTTGCCTTGATGGACTCTTTGTCCCACTTCTCATAGCATATATCACGGACCTTTGCCTCTCTCCTCAGACTACCAGAACCACTCTTTCCCTAGGCAATCTCAGTGGGAGAACCTCCCCCATGCTCCACTGAGGAAACTGAACTATCCAAAATGAGCTTCCATTTCTTGCTACTTTTATAGTTCAAATCATCTAGGCATTCCCAGCTCTCTCCTCTTTTGTTCTAGGCTTGGAAGAAGTGGCCCATCTTCTTCCAATGCCAAGCCCTCTATTTACCCACTCTATTATCATCCATGTCCTACCCAGTATATATGGCTGCTGTTCAGGGGCTTCTCCTCTCTTTCCTCTTCCTCTTTCTTTTCCCTCCTCCTCTCTTCCTCCCTCCACTCTCTCCCCCTCCTTCTCTCCCTCCCTCCCTCTCTTTCTCTCTCTCTCTCTCTCTCTCTCTCTCTCTCTCTCTCTGTCTCTGTCTCTGTCTCTTTCTCTCTCTCTTCCTCTCCCTTTTCCCCCCACTTCTCCTTTTCCTGCTCCTTCAGTCTATCAGTTCCCATGGGTTTAATGATCATTTCTATGCATATGATTCTGAGATCTATTTATCTTATGCACTCCAGGCATGTATCAGCAGTTGTCTGTGAGACATCTCCAAATGGATATCTCATAGGCATCTCAGATTCACCACATGCAAAACAGAGCTCATTATATCTGCCACCCTCCTCCAAACCATCTTTTTTTCTGAACTTCTCTATTTCTGTTTAGGGCACCCAGTCACCATATCCACAACCTTGAAATTATCTTTAACTCCTAACTTTCCCTCATCCACCATATCTAATTAGTTGCCAAGTCTTGTTGGCTTCATATCTATAACGTCTCTTACATACAAACCCTTCTTTTGGTTTACATGGCCAGCACCCATTTTTCAGGTTTTCAGTCCTTCTCACCTGGAGGATTTCAATAGAATCCTTACTGGTCTCCCTTTTTCCAATCCCTCCTCTCTCCAGTCTGTCTTCCACACAGCTGCCAAATCAATGTTCCTAAAACACAGCCTGAGCATGTAACAACTTTGCTTAAGAAGTTACAAACATTTCCTCTTGCCTTTAGGATAAAATCAAAACAGCCCTATTTAGGATGTAAAGCCTTTCACAGTCTGGCTCCAGGCTTTTTGCTCATGATTGGCCTTCAAGTCAGTTATCTTCTAGCCAAACTGGCATATTCACTAGCCCTTATTCATGACATTCCATCTACCATTTCCTGGCCATTCCAAGAGCCGTCTTCTATGTCTGGAATGAATTTCCTCTTCATCTCTGCCTTGTACAGTCCCTAGCTTCTGAAAGCCTACCCTCATCCCCCATCTGGCTCTAGCCCTCCTCTTTGAAAATACAAAGTAGAGAGAAGTGTGACATTGTGGATGGAAAACTAACCTTGAAGCCTGGGTTCAAGCTCATCCTCTTGATACATACTGATACATTTTTTTTATCACCTTCATTTCCAAATATATTTCCCCAAATGTTTCTCCCCAGAGTCATCCCTTATAACAAAGAATAAAAAGGGGGAGGGGGAAGGGAGGGAGAGAGAGGGGATACACACACATATGTATATATATATATATATATATATATATATAGTATGTGTAAATGTGTGTGTGTGTGTGTGTGTGTGTATGTGTGTGAGAATATATATGGATAGATAGATGGAGAGAGAAAAAAAGAGGGAGAAAGTCAGAAAAACCAATCAACATAATACTTCATTCCCTTCTGGGGTTCTCTCATTACTCTCCAGACTTTCTTTACCCTGCCACATAGCCTTCTCACACTGGAAGTACCCTCTGCCCCTGCTGCCCCTTCCTCTGATTGGTCAGTTCCTCCTGTTTTAAGGAAAATGCCCTGGCTAGTCACCTCTTCATTCCTCTCAAGACTCCACTTCTCTGCTTTTCAGCTTCCTTTGATGTGTTGTCTTCCTCCATTAGACTGTAAGCTCCTTGAGGGCAGCGACTATCTTTCAGCTTCTTTTAGTCTCCCCAGCACCTAGCACAATGCTTGGCACATAATAAACCCTTTATCAACCAACCTTTCTCCCCCCCCCCCCTGCCACACTTAATGTATCTTATTATTTCCAATTACATGTAAAGGATAGTTTTCAACATTCACTTTTATAAGATTTTGAATTCCAAATTTTTTTCTCCCTCCTACTCCTCCCTCCCTCCTCCCCAAGATGGCAAGCATATACAGTCATATTAAACATATTTCCACAGTAGTCATATCAATCAACCTTTCAATAAACATTTATTAAGCACCTACTTTGGACCAGGCACAGAGCTAAGCTCCAGGAATAAAAAAGGGGTCAAAAGACAGTCTTTGCTCTTAGGGAGCTTCCGTGTTTATTGAATTGTTGACTAACATATCCACTAAATCAGACAGTCTATACCCATAGTCCATCAACTCTGCAAAGAAGGGCTTTTTCTTAAAATGCAATGGAGAATTAATCAAGTTCTCCCAACTACAGGTAGCTGGCAGCAAATTTCTCTCTAAACAAATACTTCCATTATAAATTAGCATCCACAGTAGGACAGGAAAAGGAAACACACAATATATGTTAATGATATCTAATGAGGGAATATTCTATACAACCAATCAACGCTTCAGGAGGAATAGAGGTAGGAAGGGCTGCAATGTCCAAAGTGACATCCCAGACAATTCATGTGCATGTATTTGGGAGATGGCCACTCCAGCTGTTCCTCTTTGTACAGGAAAAGGTGTGTTAAGGATTCCCACTCCCACCCCAGCTTCCTACAGATCCTGGGGCAATAAATGATAGGAAAACAAGATGTTATCTGTTACCTCCATTCCCACATCTATGATTTGGAATCTTTGAGCATTTTAATTGGTTGAGCTACAAAGGAAGGAGTAAAAGCAGGGGGAAGTGGGTCTGACTCATTCCTTGCCTGACTTTGGGCCTTTTCTCTTAGAGATAGGAGCCTGCTCTTCATGGCCTTGACTGGATCCTGAGAAACTCTCCCATGCACAGGTGGTCATGAGCTCATTCAAAGAAAAAGGATACCCAAATTTTGTTCATGGCCTGAATTTCTGATTTAACTCTTAACTCTAAAGCTTGCTGTAGGTATAGTGAAGGGGTAGAGATTCACATGGGGCATTTTACACAGTGTTTCTTGCATCTATAGTAAGGACTAGCAGGAGATTACCTGGGGCTAGAGTAGAACCTAACACAAAATTCAAAGAAATCATACAGAAGAGAGATTAGATTTATTTCCCTTAGCCCCCAAAGACAGAACTAAGGCAACTAGGTAGTAAATTTTAGTTTAATACAGGGAGGAACCCCCTAAGTGTTATTATTTTCCCCAAATGTATGGATTGCCTCATGAATTATTGCTGGAAATCTTCAAGTGAAGACTGGAACATTACTTGCTGGGGATGTCATAGATGAGATTTATACTTCAGTTGGGGTTTGAGCGATTTCTTGGTCCTTCCCAACTCTAAGATGCTGGCTGTGTAATCTGGGCAATTAACTTCTTTGAGTTCTAATTTCCTCATCTGTAAAATCATGCTGATAACACTTGACCTATTTACTTGACAGCATGATTAGGAGGATCAAATAAGATAAGGTATGTGAAGGTATTTTGTAACTATAAAACAATATAGAGCTATGAGATGATCATCATGTATTTAACCTGAAGTTCCCAAGAGACAATGTATGATCATTAGCACAATATTTGAAGATGATGTTAACTAAAAGCCAAATAGTGTTAGTCAGTCAGTGGGCATTTATTAAATGCCTACTATGTGCTAGGGACTATGCTAAACTCTAGGGATGCAAAAAAATGGACAAAACACAATTTCTGTTTTCAAGGAGCTCACAGTTTAATGGGTAGATCACATGCAAACTAGGGAGCCAGATGGTGCAGTGGATAGAGCTAGGGGCCTGGAATCAGAAAGACTTGAGTTCAAATTTGACTTCAGACACTTACTAGCTGTATGATCCTAGGCAAGTCACTTTACCCTGTTTGCCTTAGTTTCCTCATCTATAAAATGAAGTGGAGAAGGAAATAGCAAACCACTCCAGTATCTTCGCCAAGAAAACCCCAAATGGAGTAATGAAGGGTTGGGCGTGGTTGAATAACAACAACATGTAAACAGTGTAAAAGCAACATAAATACATGATGAATTAAAGATAATCAAATGAGGGATGGCCCTAACATTAAGGATGATCAGGAAAGGTTTCTTGTTGAAGGTGGGATTTTAACCAGAACTTAAAGGAAGCCATGGATGCCAAGAGGTAGAGATGAGGACAGAGAATATTATAGACATGAGAAATAGCCAATGAAAATGCCCAGAGTCTGCAGATGGAGCATTTTGTATATGGAATAACAAGGAGGAGAGTGTCACAAGGTTACAGAGTAAGTAATGGGGTGTAAGGTATGAGAAGACTGGAGAGGCAGAGAAAGATGAAGAGAGCCCTGGCCTTGGAGTTAGGAACACCTAGAACCCCAACACCAAGACTTAGTAGCTGGATAAGCATGGCCTTAACGTTTAAATCCTTATCATCTACAGTGATAGAATGCATTCCCATATCAAGAGTTCCCAGATATCCAGTGTAATTACTGTGTGAATATGTCTTATAAGATCAATCATGACCAATGATGTGTACCATGCTTTGTGCCTGTAAAAACTTCTTTGGGATTTTTAGCTTGGTCCGTTCTATGCAGAACCCGTTATTTCTCTTTTCTGTCTTCTAGACTTGCTTTGGGTCTGAAGACTTTGCTCAAGAAGAGTTTACTTCTTGCTATTCTGGGCTATCTGAATTGTTGCTTTTTAAGCCCAAGCAATCTCCAGCTAATCCACATACTTTGTAAATGTTGTGTCATTGTTCAGTTGTGTCTAACTTTTTGTGACCCCATGCCATTATTGTCCATGGGGTTTTCTTGGCAAAAATACTGGAATGGTTTGCCATTTCCTTTTCCAGTGTGTTAAGGCAAACAGAGGTTAAGTGACTTGCCCTGGATCACACAGCTAGTAAGTGTCTGAGCCTGGTTTTGAACTCACATCTTCCTGACTCCAGGCCCAGGGCTCTATCCACTCAGTCAACTAGCTGCTTCTTACAAACATTACAAACTGTGGAACTTCCTTTCAGTTTTCTGAAATTCACCATCATTACAATTTTCCTAATCTGTTTTTTCTTGAATATTTTCCATCATTTTGGTCTTTGCCTCTTGTCCATCTTTCCTGAGTTATCAGTGAGTCAGCAGAGCTCTCCTGGATATCAAATCCCTGGATAACTGCAGCTGTGATTTATTATTCTGCCAACGTCTATATGGCTAATCAGCAGTGTCAGTATTGGTCCAATGTCAGCTGTTGGCCTGTGGAAGGCTGTGAACTTTCCACTTGTGACTTTTCACCCCCTCCCAGGGGTCCCATTCAGTGATAACTTTTGGTGACCATCTTTTCCTTCAAGTCTTCCCTAGGGAAACTATTTTTCTTGCTCTGAAAGACTGAGCAAACTAAGCAGGTAAATGACAAGCTTCATCTTAATAAAAAGTCTAAGAAAGAGGAGCCTTTAGGAGGAAAAGGAAAACCAACATTTCTATTGATCTCCTCAGCTTTCTAATGACTTGTGGCTAACAGAACTGCTGCTGTCCCACCGATGAAGAGAACTCCCAGCTATCTAAGGCCAAAAAGAATGATTTCTTTTGGAACCAATGTATTTTTGTACGACCTTTTTCTGTTCCTGTAATTAAATTAATGCAGTGTACAACTAACAGGGAAGCCCTACAAAAGGGACACCGTGACCATGAAGGAATCAGTCGCCTCCCACAGAACACAAGAAAGATCTGGGAACACCCTCTGCCAACTCAGATGGCAGCCAGCAAGTCCTAAGGAGTTTCTTAAAGCATGGAGGTGTTAAGTGACTTGTTCAGGGTCTTGAAGCTTAAAAAGTGATAGAGCCCAGATTTAAACCCAGGTTTTTCTGACACCAAGTCTCGAATTCTATCTACTTTGGCTCTCGGTTTCTCAGACTAACTTCATCTCCCAAATTAAAATTTTATATTCTGAGCTTCAACATATAAATGAATAACACTCTTAGACCTCTGAGAAATGCAATTCACTCATTTATTTATTTTTAAAATGTTCTATTTTACCTTGTAGGGTGCCTGACACTCTGTAAGCACTTGATAAATATTTGCTGATTGATATCTTTTGTTTTTATATCACAATCATTTCTGGATACAGCTCTTATTTTCTTGAGCAACAATAATAGCTCATTTATAATAATTGTAATTATTTGGAATAATTTATAACTGTTATTATAAATTATTGAATAATCATATTTCTTATTCTCTTGAATTGAACCTCATTTTAGCAAAAGAAAATGATTCCACAAAAGCTAGCATCGAGGTGATCTTTTCTGATAGTATGCAACATTTTGTCCCTGTAGTTCCCCCTCTCTTTGCCTAGGAAAGCCATGCATTCATTCAATAAACATTTATTATATGCTAGACATTAAGCTAAGGGCTGGGGATACAAAAAGAGGCAAAAGACAGTCCCTCCCCTCAAGGAGCTTACAATCTAACGAGGGAGACAACACACAAATGAAGCTATACAAAGCAAACTATATATGGAATAATAGGCAATAATTAAAAGAGGAAGAGCACTGGAATTAAGAGAAGTTAGGAAAGGCCTTCTATAGAAGGTGGGATTTTGGTTGAGACTTAAAGGGGGCATCATTGATCCTCATAATTATTCAGAGTTTAGCTTCCTTTTTGTGTTCTTTTCATTTTCATTCTTTTTTTTTTTTTTTTGCCTTTTTTTGGAGGGCAATTGAGGTTAAGTAACTTGCCCAAGGTCACACGGCTAGGTTTTTTTGGCTTGTATGTGCTTTAAGTGTCTGAGGCCGGATCCGAACTCAGGTCCTTCTGACTCCAGGGCCAGCGCTCTACTCACTGCGCCACCTATCCACCCCTTCATTTTCATTCTTATGATCATTGGGGTTCATTAATTTCTTTCTTTGATCACGTGTATTGCTCTCTGTAGCAGGCAATATTTCTTTCTCTGTTTCCTCATTTGTTTTGTTTCAGGCTGAAAATGTTTTTGGAAGAAGACTTGTGACTTCTATCTGTAATTTTTATGCAAGCCAGAGATCAGATTATGTGGGTAAAGCTGATAAAGAATAATTTTGTTATACTTCATACTGCTTTATTTCTGAATTTGGTTCAGAAATATCAGATTTAAGCCTTGGGTTTACACATCAAAGAAATTCTGACCCAATGAATCTTCCATGTAACTATATCTTGGCATGTGAAGCATCAAAGAGTGAGGCTGGGGGAAGGGGAGAACTCAACTTGTATAAAGACTGAGAGAAGTTTTGAAGTTTGCCTTGTGAGGCTGACCATGACAAAGACATCCAAACATTGTTTAGTTGTTTTTGTGATTTCACTAGCTGAGAGAATAGCCTTTTGTTTTCTGAGGTTGCTTTATGCATTTTTTTTAATTGGAGCATTTCATTTTCATGTTGAATGAAGAGTTATTTTTAGGAGCCAATACTATAGTGTATAGTACACTGATTTCAATAGAAGTATTATGTGTATGTAACTAGGGATTACCCCTCTGCTTCTGAGTCCCCAGCATCTGTAGCAGGAGCTGTTCCAGGAACTGCCAGCCTGGATATTCTCTTCTCTTTTGGGGAGATTCTCTAAGAAGCAGTCCTGAGGTAATTGTCTAACTGCCCAGCATCCCAAAAAGGAATACAGGAGAAAGAAAAACAAAAAGGAAGAGAATATGAATCTCTCTCAAAACTCTAAAGACTCCATAGGAGGAGGGATGGGAGAGATAAGAGGGAGGGTAGGAGATATGCTATCAGGAGGCTTATTAGGAGCAGGAAGCAAATAGCTATGAACTCACCATGAGCTAACTTAGGGTAGAAAACAGGGGTGTGTTTGAGTAGTGTAAGAAAAAGTTATTCTATTAGCTGAGATGAACTTTTATGTGGAAGGAACCGATATGGGAAGGACCTGAGTGTATAATAATAGGAGGCTTAACTAGGTCACAGACATAAAAAAAAAAAGCTACAACAATAGCAGCAGCAGCTAACATTTATATAGTACTTACTGTATACCAGGAACTGTGCTAAGTGTTTTGCAATTATTTTCTCATTTGATATTCACAACAACTTTGGGAAGTAGGTACTATAATATTTTCATCTGAGCTTACAAGGTAAATTGTTCCACGGGTCGGGTATTGAAGAGCTAGTCATTGGAGAGATGCTCAGAATATCAATTGTTGAGAGAGAATTTAAGACTAGGGAACAGTGAACAGAACAGACTATAGTTGTAGTAAGAAGAACTCATGACATCTTCCCCAAAAGGAGGCTGATATAGAGAGCCAGTGATTAGAAGAAAGCTGTTGGTAGAAGAGCCACACAGAGCACAGAGATGTAGAAGAGCAAAATCTTGCTCCCCCTCCTTGGTGAGATTCTACTTTAGGTAGTAATGTAAATCATAGGAACTATCCAGGAACAAAGTGACCCACTGGAATAGAGTGGATGATGGGCAGTCTCTTGCTTTTCATAGAATCACACACTCTCACACACACACACAAACACACACCACCACCACCACACACACATATATACACAGATCCCTTCTGTATTCTTCAGTGTGTGACTAATAAAACTATTCACCTTTATATAGGTGAACCCATGTACTTTATTTATTTATTTATTTTGCTTTTTGGAGGGCAATTGGGATTAAGTAACTTGTCCAAGGTCACACGGCTAGGTTTTTATTTGTGTGTGCGTTAAGTGTCTGAGGCTGGATCCGAACTCAGGTCCTTCTGACTCCAGGGCTGATGCTCTACTCACTGCGCCACCTAGCCGCCCCCAACCCATGTACTTTATAAGAGGAGCTGATGCACACCCTTTGGAGAGTTCTAGAAACTAAAATTTCCCAAATTGTACTTGAGTGGGGGCAGTAAGCCATAGAAGTGAAAGACTTTCAAAGTGCGTGTAAGTCTTTCATGTGAGAAAGAACACAAGGATGATGGGTTCTCGTTATTCATGAGAACAGACCCTAAAATCTGAAATAACTTTAGAGATGTATTGGGTCATTCAATAGAGGAGGCAAGTAGTAAAGGAGGTGACTTCCTCTCATCCAGGCTCTGGAAGGTATACATTATACAGGATTTAGACAAAGGTTCCCGCACACGCATCACAAGTATACAGTTAAGCAAGTTGCCAAGAGGGCAACTTGAAACCAAGATAGATTGAGATAGTTATGAGTAACCGGAAACATTTGATAAAATTTGAGTGAGTCTAAAACACAAGCTTGGGTGGACCTATTATAGGTACACTTGGGGAAACCCCAAACAAGAATATTTTAAGTAGATCCAGGATGTGGAGGAACCCAAGATACCCTATAGCCATCTGTAGCATTCCTAGAGGGTTACTTGGGTCAGGTGACAACCTTTAATCACATTATGTTTAAACAGTATAATAATTTTCCCCAAACAATATAATAAATCATTTTCCCTACACCATGAAGTAAATAGATTACTTGCTAAATAGATTACTTGTTCATTTGAGACAAAGGATACAAAGAAGCAAGTGCCATCTGATTTTAATCACACAGATCCTTCCTTGCCAGTTTCTATCCAATAAATTGATCTATTGTCGATAAGTTGTTTTTACAGTCACGTCCAACTGTTTGTGCCCCCATTTGGGGTATTGTTGGTAAAGATACTGGAGTGCTTTGCCATTTCCTTCTCCAGCTCATTTTACAGATGAGGAAATTGAGGTTAAGTGACTTGCCCAGAGTCACATAGCTAGTAAGTGTCTGAAGCTGGATTTGAACTCAGGAAGATGAGTCTTCCTCACTCCAGGTTTAGCACCCTATCCACTGAACCACCCGGCTGCCCCCTACCTATCTACTAAAATTAAAATAAAGAAATTGATCAAGCTATTGTTATTCCTCTACTCCTTATCCTCACTACATCAGAACATTTCAATAACCTTGCCCCAGGTCCTTCTCCACCCAGCACCCAAATTGTGATAATCATTATTTTATTTGCTTTTGGAAGATAAAATGAGAAATGAGTAATGTCAAGGGTGTGGGTGAGGCAAGGAGGAAGTACTTTAAAACATTCCTCTTGCCTGGTCTTGTGAATTCTAGCCTATCCTGAATGTTAAAATCCCTAATTTCTAGTTCATCAAAGTATTTATGTGAATCCTGTTACCAAATTATTTCTGAGTAGGACTCAGGTCTTAGCTTCATTCCCTGTTTTTAGGATTGAACTGGATTGGAAGTCAGGAGAATCAGGTTCTACTCTCATCTACGTCCCTCTCTAGTTGAGGGAACTTGAGTAAGTCACTTGATATCTGTAGGCCTTGGTTTCCATATCTGTAAAATAAACTAAATGATCTCTAAAGCCCTTTCCAACTCTATCTTCTTTCAGTCTGTGGAATTTCTGAAATTCTGTAAAACCTTGTGAGGTCTTCAGATGGCAGGTGCTTTAAAGGTAATCTATCCTCTCTGTTCTATTCTTTCCTTTTCTTCTATAGACCATATATACAATGTATATGCATGCATGCATATATGTATATGTGTGTATGACAATAGTCAGCACTTTTGGTGAACAAATGTCTCTGTCTTAAATCACTTAAGGTTAATAATCATAGCAGTGTTGAATAAAATTACTTCTATTGTTATATCCTTAAAGTAGAGATTCTTAACTTGGGGTCCACAAACTTGTTTTTAAAAACATCTTTTGATAATTGTGTTTCAATATAATTAGTTTCCTTTGTAATCCTGTGAATTTTTTATGCATTTTTCGAAGACATTATTCTCAGAAAGGCCCCATAGGCTTCACCAAGAAGAGATCTGACACACACAGAAAGGTTGAGTCTCTGCTCTAAAGGAATCTTGAATAATTTTGACATATGCATAGGTGACACTTTAAGGATGTCTACAGAATCAAATGATTTTCTTTATGAACAATGGACTAGAAGCACAGTAGAAACTCACATTCACTAAGTTTCAACCACTACATTTCGTTGTGTGCTAGTAGAGGTGTGTCTGCTGTAGCCTAAGGCTTACAAAAGCCCGTATTTTGCCTCCCCATACCCTTATCAAGGATGTGCTTCATGCATATGTAGATAATCCTCATAAACATTTTATATAAATGAGAAACGACAGTGGAGTTGGTAGTTATCAACGTCTTGCTCTCTGTCACCTTGTTTTACTTTGTAATAATAAGATACAAGTTTTTTTAAAATTTTTTTTCCATGTCCTGGTATTTTCCTCTACTTCAGAAATCATGAAAATCAACCCCTTGGCACCCTCAAGTGTCTTGCCTCTGCCCAGACCCTTCCTGTATGTAGCTGGTCTGACCCAGATGCTTTTCCCATTTCTGTTTTCTTCATTATTCCATCCATTTCCTAAAGAAGTACATCTGGGACTCTGATGTGTGAATCCAAATGTGGTGGCTTCACTGTTTTTGATAATGGAAAGAATTTATCATAAAAGTCTTTGCAGACCTTTTCTTTCTTTCTTTCTTTCTTTCTTTCTTTCTTTCTTTCTTTCTTTCTTTCTTTCTTTCTTTCTTTCTTTCTTTCTTTCTTTCGTTATCTTCCTTCCAATTCATCCTTAAATACCCTCAGATTATGCTTGGTTGCTGTCACAGCCAAGGTTTGTTTAAACTTGCTTTTCCTTCCACTAATTCTCATTGTTTCATTAGAGAAACTGCTTATAGTCTTTCCCTGGAAGTCCCCTGCACAGGACTGAAGACAGTTCTGAATCTGTCATTGTCTGATGGGTTGCCTTGATGAAAAAGTCTGACCCACCTCTGGTTGGGGCATACTTACCTATACTCCTTTCTCATCTCTAGGAATGCCTCAGGGGGACGATATGCACAGTCATATGCAATTGGGTAGTCACTTATTATGTGATTGTGGACAAGTTGCTTGCAATCTATAGACCTCAGTTTCAAAATTTGTAAAATGAGGAACATGATATTGACCATGTTGTTGTGAAGATCAAAGGAGATAATACATGTGAAACACTTGGCAAACTTTAAAGAATTATATGGTTGCCAACTGTTATTCCTATTTGTTGATATGGAGCTAGTATACCAACTCATTCTGAATGTATTTTTTTCTTTTCTACCAAGACTAATTTTCAGATTGGGAAAGGTAGAACAAACCTGGTAAGCAAAGAGTTGGAACCCAAGCCAAGGGGGAATAAAGTAACAAGAGACTACTTTGTATTCTGAATGTGGTCAAGGTACTAGGCTTCCTTGACCTAGATTCTAAGGTAATGAAAAATTTGGCAAATATCATTATTAAATCATTGTCAATAATCTTTGAAAAATTTTGGTGATCAGGCAACTGAGAACTGAGAACAAAAGTTTCCCCAGTTTTCAAAAAAGGGAAGAATGAACAATCTGGCAATTTTAGGTTGCTAAGATTGATCTTTTTTCTTGGCTATATTCTAGGTCTTATTATGAAGGGACTGATTATTAGTGTTTAAAAAGGGATATAATGATCACTTGATGTCACTATAGATTCCCCAAGAAAAGATGCAAACTAACCTAATATTCATATTTGATAAATTGATTATACTGGTAGATTGGTGAAGGCTAAAGATATATATATATATATATATATATATATATCGTCAAATCACTTTACAAAGCCCCTTACATTATTCTGGTAGGAGAAAAAATGAAGAAATGTGGACTGATAATGCAGATGGATAGATTTAAAACTGATTGAATGACTGGGACTCAAATGGGTCAATATCAAATTGGGTTGATCTCTGGCAGAGTATCCTAAGGGTCTATCCTTGGCTCTGTGATATCTGGGATTTTTAGCAATATTGAATAAGGGCATAGATGGCATTCTTATAAAATTTGCAGATGACATCCCTAGTAGGGGTAACTACTACATTTGGTGACAGGCTAAAACAATGGGTCAAATATAAGAAGATTAAATTTAATATTCACAAATATATAAAAAGGTCTACACTTGGGTTAAAGAAATCAGCTACATGGGATAGGGTGGGCCTGCATAGACCATAGTGTGTAAAAATGATTTGGAGCTTTTTTAGTGAACTCCTAGCTCAATATGTATCAATAGTGTAACATAGTAACCAAAAAGAGTAAGACAATTTTAGTTTGTATTGAGAAGAGCAGAATGTCCTGAACCAGGAGAAGGGTGAATGATAATCCTGATGTAACCTTTTTGCCCAGACCACATCCATGAGTATTATATTTAGTTCTTGACATAAAATTTTAGTATAGACATTGATAAATTCCAGTACATCCATGAAGGGACAAACAGAATGATGCTATCTGGGTATTGTTCGCAAGAACTAGAGATGTTTAGCCTGAAGAAGGACCTGGCACAAAGTAGGCACTAAATAAATGCCTATTGATTTATTGAAAAGAGATTTGGGTTGAGGAAACAGGATAGGGTCCCTGTCATTCAACCAGTTCTGAATTCACCTAACTATACTATTGTTGAGTACACATTTCTCAGTCTTTCCATTAATATGACAGAGAATTTGGTTAGTATTTGAAGGATTATATTGGAGAACACAAAAGATTTGTTCCATTAGATCTCAGAGGGCAGAACTAGGAAGAGAGGGCAGATTTAGGCTCAACATGAGGAGAATCTTCCTACCAAAAGTGGTCCCAATGTGGAATGGGCCACCTTGGGAGGCAGTAGGTTTGTTGTCACTGATTGTCTTTAAGAGGACCCTGAATGACCATTTATTTATCAAAGATAACACAGAGAGGATTTCTGTTTACATCAGGGTTGGACTAGATGACCCCTGCTATCCCTCTGATGCTGAGAGGGGGCTCTATGAATCTCTCGATGAAGCCAGCCCTGCAGCAGTCGCACAGATTCCTGCCAGAGTTTATTGCATTTCATTTAGACCTGTTACTTCATTTCCTTAGGCTCAGAGCACCTGCAATTCCCAGTGCTGTTAAAATCATTTATCCAAGAGCAAATAGAGTACTTTATAACTGCTTCTATGATTGAGTGAGTCCTCATAATAGTGCTGCGAGGTTGTTCAAGATGAGGAAGCTGGAGCCTAGGGAAGGTGACAAGTGACTTCAGGTCACACCCTGAGTCGGGGAGTGAGGGACCCTGAATTGGAAGCTTGAGTTTTGGAGCCCTAATCCATATATCAGACCTCTAAAACAGAGGGCCTCCTGCCATACATATGGAACCAGCCAGAAAAAATTCAATTGATACCTCAGCTCTAAGACTTTCTACTGTACATTTCCAAAATTCTAATCTGCATTGGATTTAGCCTCTCCATTGGCCCCTTAAAAATCTGTCTTTATTTCTATAATTTTCTCATGTGCAGATAGTAAAAAATGTCTAAGCAGAGCTACTGTGAATGTCTGGGATTTACAAGCCAGCAATTTACAATGCCCGGAGAAGTCTGATAAATTTTTAAGAAATGTGATTCATGGCAAGATAATACATCTTGATTCCAGTGGAAGTTTGGCTCCTTGAGGGGAAAGAGACAAAACTTGTTAATCATTCTTGAACAAAAGTGAGAACTGAAAGCAAAGAGACTTTTACAAAAATGAAGACATCCATTTCCTGAAAATATGGGCCTCTTAATAAAATTATTGGTTGTTCCTTCTATTCTGATACACAGTGTTGTTTTCTTTTGTATTCTAATATCTCCACAATGGTTTCCCCAGGGTACTTTGATGTTGACAGAGAAAGACCAAAGAAGCTTTTGTGACTTCACCAAAATGTCATAACAAAAGAAAGGTTTACCATGTTTCTGAGGGATTGACTTTCAGGCAGGAACTGAGCTATTTTGGAAACTTAGCTAATGACATTGTTATTATTTCTCATGAGTGATAAGGCTGATAATAGATCCATTCCACTTGCATTTAGTCTAATCCTTTTAGGCTACAGCTCTGAACCTATCACTTAAAAGGTAATGTGGCCCTAATACTCTGCTAGGGCTCTCAAAAACCATGGGTGACATAGCATTACCTTCTCAGTTTTTTACACTTGGTTGCAGTTTAAAGGGACTAGTTAACTCAAAGAATAGTGTTTGCTTAAAACGTTTACTTACAGATTTTGCAGTATCCCTTTGGATGGGGATATCAGTTGTTCAAGACTCTAAAAGGTTAACTTTATAGAAATATGTGGAAATGCAAAACGGAAGGCAGGCAGGTGTTGGAGAGATTGAGATTCAGTGAAATAAGTCATTTAAATGAATTTGGACTTAGGCAGAGAAGCTCTGTGACTCCTCAAGTCATTATACAATTATATTTTCACAAGTATTAGTGGAACAAAACTATAATCACATCTCCTTGACCTTTTTAGACCTTTGGTACACTGTTTTGACTGATCTTAAGAAGATTTTAGTTTACAAGGAGAAGCCTATAATAAAAACTTGATTTTTACCATCTCCTAACACTTCTCCAAGGTCAAGAGGTTAGATAAACAACTTCCTGCAGCTGCTGCTACATCTGGCACACGACAGCTGCAGAAAGCGGGCATCGAGAAGATAAACACGTCAAGTTGTATCTCCTTTTCTGGATAAGGCCTAAGGAGCTGAACTTGACCCTTTTCACTATTAGTAAGTAATATTAAAAACAGGTTTGACAGTAATGAATAAAAACTCAATAGGGGGTGGGGGAGAGATGGTATTGTGCAGAATTTAAAACACCAACAGATCTAAGGGGATATGGTTTCCCTGGTAGGCTTGAAATTAAATTTGATTTCTTAATCTGAGTCAGCCTCTTATCTTTCTTGCTTCCTCCTGGGAAACATTACATCTTGGGGTTTTCCCTGAACCTTAATTATTTCAGAGCATTTATTTGTTCATTGTTAGTCCAATGGTATGGAAAATTGCCTTCACTCTGTGAAATCTGTGAACTGAGGGCTTTCCCAGAGGAAGGATTTGGGGGGGTCATTTACTTTGGTCAGGTGATTCTATTAAAAATCATGATGCCATTGGGGCGGCTAGGTGGCGCAGTGAATAGGGTACTGGCCCTAGAGTCAAGAGGACCTGAGTTCAAATTCGGCCTCAGCCACTTGATGCAAAAACTAGCTGTGTGACCTTGGGCAAGTCACTTAATCCCAATTGCCCCCCACTAAAAAAAAAACAACCCAAAAATCATGATGCCAAATCCTGTATATTATAAATAAATGCTAGTGAAAACTTACACCTTATCTTTTTTCCGTTACATTTTCACTTTATTTTCCAATTCTATACATATTTACTGGTTGCCTACTATGGATAGTTGGGCACTGTGTTAGTTACTTAATGTTCTTTCACTGAAGATCTATAAAACTTGAACCAGAGGAAAGTCTATGGTCTGATGATGTTCATATAGTATGTTCTTAGTGGTGAAACTGGGGTTCATCTCATAGGATCATAGGAGCAGAGATTCATAGTCATAAAGGACCTTTGAAGTCACCTAAGTGATTTTCTTGAACTGTGGTTCAATTGTGTGGGTTGTTGTTGTTTGTCCTTCATTTTTGAATAGGACCAATTACATCATGGGGCAATATCTTGACTTTTTTGTGAACTGGATTTAAATGAGGCAGAATTACACTGTCATCAGCCTCACTCTCTCTTCCAAAGTCATTGAAGTCCAATGGCAAGACAAAAGTCAGGATGACTGGTGATGGCCTGGGATGCAGTGGATGACCTTGGCATCTTGATTGTCTGACCAAGCTCTAAGCACTCCATAGGACCTGCTTCAGCCATCTTCATGGCTATTGGAAGATTTGTTTTCATATACCCATTCTGCTGGTGTAAGTCTTCACATGCTTGGGGTAGATTACACTCCCCTCACCCCCAACTCACTGATGGGTTTGAGATCCCTTGGTTATCCTTAGCCTGGTTTATCCCATCTGTTCTAATGGTTTTACCAAGGTGTGGCCACTGTGCATGCTACAGCTTTTTGGAGTCTCATGTCACTCCGCTGCTCAATAAACACCATTGTTCTCTATCACCTCAGAGATCAAATATAATATCTTTTGTCTGGCATTCACAGCCCTTCATAACCTAACTCCCTCTCTACCTTTTTAGTCTTATTATCACTCTCCCTAGTCCCATATATTTCCTATATATTCATTCCCCAAACCTGCCAAAGAGCCAGGCTTTATATTAAAGTATATAAAAGAAGAAGAAAGAATTCCCACAGAACTAACCAACATGTCAAAGATCTGATGTTATATACAACATTACATACTCACAGATGGTGGGTTTTTTAAAACTTGAATTTTCCATAAAAATATCTTTCTTATAAACTTCTCTTTGTGTACAGCCTAGGTTTATTACAAGCCCTCAGCATCTGATTAACTTTTACCATAGGTAATGTTATCTGGAGCAGTGATAGGGCAGGACAAACTCCCATGTAGTATCTTCTCTAGGCAAGTTCTCAGAGTCTATAATCTAAAGATTACAATTTACTTTTTGTCCTGTGCAATTTTCATTTATGATTTCCTGAAATACAGCTCTGAAAAAAACAGACTTAAAAAAAGCCTATTGTGTTTTTAAACCCAAGTCACTGTGGTTTTCATTGAATGGCTACTAATAGCCCCCAACTCAAGCCTCTGTGGCTCATTGTTAGGTTTTGATGACTTAGAATGAGTGTAGATAGCAATTGTTTTCTGTTCTGGCCAGAAACTTTGAGTCTTCCCCTCCCAGACTGATATTCTGTGACAGTAAATTAGGTCATTTTATGTCTCAGTTTTTACCTAGCCCATAGTCATGAAATGGGCATTGCCTTAGATAAACGGAGACCTGGGAAAGACCTTAAATTAGGAAGGCCAAGGTCACCCGCTGCATCCTGGTTCTTGCCACTGGACTTCTATGGCTCTGGAGGGGAGAGTGAAGCTGAAGACTTTGCACAGCTCTGCCTCCCTTAGATTTAATTCATGCACAGGTCAAGACATCACCCTAGTGATGTCATTGGTCATCTTTAAGAACATCTACAACAATTTTGTTAATGAAGTTAGGGGTAGAATCTTCAGAAAATATTACATTCAATAATAGAAGGAGTTTGCTTAAAAATATGGAAATCTGCCTTTCATTTTAGAAAAAACTCAAACTGTCTGACAAACACTATGACTCTAAACCATGTGACCTATTACATTTCCAAGAAATCATCAAAAGGAATGAGACCTCTTTAGCTACAAGGGTATATAGAAATTGGGAGAGGAAAGGCATAGAGAATAGTTTGACTTTTTGACTTAAACTATACCTATCAATCCGTTAATCAATTACTCAATGATCATTTATTGAGTGCTAAGTGCCAGGCACCGTGTTAGGCTCTGGGGACATAAAAAAAAAAAAAAAAGCAAAAACAGGTCCTGATTTAAGCAACTTACATTTTAATGAGATGGATGATATATATGCAAAAATAGGGACATAAGAGATACATGAAGAATAGAGGGATGGTAACCTGAGAAGGGAAGGCTTTAGCATCTGGGGAATGCCAGAAAAGGCCTCCTACAGATGGTAGTGTTTGAAATGAGTCATAATGGAGGTCTATTAGGTATTGCAAGTTGTTAGGAAATGCAATCAATATTTTATCCTATTTAATGCCTATTTTGGGCGGGACTTCATGATATACAAGTTGAAGTAAGAGTTTTGAACCTAGGATCCACCAACTTTTATATCTACCTCCCTCCTTCCCTAGCACTACCTGTCCTCTATCTATCTATCTATCTATCTATCTATCTATCTATCCATAAGGACATATATATATATATATATATATATACATACACACATACATACGTGTATACATGTATGTTTTTTGATAACTGTATTTCAATATGTAGTCAGTTCTGCCATGACACAACATTTCTGTTCCTAAAGATCACTGCACTATGCAAAATTATGCAATAAAAACCACAGAGTTTAAGGGGGGGAAATGGGTTTGGAGCAAAATACTCAAAAGCTTTCATCACTGACACAAAAAATAGATAGGAACCTGATAAAAATGTTTGCACAGTTTCATACCTGTTAAGTGGTTATGAAATATAGACATGCGAACTGAGGAAATACTAAATACCACCTTATGACTTTGCTTGGTCTGCACTTGGATTCCCATTGGACCTGGGCTGGCAAAGTCAACAAGCTGCTGACTGAGGCAGAGGGTCAGCCTCAGTTGGGTACAAGGCCAGGGACTTGGGGGCTGTGGAGGAAGGGAGAAGGGAAGTGGGGAAACAGAGTTCATGAGTTTGGACTAATCCTCCTCTGCCCACAGCAACAACTGCACCAGAAAATTTATGAGAAAGAGGGTCCTTTACCTTGACAAAGACCTGAAGTTTGCTTGTGGAAAGGTTGAAGCTTGTGGGTTATTGTGAGGTGGTGCGGTTTTTTGTATTCTAGAAAACAAGCAAATACAAAATTTGAGCAATGCTTAATTTGTTCCCTATCATTTTAGTGAGTTAGAACAAATTGGGGTTTTCAAAACCAGTTGTTATAAGTGGAACTGACTGCAATCAGTTTCCTTTGTAATCTTATCTATTCTGTTTTAGGAATTTAAAAAACGTTGTTCTTGAGAATGGATTTGTGGGCTTCACCAGACGGCCAGAGAGGTCTGTGACATAGAAAAGGTCAAGAACCCCTGCTCTAAGGTAAAGAAGCCTCTTTGTGACAGAGTTTTATTATTTCAATACGCTTGTTGAATGCTTTTGGTCTGCTCAGACTATGAGAGAGATACAAAAGTCAGTCAGTATTCACATCCAAAATAGAGATTTTGCTGGAAAACTTTTCCAAACCATTACTTCAGAAATGTGACTTTCAAGCCAATGGTACTATAATGGAAGTTTAACTCAACAATTACTGTCAGAAACTCATTCCTGCCATTGTATTCTGGTTTTGGATGTTGGCTTCACATCCAGGCTTAGCCATATTCTACCTGTGTGATCTTGGCTAAGTCATTTACTTTCTGTGGCACAATTTCTTGCTCTCTAAAATGAGGGAGTTGTAATACATGATCTTAGAAATATTTCACAGCTTTCAATCCTATACATTTAAAACCTTGTTCCTGTCCTCAGGTAGTTTATGATATAGTTGGGGAAAGAAACCAAACCCTAATATGTGTTAAAGCAATTAGTGAGCCTGCAAAGAGTGTCTTAGAAATGAATTCTGGATTATTTCTGGAGGATGCATTGCAGACCACTATGACTTGTATGGACATTCATTGTTATGCACTCTTCAGTGATCACTTGTATAAGATTTTGAATTCTTTTACTTTTCTAAGTTTTAAATTCTTTATTATTCCTTCCTAGAACTTTGTCCTGGGAGAATATACTGTAGAATGGCCTCTGAAATGAGACTAATTGAGAGTTGTGTCCCTTTCTTTGTTAATGTTGACCTCCCTCCTTCTGGCATGAGGACCCATATAGACCCTCTCAGAGATGTGTATTAAACATTTAACAACTAGCTCTCTTGGGGGAGGGGGCAGCGAGGAGTATGAAGGATACACTTTTAAGAGGAATCTGCTTTGTGCAGCTCTGCCTGATTTAAATCCAGTTCACCTAAGTCAAGATATCACCCTTGTGATCACAGGAGAAACAACAGCAATAACATGGTTAACATTTTTTCCATTATTTTCTTAAGTTTATCAACAAAACAATAAAGTAAGCCCTGATTTGTGGCATTTGCTGATTCCTGTGGCATAAATGCCCACACTGATGATTTAAACTTCAGTTTCCCAAGCTAGCTTGTGGTACAGTGGATAGAACCAGGAGCCTGGAATTAGGAAGACCTGAGTTCAAATGTGATCTTAGACACTTAATAGCTGTGTGACCTTTGGCAAGTCACTTCACTCTGTTTGCCTCAGTTTCCTCATCTGTAAAATGAACTGGAGAAGGAAATGGAAAACCATTCCAGTATCTCTGCCAAGAAAACCTCAAATGGGGTCACAAAGAGTCAGACACAACTGAAACAAGAACAACAAAATTCCCAAGCCAGTAGGAGCTGTCACCAGCACACTCTCGGACCCCTCCTTATGCTGAAAAGTCAGGAAGAGTATAAGCCAGTAGGTAGGTAGCTAGAAGGGGAACTGGGAAAAAGGAAGCTCCAAGTTTAAATTCTGCTTCAGATAATTACTAGCCCATGTGACCCCGGGCAAGTCTCTAACATCTTTTAGCTTTAGTTTCCTCATCTGTAAAATGGGAATAACCACAAGAACCACCTGCAAAAACATTATATAAATGCTGGTAGCATCATTAATAGTGAATTTCTTGTTTCTGCATTTTCTCTCTTCAAATACAATTGACAATATTTTTTAAAAAGATCAAATTGTTGTTGATTGATTGATTGATTGAATTGATCAAGGTCAATTGTTGTTATTGTGGTTCAGTCATGTCTGACTCTTCATGACTCTGTGAACCCTAACTGTCCGTTGGGTTTTCTCTGTAATGATACTGGAGTGGTTTGTCATTTCCTTCTCCTGTGGATTAAGGCAGAGGTGATATTAAGTGACTTGTCCAGGATCATACAGCTAGTAAGTATCTGAGACTGGATTTGAATTTAGGTCTTCCTGACTCTATGCTAAGCCTTCTATCCACTAAACCATTCCAAACTTATTTGGCCTAAAAAAAATTGCTCAGTGTCCCCCTTGCAAATCTTTCTTTAACCCTTTAATTTTATTTTTTGAAATTTCAAAAAAATACATATATAAGTTTTTTTAATGACGTATCTTAAATTATTATTATTATTATTATTATTATTATTATTTTGCTTTTTGGAGGGCAATTGGGGTTAAGTAACTTGCCCAAGGTCACATGGCTAGGTTTTTGTTTGTGTGCGTTAAGTGTCTGAGGCCGGATCCGAACTCAGGTGCTTCTGACTCCAGGGCTGACGCTCTACTCACTGCGCCACCTAGCCACCCCACATATCTTAAATTTATTGTAAATTTGTGGTTTTCTCTGCATTGAAATTTTGATGATATAATATTGTTTCATATAACTGTATTGTATTATAAACAAGTCATTACATGCCCATATTTCTGCTTATGCATGCTGGACTTCCAGACAATGTGCAGCATACTTGTCTGACAACACTTTCCTGTTAAGACCTGTCAGCATACTTGACAACTAATTGGTTATAGCTTGCTTTTTGTGCGTTTCTTTGGAAAATAATATAATCACTACAACTTTAACTCTGTTACACAACAGATGAAACATGTATGAATGGTTTTTAAAAATTTTCTTATCCGAAATCTTTATCCTTATGCTTTTACCTCCCCCTTATTTTTATTCAAAGCCCCCCCAGTTGCTCCTGAGGCCACTACCACCCCCAAACCTCTGGATTGTTCCAGAGGCCCTCGGGGACAGTATCTCCCACTTTGGGAGCCTATGCACTAAAACATCTTGCTACCCCTATATGTAGTCAATTAACAAGTGTTTATTAAGCACTTACTATTTGGTAGGTACTGTGCTAAACTGTGAGCAGCAAAGGCAAAAATGGTCCTGCCTTCAAGGAGCATTCATTCTAATGAAGGAGAACACATGTAAATAACCAGGTACCTGCAAGATGTATACAGAAGAGATGAAGGTAATGGGAAAGAGGAAGAGAGCAGCAACCAAGGAGGATTAGGAAAGGACCTCTGCACAAAGTTGGGATTTGAGCTGAATCTTAAAGAAAGCCAAGATAGTAAGAAGTGGAGATGAGGAGGCAAAACACTCATTACATGGGGATGATTGGTGTAAAGGCACCAGAAATAAGATGGAATCTTGTGTGAAGCAATTGCAAGTGGCTCAGTGTAGTTGAAGGGAGTGTAATGAAGCTGGAAAGGTAGGAAAAGGTGAGGTTATCAAGGACTTTAAATGCCAAACAAAAGATCTGATATTTAATCCTAGAGGTGATAGGGAGTCAGTCACTGGAGATCATTGATCAGGGGAGGTAACATGGTTATACATACACTTGAGAAAAATCACTTCTTTGCCATGTAAACAAAAGGTGGACATTTGTCAATGCCACTTAATAACAAATATAGTTTAAATATTCTGGTTTTATCTTCAAGTTCCCAGAACTCCTAGAGATTAACATTCCCCGGTATACTATCTTTTAACCATTTGTAGTCAGCTATTGTCAGGGTACTTGCACCTCCTTGAACTCCAGAAAATTTCACTTGGTCTTTTCAACATTACATTTTATTTTTTTTTAAATTGATTTATTAGTTTAGTTTCAGTTAACAAGATTCAATTCCATAGTTCCTTGATTTTCAAATTTCCTTTACTTCCCTCCCCTCACCCCCACTCAACATTACATTTTAAAATTAGTGGGAACTACTTAGGAAATAATCCCTTTAGTCAGCTAGATAGCTTAGTGGATAGAGTGTTAGACATGGAATCAGGAAGACCTGAGTTCAAATCCAGTTTCAGACATTTACTAGCTGTGTGATCCTAGGCAAGTTATTTAACTTCTATTTTCCTTTATCCACTAGAGAAGGAAGTGGAAAATCACTCCAGTGCTTTTGCCAAGAAAACCTCATATAGGGTGGCAAAGAATCAGATACAACTGAACAATAATCCTTTTAAACTCTTAGAATTTTTAATTATTGATTAATGATTCTTGTCTAAAAAATTAATTTTTGTTGATTTTTTGTTTTTATATCCCTTATTTTTTCCATTGTATCTTCCTCCTTCCTCCTCCTAGAGAGACACCCTTGTAATAAAAATAGAGGGGAAGTTTTTTTTTAGTAAAACTAACAAATATATCAAAAATATATTTTCAGTGTTTTGTACTTGGTTCTCTACCTCTGTAAAGAAATGGTGGGGGACGGGCCTTCTTGTAGTTCTTTGGTGCTAAGTGTGGTCATTTAATTTCACAACATTCATTTTGTTTTGTGGTTCTTTCCATTTACATTATTTTGATCATTGGGTATATTCTTTTCCTAGTTCTGCTTACTTCCCTTTGGTTATGTCTAGTCTTTATAGACCTTCCATTTCTCCTTATTTTAATGACAGTTTGTAGAATTAATACTCTAATCCTCATATCTTAAACACTAATCCTTTACTCTCTCTGTAGGAGCAGTTTGAGTGTAAACTCTATGGGGATTGTTGGTATATTACCGAAAATTTAACTTTTTTGCAATCTTGGTAGAAAGGATGGTTTAGCAACAAAGGTAGCATTTCAATGCATTTCAACCAGCCCCAATTCTCATTAAAAAAAAAAATCCATTCTAAAAGACTTGAAGACAAAAAGAATTTCTGATGAGTCTTGGTGTTCCCTCTAGATCAAGGGTTCAGTCTAGGGTTTTAAAGAAGTATTTTAATATTTCTATTTCAATGTAATTGGTTTCCTTTATAATCCTATGCATTTTATTTTATGCATTTTAGACTATTATTCGGAGAAAGGGTCCATAGACTTTACTAAACTCCTGAAGGGGTGCAGGACACACACAAAAGGTTAAGAACCCTGTTCCAGAAGGATTTGCAGGAGCAAGCTCTCTTGGCCTTCAGTGTATTGGTATCAATTACATTTAATACACCCAGAGGGGTCCTCAGTTGTGATTACACCCTTGGATTCCAGCTTTGAAAATAAGCTGTTAAAAAGTTGAGACAAAATAGAGATGTGATCTCCTTTGCTCTTAGGGTGGGATCTCTGCCTTCTTGGGCAGGAAGTATTCAGATGTGTGTGCTGACAATGAGGAAACAGGCCATGTTTTTGTTTATTTTCTCATAAAGTGCTGATGAACAAATGAGGGAGATGCATCAAGGGGCCCCCGAAGTCAAGCTGTGAAAAGAGATTTGAGTTTATCAGCTCTTTAGCCTGGTTTCCTATGGAAGGAATGCTTATAAAATCTCTCTGCCTCTGCGTGCCTGTGTCCAAGCCTCCCTTGACCTCAGCTCCTTTGGGTAACTTTAAATCCCTAGAACTGATGTTAGTCCATTTGGTCAGAAAGGAGGAAGACAGGCCTCCCAAGTCCCTCAAAATAGGAATCCACCAAAGAAACCCCTTTTCCACCCTTAGCTTTTCATTGTTCAATCCAACTCAGGTCTGTTGCAGAATTCCAAGTCGGCAAGTTGTCCATAGGCATTTGTGTTAGACCCTGTGCTAAGTGGTGGGCATACAAATATAAATAGAAAGATAGACAATCCCTGCCCTCAAGGAGCTTACATTCTAGTGGAGGGAGGCAACACATAAAAGGAAGCTGAAAAGCAGGGTTAATAGGGGAGTTAGGAGGACCTGTTGGACCTGGGACATGATAAAGTCCAGAGAGTTAGCAGTGCTGCCTTGAAAGGAATGAAGGATGTGGCTGGCCTGATAATCCACAAGCATTTATTAAGCACCTAACATGCAAAGTACTGTGTTTGGTGCTGCAGATATGAAGACAGTACGAAATAACTATTCTTGTCTGCAAAGCATTTATATTTTACTAGGACAGAGGTTCTTAACCATTTTTGTATCATTGTCTTTTCAGCTCTCTAGAGAAGCCTGCAGATTCCATCTCACAATAATGTTCTTAAATGCATAAAGTGAAATCTATCAGATTACAAAGGAAACCAACTGTATTTAAATTATCAAAAAAAATTTAAAGACAGGAGAAGAGAGGGAGATAAAGAGAGAGGGGGAAGAAGAAAAGGGGATAGAGAGGGGCAAAGGATAGAGGGGGAAGAGGGGAGGGAAAGAGAGACAGACAGAGAGAGGGGGTGGGGTGGGGAGAATAATACTAACAACTTTGGGATCCTGTAGGCTTTGGGATTCCTGTAGGAAGTGATATGTTAGCTGAGCCTTGAAGGAAGCTAAGGATTCTTACAAGTAGAAGTGAAAAGAGAATGTGTTCTAGACCTAGAGAATGGCCTACTGTAAGGACTGGAGGCAGGAGAGGCGATTGCCAAATTCAGTAGGTATGTTTAGTTTTGGATTCACTCCAGTGACCATTTTAAGCTACATGGTCCCTTCCTCTTCCAAATCTAAAATCTAAGGGTAGGGATCAGCCTAGATAATTACCCCATCCCACTTAAAATCAGTGATAAAATGCCAAGCATACCTTATCAGGTAAGAATGTCACTGAGTTGCTTGCTAGGTATGAACAAAGCCTAGACGCCTTGCCCCTAGGTGTGACAGGAAGGCTGTTTACACCGCTGAGGGACATGTTCATACCTTCTTGGCACTTAATCTATATAAAACCATCAAGCTCTTTAGTCAAAGGATCCAAGTACCTCACAGAGGAGTGTCTGTATTGGGAGGCAAGGACAGACTGGATGCACGGAAGAAAGCAGGTTTAAAGGAGAAGAGCTATGTAACACCCAAGTGGAACATCTTGAAGGCTCTAACAGAAGGACTTCTAGGAGCTATGTAAACTCAAGCTTAAGTGTACTTTCCCTTGGACTCTGAATACATTGGTAGGAGAGCATCATGGCTTTTTAGGGGGATGTTTTATACCATCTATACCATTACAGTAAACACCATTTTCTGAAAGTTGAGTCTGGGTGACTAATTGATATCAACTGATAATCATAGAAGAACCATCTTGGTGGGGGCTCATGAGCTATGGTCCTAGAAAAAAAAAAAACACCTTTCAGTCCTATAACCCAGAGGTGCAATGTAAATAATTTTTTTCTGGGATCTGACATCTATCAGGAAGTTGGGATATGGGCTACATATAAATAAGGGTTAATGACAGACTAATTATTTCCTTGTTCAGTTAAGAGGAGCATCAAAATTACTTTTCTACTTCATCTGGAAAAATAAAGGAAAATACCATTTTCATTAACATCTCATCACCAAAGAACTTGGTATTACCCAATTTAGTTTTGAATAGGATCCTTCTGAGTCACAGGTTATAAACTGTTTCTCAGAAGATATTAATTTCACTAATATTTTTCTAGAGAATAATAATCCCTGGGCATAAGAAATGGCCCCAAATGACCAAAACCCCCTTTTTGGGGGTTTCATCCAAATTTTTAAGGGATTTTTTTAGCTGGTGATTTTTTTTTTCAGCTGTTTCTTTTTCCATCAAAGTTCTCTACTGATGCCCTAGTAATGTTATAGAAGAGACTCTGGGTTCTCAAAAGCTAAGTCAGCAGAGCACAATCAATCAGCCACTCATTAGAAAGCATTTCCAAATTATCTACTATGTTCCAGGGACTCAACTAGGTTCTAGGGCTACGAAGACAAAAATGAAACAATGCCCCCCTTTGAGAAATTTTTAGTATATAGAGGAAGCCAGCATGGACAATTTGTACAAATATAAGTATATAGAAAACAAATAGAATACTAGTTAGTGGGGAAGCTCTAGCAACGGGGGTAGGAGTATTGGGAAAGGAGACATTTAGGATTTGGTTTTTGACCTAATTGTTGAAGGAAACTAGGGATTCTCAAGAGGCAGAGGTGGAGAAGTATATTCTTGGTAGGGGAGAGAGGTTATGCAAAGATAGGAAATGAAGTATTTCCTGTGAGGAACAGCAAGAATTCCATATACACACATGTATATATTTTTTTAATGTGACAGTGAGGATTAATAGTTGGACTGGGTGACTACTAAATTTCAATCAATGATTCTGTGATTGGGAAACAAATTGTAGTATATTAATATAATGGGACACCATTGCTCTGCAAAAACAAAGACAAAGATGACTTCAGAAAGGCATGGAATGCTGAGATGAACTAATACAAAGGGAAGTAAGTAGAACCAGGAAAACAGTATTTTCAATGACTACAACAATGCAAATGGGAAGAAATAAAACAATATTGACTACTGTGTAATCAGTGCCTAACCCTTGTCCTGTAGAAGAGATGAGAAAATGTACTTTCTTTCTCTCTTTGCTGAAGTGGGGGGCAGCGGGGGTCTATGGGTATGTAACTGTTCTTGTTTTTTTTAAGTTTTAAAAAGTTGACTAGAGTATTAAGAGGTTAAGTGATTTACCCAAGGTCATATAGCCAGAAAATAAGTGTTAGAGTTAGCATCTGAACCCGGGTGTTCTTGGCTCTGAGGTCAGTTTGATATCTCTTGGGTAGTTTGAGTAGTAAAATTGTAAAGGGTTTTAAATGACAAATAAAGGAGTATTTTGATACTAGAGGATGGATTGGAGAGGGGAGAGACTGGAGGAAGAGGGGTTAATTAGGAGGCTATTTCAATTATCCAGGAGAGAGGTATGAGGGCTATCTGAATGAAAAGAATACAGATGTAAGAGATTTTATGGAGGTGGAATTGATGGAGAATTGTTTGGCAATTGATTGGATATGTTAGGTAAAGGAGAGTAAGGAATTGAGAATGGCCTTGAGGTTGTAAACTTGGGTGACTGAAAGAATGATGGTGCCTTTAACAGAGATAGCAAAATATGGAAGGGGATGAGTTTTGTGGAAGAGATAATGAATTCTATTTTGGATGTATTAAATTTGATATGTCTACAGGATATCCAACTCAAAATGTATCATATATAGTTGATGTAAGACTGAAATTCAAGACTAGAACAAGATAAATAGATTTGAGAGTCATTGAACCCATGGGAACAGAAGAGACCACAGAAGAGATCACCACGAGAGAGTTTAGAGAAAGAAGAGAAGTGGATCCAGGACAGAGCCTTAGTTGATGACCACATTTAGGTGATTGGATGTGGTTAATGATTTAGCAAAGGAGACTGAGAAGAGTTCAGACAGGTGAGAGGAGAACCAAGAGAGAGTCACAAAAAACTAGAGAGGAAGGGTTATACAGAGGGTAGTCTACAGTATCAAATGTTGCAGAGAGGCCAAGAAGGATGAAGACTGAAAAAAGACCATCAGATTTGGAAATTAAGAGATTGTTGGCAACTACAGGTGGTAGTTTCAATTCAGTAGTAAGGTTGGAAGGCAAATTATAAAGGGTTAAGCAGTGAGAGGAAAGGAAGTAGAGGTAACAAAAGGAGAGGAGTTTGACTATGAAGGGAAGGAGATAGAGAATAATAGCTTGAAGGGATGGGAGAATCAAGTGAGGGCTTTTGAGAATAGGGGAGAGCTGGGAGTATGTGTAGGTAGCATGGAATGAACCAGTAGATAAGGAAAGATTGGAGATTAAGGGTGAAGGGAAGCTGATTATCGGAGCAGAGGAGACATGATGATTGGGATCAAGGGTTTAAGGGTTGTCCTTCGCAAGGAGAAAGGTCATTTCTTCATCAGAACCTGGAGTAAAGGAGAGAGTAGGGGATGATGTCAGGAAGTTTTGAGATCTACAGTGGGAAAGCGGGAGGAGATCATAGCCAAAGGGTACAAATATGCATATCTTTCTTCTCAAGACCAGCCTAATAAAGTACAGATATTTAGCCAACTAGTTGTGATTTGGGGTGGGGCGTGAGAGGGGAAGGAGAGGGGGGTAGAATAACTCATAAAGTTGTTTACTAAAGCACAAAGGGGTTTTAGTCCCTATTAGTGTAGAATGAAATCATGCACAGTTTAGAGCAAAGTCTAGCAGTTCTCAATGTCTTTACATGTATAAGATAATAAGACTATGTTCTTGAAAGTTATTAGAAAATATATGGGGAACAGATGAAACATGTGACATGAAACTCAGTGAAGGCTAGTGTAAATATTGATCTTCTTTGGCAGGTATTTCCATGAGACAAGTGGGTAGCTTGATACCAAATGATTCCTTTAGTAACAAATGGAAGTCAATATTGTGGATGACTAAAATCTTGTTGATAGTTACTTAGGATAAACAGCAATTTAAGGTCAAATAGCTAAAAATAAAGAATGCCCCTCTAGGAGAAGGATGGGTAGCTTAAAAAAAACCCCCAAAGATTCATGGAATGCTTGTGCTCAAGATTCGTCTGTAAATAGTCTGGCGAATAGCATGTAGGCCCAGGGAAAGAAATCTAGACTTGAGTTTGGTCTCCACCATTGTTTGCAGTGTGGACTGGGGGCACTTAGAACATCTGGGTCACTCAATTTTCCTCTCAGGAAAACGGACTAATAATAATTGCAACTTACCTAAGTAGAGCGATGAGCTAACATGTATAAAATATTTGTGCTTATATTATGCCTCACATCCAGGAAGTGCTAAAAAGTCCAGTTTATCATTGTTTGTATTCCATTATTTTGTCAGGCATCTATAATGTCAGTGCTCTAGTCAGCCTAGAGAGTTCAATGGGACTTAAAAGAATTACCTACAGTAATAGAGTGCCATAACTTAATAAAAATACTATACAGGAAGAACTCAGATCAAAGACACTGTTTAAATATACAACTTTATTTTTGTTAGTATTAAGAGATATTACTCAGATTTTCTTACACGAAAGGAAAAAATATGTTTTGGAATCAGATCATAGATTTTGAACTGCAGGGGAACTTGAAGTTATTTTGTCTGAAACTCTCATTTCACAGATGAACCAAGAATATTGAAATGACTTGTCCAAGATCACACAGCTAGTTACTGAGACAGGTTTTTAACCCAGGTTCTTTGATTCTAAATCCAATGTTCTTTTTGACGTTAATACAAAATGCCCCAAATATTGTTACTCTAGAAAAAGAAAAGGGTCATTGCTAAGTAAATGACAGCTACTGTATTTGCCATTATTGTGAATTTATTTAAGAAATTTAAGCCATGGGGTGGCTAGGTGATGCAGTGAATAGAGCACTGGCCCTGGAGTCAGGAGGGTCTGAGTTCAAATATGGCCTCAGACACAACACAAAAACTAGCCCTGTGACCTTGGGCAAGTTACTTAACCTCATTTGCCCTCAAAAAAAAAGGAAAAAAAGAAATGTAAGCCATAGCCCCTTAAATATCCTTTTACTCAAAATTTCTGCAAGACTCACATTAATGATGGTGCCTATCACTAAATGTCAAAGCTGGATGAGATTTCAGAACACAATGGTCATATTGCTTTCATTTGTGGAGGAGGAAACCAAGGCTTAGAGATAAAAAAGAAAAGAGATTAAATAAATTACCCAAAGGCAACCACCCAGAGACAGAACCTGAATTGGAACTCTGGTCTAGGGCACTTCATTTAGGAAGGATGTCAATAGGTAGAGCATTCAGAAGAGGACTACTAGGATAGTGAAGGGCTTTGAAATCAGGTGGTAAGGGAGTCAGTTGAAGGAACTGGGGATGGTTTGCCTGAAGAAAAAAAAGACTTGGGAGATCATTGATATCTCTCTTCAGGTGTTTGGAAGGCTTTTGTGTGGAAGAGGGATTAGGCCCATTCCACTTGGCCCTAGAAGGCAGAACTAAAAGCAGCTGGGAGATTGAACAGTGACAAATTTCAAGTTCATGTAATGAGAAACTTCTGAGCAGTGAGAGGTGCCCAAGGGAGGGACATTGTTTTGGGGGTTAGTGGATTCTCTCTGGCTCAAGATTTTCAAGAAAAGTTGGATGACCACTGATCTGAGGTTTTGCTGGAGCCATTCTTGTTCAGATAGACAGAGGACCCCTGAGGCCCCTTGTAACTGAGATTCTGTCGTATTCCTGAGTCCAGGGCCCTTTCTGTCACAACCAGCTGGCGCCTGGTGAGTGTTGCATTTGTCTTCCTTGGCAGGCTCTATTGTTGTTTCTATCTGTTTTGTTCCCATTTGTTTTGAGTTCAAAATCTGGTTCTGTCACTATCTATGTAACTTTAGGGAGGTCAATGAACCTCTCTTGGCTTATCTGAAATGAGAAGTTGGGCTCAATGTCTGAGTCAATGAGAATTTGGCCCACATTTGGGACTTTTTTTCAGGGTATGAATTCTAGTGATCAGTTGAAAAAAAGACTTAAGATCTATGAGAGACAGGAGAAAGGACATTTTAACATTTTAACAACTGGCATTTGTGTGTGTGTTGTGTGTGTGTGTGTGTGTGTGTGTGTGTGTGTATAGCCTTTTAAGGTTTGCAAAGCACTTTACGAATATTATTTCATATTATCTTCGCAATAACCCTTGGAGGCAGGTACTATTATTATCCCTGTTTTACAAATAAGTAAACTGGGGCAGAGGGAGGTTAAGTAACTTGTATAGGGTCACTCAGTCAGTAAGTGACTGAGGCCAGATCTGAAGTCAGATCTTCCTCACTACAGTTCCAGGCCTCTAGGGCACCACCTACTTTTATAAAGTAAGAAAATCATCCAATCCAGAGAAACATGCGTAAAACCTTTGGGGTCTGGATCAGCAGTGAGCAACGCCTGAGTGTAAGTTTGACAGATCTGGCAAGTGCCTGGGATCAGAGAAAGGCCGTGTTAGCTGAAGAGTGACACTCTCTCTGACTCAGGGTGCATGTTATAAAAACATCCTAGAGAGGAGGTACTCCCTCTTTGCTGAGGAAGAGGAATGATTTCCATTGGAGAGGGAATAATATAAGGTACTCTTCAGTTATTTTTTTCCCTGATGAAAGAGAAGCTAGCCAGAAACAAGTATGAACTGGCAGTGTACCATGTTTTTAGAAGTGCTCTAAGGGAAGGCAAGTTGGTCATGGCAGGTCACAAGGTTATCGTCGTGGACATGTCTGCAATAAAATAAGTCAGAAAGTTGATTCTAGAAAGTTTAGGTCCTAACGCCTAAACCTTCTATTGGTACTGTTTTGGATTTATTTTGGGTGCCTACTTTATTCAGATTGGCTATCTTCATTAACCAAATTAATTGGATAAAAAAAGATGAAAGTTTTCCTTTTCTATGTGTAATTATAGCCTGAGGTCATCATCCCTAGATCTGATGGTATACGAAGGGGAGAGACAGGAGACAGCATGTACTAAATCACTAGTACCACCTTGAGTGCTACCTTCCCTACAACCACTGTGAAGGTAGCCAAGGATTCTGCATCCGGGAGTTAGGGAGCCATGAAGGTTACTAGCTTTACTTGTTCTTAAATGATTCAAAATCAGAAACTGATATGGTTTTGTGAGTGGAAATGACACTATAGAAGATTGTTGGTGGTTTGTTTTGTGTTGTGTGGGTGTGGGGGGGTTGTTTTTGGGTTGTTTTGTGTTGGGGTGGGTGGGGTTGTTTTTGGGGGGTTTTGGGGGTTTGTTTGGGGTTTTGGGTGTTGTGTGTTGGTGGTTGGGGGTTGTTGGGGTTTGAGATGTTGATGCTCTCTGGTAACTGTGATTTGGTATTGATATAATGTTGGACAGTTTGGAAGCCTGTCTGATTGTAAGTTCTGTACTCTGAAGTTGGGTGCTGACCTTTTTCCCTGAACTAGGTAATGTTGTTTGATTAAAGTAAGCTTGTTAACCCATTTTGAGTTGCTTTCCTTTTAAAAGCAGATCTAAGAACCTGTGTTGGCAGTCACCCTGGGGATATTGGGGTGCTTGCGCTACAAATGGCGACGAGGATGGGATCTGCTGAGTAAAAGGAAAGTATGGGGGCTGGGATAATTGTTTGTTTCCCAGTTGTGGTAGCTGTGATTCTGTGGAGCCATGGAGCAGGAGAGAACGGCCTGCATGCTGACTTCACTGAGCTGAGAGCAGGAATGGTGAGCTGCCTGCATGGAGACCTGTGGAGAAGCCTGGAGCTGCTGCCTTCTGCTGGAGGAGAAGGAACCCAGGAGTTTGGAGTTCAGCCACAGGACAAGATAAGGACTGTGAGACAAAGCAGGGGCACTGAATGTGTTTCCTTGCTGCATCCCACAGTTTGGGACCCAGGGGGAGGATGGACTTGTGACTGGTGGGTGGGGTGAAGTGCCATGGACCCCAAGGACCCCACTTTGGTTTTGTTGCCCAGCTCCCTCTCTGGACTTGGAAGCAGGGGCTGGAGCAGTGTTGTGGGAAGGACACCCCCCTCCTCCCAAGAGAACTTTATGTGATAATGCTTTGTATTTTGTGAATTGATGTGAAAATGCAATGTACTTTGTTTAAGACCCAGTGGCCACTTTGGTAACTTTAGATGTACCTTGAAAATGTGACCTAAGAGATGTTTTAGTGCTAATTCAAATGTAAATTGTGTATGCTATGGGCATGAAAGATCTTGGGGCCGAATGTAATGGAAATGCAGATTTAAAGATCTTCCCTGCCCCTAGCTTAAGTGCACCTGGAGCCTGTGGTGGGAGGCTTGTTTTTCAGGGAAGCCCACACCTTGATACTTTGTGATTGGGCAGTGGGTCAAGGAGGTTGTTACAATCTCTGAGCTAGGAGAAGACTATATAAACCCTGATGAGAGGCTTTGCTTTGGGGCTCACTTTGAGCAGTGTTGTGTGATTTGACCAGATGAGACTCTGGGAAGCCGTTGTTGAGAGCCCCCCGGCTTTGAAAACCCAGATGTTGATGCTTCCCTCTCTGGTAACTGTGATTTGGTATTGATGATTAATGTTGGGACAGTTTGGAAGCCTGTCTGTTTGATTTGTAAGTTCTGTAACTGAAGTTCGGGGTGCTGACCTTTTTCCCCTGAACTAGGTAATGTATGTTTGTTTGATTAAAGTAAGCTTGTTAACCCATTTTGAGTTGCTTTCCTTTTGAAAAGCAGATCTAAGAACCTGTGTTGGCAGTCACCCTGGGGATATTGGGGTGCTTGCCGCTACAAAGATGCATTACCATCTGTTTTGCAGTTAGTCTCTAAGCACAACTGTCTGACTTGTAGCTGAAACCTGTTGTGTCCACCCATTAGACTGCAGGTTCCTGGAGAGCAGAAACTATTTGTGTCCCCAGTGCTTAGGACGATACTTGGCATACAGTAAGAACTTAATCATTTTTTAATTCATTCATTTATTCATGTCAGTTTTATTTACTAGTCCCCTGGTAAAAATTATCCCTGGAAGAATTCACTATGGAGAATGAGCAAAAGGTTATTTATACACATTGGAGAAAACTTAACTTATACCACATGGAAGAGGATTAACTCCTAGAAAGGACTTGAATCACCAAGATGATACATAAATGGTAGAATTAAAACTGAAAGGGATGTAAAAGTCATCTGGTCTAACTATTTGATTTATGGAAAAGTGAGGCTCAAAAATATTTAGCAATTTGCCTGAAGTCACATGGGACAGGCATAAAACATTATATCCTTTTTCCATTAAAACTCTTATTTTTTCCGTACTCAGTCATTTAACTGTTTCATGTGTGCCTTAAGTATATTCTCACCAAAGAGCCCATTTCGTCAATGCCCTTGGGTATTTTTAGTGGGTTGGGTATGACATGCCATTTTTCTCTTGCAGCCATCCAACAGCTCACGTCTGTGAAATGGTCAGTGGGCTCACACCCATGGTGGTGTCTGAGATCTCACGTCTGCTTCGTTTTGAGCTCCAGACCCAAAGCAGTGGGACCATGAGTCAGGAAACCATTCATCTGCTTCCACTGTTGGTGGGAACAAAAAATGGTCAAAACAATGTTATCAGAAGCAACACTCACCACTGGAATAGTCCTCAAGATGGTCCCAACCAGCTCTGCACTTACTACAGCTGTCAATAAGATATACACACAAACTTACACCCAAATACACTGAACATGTGAAGCATATAGGTTATGGCAGCTAGGACCAAACACACGGAGTAGCGATTAGCCAGTTATTTAATTGTGCTTTGGTGTTCCCGTCCATTCTCAAGGTCAATAATCTTCTAACCTAATTAAGGCTCTAAGCATTAAAGAGAAGCGGTATCATGGTATGAAACTTTAACAAGCTTGTGAAATGCAATCTCTTTTCTTGATAAAGATCTTCAAATGACCGAAGAAGCTCATGCTTAAGGAAACAATAAGCTTGTGGATTTGAATTGAAGTGTTTCTCTGGCTGGCATAGTCTGGTTTAGAAGAAGCAGCATCTGCCTGGGAGTCAGGAGATCTGGGCTAACTTTGTGTCCTTGGGTAAATAAGCTTCCTAAAAAACAGGAGGTTGAACTAGAACATGTGTAAGATCTCCTCCAGCTCTAGAATTCTATGGTTCTATTGTTTGTTCTGGGTGATATAACAATTGAGATGCTTTGATGGATCCATGAGCCTCTCCATGTGGTTACTCTTTCCAATGGACGGAGCATTAGACAAAAACAGTCAGGATGACTGATGAACCCATAGCTTATTTTAACTAGTGTATTCTGCAACATCTGGGACCTGTTTTCTGTAGACTGCTTCTTTTATAAAGGGCACCAGATACCTTTGTTTATTCTTGAATATAAATCAAGGATCTACTCATGGTCAGTCTGCCATATTGGTAGAGCTGGTTAGCTCCTGGTTGGACCTATATTTGCAGTGGCATATTCCAAATCAGGAGAAGAGATCTAATGTGGCTATATATGTGTATACACACCCACCCACCCACACCCCCCGACATATATATATGAGGTTGGCATATGTACTTACTGTATCCTAGATTTTTTTTCCTCCTCTCAATTCTGCTTTAATTACAACAAAAACAGTTAGTAAATCGTGAGAGAGGATAGAGTTGTGAGTAAATTTAAGTGGTACTTCTGAGTTGAGCCATATAACAGTGTGTGTCTTGCCTTGAGTTATACCCTCACATAGGGAAAGAAAACCCTATATTCTTATGCACCCCTCCAAGGTGTGGATTATTACAATTCTCTTTTAATTGAGTTGCTGGAATAGAAAATGGTCAAGTGAGTTCTGAAGCTCTAAGTAAGGAATTAGTCCCCACCCTACTTCTTCCCCTACTGTTCCTTCTGCTCCCCCCGCCCATTTGTCAAAGAACTTGTTTCTGAAGCCTTAAGATGTCATTTCATATTTCAGCAAGTGGTGCAATTGGTCCTGCCAGATTTGGTGATTTCTCAACATTCTTCTGGATAGCTTTTTGCTGATACTGAAGATGAATCATTTTAATTGTCATTTTCCTGAAATGATCTTTGGAAATGCAAGATGGCATCTCACAGTAGCACCATATTTTGACTTGCCTTGCCCAGAAGCTCACAGTTCCATGAACCCTTCAGCACCTGCTTGGTAAGGAGGATCATTCCATCACTCAGTATGCTGGTATTCACCTTCTCAGTGAGCACCCACCACTAACCTGCTGCAAAGGACCAGACAATTATATTATTGGTTTTTATATCAATAAATTATACTTTTGCAATTTCTCTCTAAGACTTAATTGCATTTCTCTCTTAAATCCTAAGTAGACCAGAATAGATCCCAAGCTGCTCTCAGACACAAAAGCTGATCTTTTTTGTTTGTTTTTTATCCTTCATTCTTTCTTAAAAAATTATTTATTTACTTTTAGTTTACAACATTCAGTTCCACAATCCCTTGAGTTCCAAATTTTCTTCCCCTTCCTTTACTCTCCCCTTCTCCACCACACAAACCCCCACCTGCATGGTGGCATGCAATCAGATATAAGTTCTACAAATACCTTCACATTAAACATTAGTCAAGTTGTAAAGAAGAATTATAACCAATGGAGTGAACAATGAGAAAGAAGGACTGAAACAAAACAAAACACGAGAGAGCAAGCAAGTAGTTTGCTTCAATCTGCATTCAGACTGTAGTTCTTTTCTCTGGATGTGGATATCCCTTTCCATCACTAGTCTTTTGAAGTTGTCTTACAAACTTGCATTGCTGAGAGGAGACCAGTCTATCAAAGTTAGTCATCACAGATACAATGTGTCTATAGTTGTATACAAAGTTCTCCTGGTTCTGCTCTCCTCGCTTAGCATCAGTTTATATGAGTCTCTCCAGGTTATTATGAAGTCTGTCTACCCTTCATTTCTTATAGCAAAATAGTATTCCATTACATTCATATAGCACAAGTTTTTTAGCCATTCCCCAGTTTATGGGTATTCTCTTGATTTCCAATTCTTTGCCACCACAAAAAGAGCTGCTATAAATATTTTTGCACATATGGGTCCTCCTCCTACTTGTATGATCTCTTTGGGATACAACCCTAGAAGTATTATTGCTGGGTCAAAGGGTATGCAATTATTTATAGCCCTTTGGGCATAGTTCCAAATTACTCTCCAGAATGGTTGGATCAGTTTACAGTTCCACCAACAATTCATCAGTGTTCCAATTTTTCCACATCCTCTCCAGCATTTATCATTTTCCTGTTTTGTCATTTTAGCCAATCTGACCCATGAGATATGGTACCTCAGAGTTGTTTTGATTTGCATTTCTCTAATCAATAGTTATTTAGAGCATTTTTTATATGCTTATAGATATCTTTAATTTCTTCCTCAGCAAACTGCCTATTCATATCCTTTGACCATTTATCATTTGGAGAATGACTTGTATCCCTTTAAATTTGACACAGTTCTCTGTATATTTTAGAAATGAATCCTTTATCAGAGACACTGGTTGTAAAAATTCTTTCCCAATTTTCCACTTCCCTCCCAATCTTGATTACATTGGCTTTATTTGTACAAAAACTTTTCAATTTAATGTAATCAAGGTTATCCATTTTGCATTTTGTAATGCTCTCTATCTCTTGTTCAGACATAAATTCTTCCCTATTCCACAAATCTGACAAAACTGATCTTTTTTAACACCAATATTCCTCTGACCGATCAATCAACAAGTATTTAAGCATTTTTAAGTGCCTATTGTGTGCCAGGCATTGTGGGAACAGAAAGACAAAAATGAAACAATCTTTACCTTCAAGAAATTTGCATTCTTGGGCAGATACCACCCATATGTATATAAGCATATATACAATTAGTTAACTAGACAAGTTAATTTGGGAGTACAATCAACTTGGGGGAATCAGGAAAAATTTATGTAGAAAATGGTGCTTGGACTAAATATTTAAGGAAATTTAAGATTCTACAAGGTGAAGGTGAGGAGGTGGTACCTTCTAAGGATGGGAGACAGACAGTGGAAAGGAGGGGAAATAGGAGATGGACACTCAGCATAAGCAGCAGCAAGAAAGCGAGTGAGTTTGTAGGGACTGGAGAGTATACAAAGGTGGGTAAAGTGAGATGGGCTGAGAAGGTACATTGGAATCAGGGTGTGGGCTTTAAAAGTCAAACAAAGGACCTTCTTTTTGATCCTCAAAGCAGTGGGGAGCCTTTGGAATTTAATGAATAGAGGAGTGACATGGTTAGGACTGCACTTTAGCAAAATAAATTTAGCCTCTGTATTGAGGAAGGATCAAAGAATGGAGAAATTTGATGTTAAGAGACCAGTTAGGAAGATATTATGATGGATTTGAGAAATGGCTGTTCATACCTTCTACAATTAGGGGAATAGCTTTTGTTATATATTGGAATCAGTTCCTTTTATATGACAGATATAAAATGTTTATAAGATAAATATGCTGCAAACCTTTTCCCTAGGTAATTGTTTCCCCTCTAATTTTAACAGTATTAATTTTATTTGTGCAAAAACCTAAATTTTATGTAATCAAAATGAGCAGTTTCATCCTCTGTGATCCTTTCTGTCACTTGCTTGGTCATGAATTCTCCTTCTATCCATATTTATGAAACGTATTTCCTTTTTCCTCTCCTCTCATTTGTCTATAATTTTTTCTTTTATATTTAAGTCATGTAGCCATTTGGATCTTGTCATGATACATGATATGAGTTGTTGGAAACCTAATTTCTGTCAGATTGCTTTCCAGTTTTCCTAGTGATTTTTGTGGACTAGTGAGTTTTTCCCCCTAGAAATTTAGGTCTTCTGGTTTGTAAGTTACTGTGCTGCTATGTTTGTATACATATTGTCAACAGAAATGGAAAAGACCCAGAGGAAGACCTCCAGTAGATGGGTTAGCTCCTCTAGGCCAAGAATTATCTAAAATGATAAGATAGGACTGGGTTGTGACTGACTATATTGGAGGCAATGATCAAACTGGGGACAGAACAGATCCATTGATATATTGAATTATAATTAAATCACACTTGTGCCTCTTAGAATCACAATTATATGAATTCAGGACCCAGGAGATCATGACATTCAATTCTTTGTGCTTCAACCTTAGCAGACTAAGTCTTCTAGATATTATCCAGTAATAAGATTCTATAACCTCTAGTAGGTAGTATTGTTATCTTTAGTGAAGAAATACTTCTTTATTTAATTTAGATTTCTTTTGCATTTATTTCCTAATAGTTAAGGTATACATTTTCCCAGGTTAGTCATGTTTGTTATTTATGAACAAACAAATCAATGAAAAAACAATTTATTAAGAGTTTGCTGTGTGCTAAGCACTTATTCGCCCTTGATTTCTTACCTTATATGTTCTTACAGTGCAGATATGACCAAGTCACTCACCTCTCTGAGAAGTTTCCTATTGCTTTAGTGCAAAAATATAATTCATAGGATCCATAGAACTAGAATTGTCCTGTTTATAGAAAAAGTCCATCTAGTCTAATCTCTCATTTTACAGGTAAGTTAACTAAGTCCTGTGGAGGTTAAATGACTTGTTCAAGGTCCTACAGGCAGGAAAGTAAGTATCACAGGCAATTCAATTCAACAAGAATTTATTGAGGGCCTGTTATGGCCTAGGTACTGTACCAGGTGCTAAAAAATATAAAAACAACAACAAAAAGTAATAATCGCAGCCTTCAAGTCACTTACTTTATACTGCAAGAAAGCAACATGTACACAAATGAGCACATTCTCTCTCTCTCTCTCTCTCTCTCTCTCTCTCTCTCTCTCTCTCTCTCTCCACATATATATGTATAATACAAATATATATATATATACATATATATATTTGTATTATACACACCCACATATATTGTCAATTGAATGAAGATTTTCCACACTGGCAAGATATATTTGGTCACTTCTGTAACATGCTTTGCTTACCTCCCAAATTATTTAGCCATGATGAGGTCACACCATGATAAGGTCATGTATTACTGACAAGTTGGAATTAATGATTTCTTGTCAGAATCATTTTGGACATAGGAGGTAGCACTTCAGTTGTGCCTTAAAGAATTGTTAGGATTTAAATTATAGAGGAATACGAAACCATTTCAGGCATGAGCAAAAATGAAGAGGTGGGTAGGGTCATAGGGTATTCAGGGGACAGTGAGTAGACTTAAAGGTGTTTGTGCTGGAAAACAGGATCATAGATTAAAAGTGAGAAGGGAATGTTGAGTAGTGGGGGGTCAAACTGTGGGTGGCCTTGACTGTCAGACTTGAAGCTAATATTTTACCTGTAGCTTCTGAGGGATCTTTCTTGGAGACATGTTGATCTATATCCTCAAGTTTTTTGAGTCAAAAACCCAAACCCTCTGAGATGACAGTGTAAAGTTTCAGCTTTTCAGAGAAAAAGATCTTTAGAAGTTGAATGCATTATCATATGCTAATAATAATAATAATCATAAAACATTATTCATATAGCTCTCCAAACCAAAGGAAAATTGAAGAAAATGAGGACTTGGTTTTGTGGAGTCATGGAAAGTAGTGCAGCAGACGGAAACCAAAAGTATGAGAAATTGCAATAATGTTGGCAGTGCTTGAAAAGACAAGCAAACTCTGAAAACAGTTAAAGGAAAGAGATATGGGACCCATCTTGGATTCTTGTTTCTTCCTCCTTGTCCCAACCCTAGCCAACCAAGTGACTTGTCTTGTCCATGGTGCCTTCATGGCATCTATTCCATCCAGTCCCCTTTGGCTGCTCATGTCAATACCACTCTAGTTCAGATTCTTGTTGCCTCTTGGTTGGACTATTGCAAGAGCCTCCTAATCAGACCCATTGCTTCTGTTCTTTCCCTTCTGGAGACCTTCACACAGTTAGCAAGTCATCTGCCTAAAATATAGGTCTTTTCCCCATTTTGGTGCAGACTTGTGTGACTTCTTTGGCATGTTGTTGTTGTTGTTGTTGTTGTTGTTGTGTTGTTTCAGTTGTGTCCAACTCTTTGTGACCGAATTTGGGGTTTTCTTGGTAAAGCTATTGGAGTGATTTGTCATTTTCTTCTTCAGCTCATTTTTAAAAACCAAATTTAATACTTTTCTTTACATGGTATCTTCATTCTTTATCTATAATAGGTAGGATTAATATATGCAAGTGACAGTGCACCAAGAAAATTTTAAAAATAATGTGCTATTCTGAACCTTATTTACATACTTCAAATCACTCAAAGTACTGCTATATGCCCTTTAATATTCTGCATGTCTGTAGTTCAAATCGAAATTCTTTAAAAATTTTTTATTTATTTTATTTTTAATTTATAAAACAAAACAAGCATTTCCATAGCATAGTAGAATAAAAAAAGTTGTTTGCACATGGAACTGCAAATCTATTATGTACACTTGCTATTCTTTTGAAATATATAATAGAATTATCATTACATTTTTTTTTATCAATTTCTTTGATATTCTTGACCTTTTGTTCTTTCAAATGAATTTTGTTGTTATTTTTTTCTAGCTCAATGAAATAATTTTTTGGTAATTTGATTGTGATGGCACTGAATAAGTTAGTTAATTTAGGTAGAATTGTCATTTTTATTGTATTGGAATGGTTTACCCATAAACAATCTTTTTTCAATTATTTAAATCTGACTTCATTTGAATAAAAAGGGTTTTATAATTATGTTCTTATGGTCCCTGAGTTTCTCTTGGCAAGTATTTGATATTATCCTAAGTATTTTATATTATCTACACTTATTTTAAATGAAGTATTTCTTACTATCTCTCCTTGAAGGGTTTTTATTGGTGATACATAGAAATACTGATGATTCATGTGGGCTTATTTTGTATCCTGCTATTTTGCTAAAATTATTATTTAATTAACTTTTTAGTTGAATCTCTAGGATTTTCCAAGTATACCACTGTATCAACTGCAAAAAGAAATTACTCATTGCCCATTCTGATTCCTTCTATTTCTTTTTCTTCTCTTGTTGCTATTGTTGGCATTTCTTGTACAATGTTGAATAATATTGGCAATAAGGAGCATCCTTGTTTCATTCCTCATCTTAATGGGAAGGCTTCTAGCTTGTCCCCATTATAGATAATGCTTGGTGATGGTCTTAGGTAAATGCTTCTTATCATTTAAAGAGAAAATCCATTTATCCTATGCTTTCAAGTGTTTTTAATAGGAATGAGTGTTGTATTTTGTCAAAAGCTTTTTCTGCCTCTATATAATCATATTTTTTATTACTTTTGTTATTGATGTAATAAATTATGGTAGTAGTTTTTCTTATGTTGAACCAGTCCTGCATTCCTGGTATAAATCCCACTTGGTCACAATGGATAATCTTTTTTTTTTTAAACAAATGCTTTATTAACTTCTGTTTTACATCATTCATTTCCGCCAGATTTTGAGTTACAATCATTTCCCCCCCATTATTCCCCTACCCACCCTCCCAGAATAGCAGTCCCACAAGATATCGCTTCCTCCAATCTGCTC